>VXBB01012751.1:84289-94460 GCA_013399915.1 Illadopsis cleaveri
GTATCTGAGGCAAAATAAGTGAAAATTTTATTAGTATTAGTCATAATCTTTTGTAGACATTTGCTACATATAATGAAAATGGGATGCTACAGTTAGAAACCAAAATGGGTTTTATTATTTTAATCTCACCTTCTGCTTTATCTGCACAATAAAATATTTTCCAAAGGATCTGCAGCTATACAGACAATTATGTTGAAATTTAAACATCAGCTATGCAAGATACAGATATATTGACCCAAAATTACTTACTTTTTATTACATTTTTGCTCAAAAACAATACTATCTACCCCTTACAGAAGGTGCAATATTTTGGTATGGTACAAGAGATGGGATTTCTTTAAAATAAGGTTATTTAAACTGGGAGATGGTAGCGGCAGCTTCACTAATTCAGGGTTATATAGTAAGCTCTTCTTGTATCTAAGAGCAACAAACACATCCCAGAAACTGGTCAGCAGAGCTGAGAGGCAAGGGAGTGCGTGACTCCTCAAGGACCCTGTCCTGGGACAGCACTGAGACTAGAAGCCTGCTAGATCCTGGGGTTTTCTTTCACCCTATATGAAAGCTGAATTATACAGTAGTCCTCATGTTAGTGAAGGTCTGCTGCTGCTCATGTGAATTAGCTGGTAGCACTGCAAGAGAGCTGTTCATAAACCACATGTGGCTAAAAACCACATGTTGATTGCCCAGATATTAAGTATGTGATCATATAAGGAATTCTGTATGGTGTCTATATCAGCAGGAGATAAATTTAACCACAAAGGGATAAATTAGATAAACCTAGTGATGTACACATTCCAGAATGTGGGCAAATAGCCAAAGATGCATATTTCGACCCTTTAAGGTATGCGATGCCATTTTAAGTAGGTGGGAAAGCAGAAAAGCAGGTTTACACATGTTACTTCTTATTGGGAACCATCCTGCATTGTGTACACAGTTTAGGTCAGCTAGTCAAGGAGATAACAGTATTCAGTAAGATCACCACTTCATCCAAGGAGATTGAGACCTTTGATTCCAGTGCTTCACAATTACTTTTCTGTTTTTAGGTACTGTGCTGCATGAAATTAAAAAGCACTGGGCACTTTGAAGAGTAGTAGGCTAGATTAGACCTGAAGTGACTATAACCACTGTGAGAACATACTATTTGCATCTGTCAGCTTTCAGTAATTCTTTAAGCATGCTTACTTTCATTTTTCAGGGAAAGGTTTTTCTATTTATTGGACTGTTAGCTGGGAAACCACCATGACCCTTTGCTTATCTAAGAGTTGACTGAGCCAACATGCCAAAATCACCATGTATGGTATGATGGGTACGTCTAGCTCCTGAGCAGCATGTGCTGCATGTTCTGTGACCTTACTGGTTCAGAATTTAGCACATAGGCCTTTTTCAAGAAAAATAAATAAGACAAACTGCATACCCTTCCTAACAGCACATTTTAAAGGAATGTGCATATAAATATAATTTATATATGTGTGAGTGTTTGAAAATTCTGATAAGGACGGAGTGAGTCGTAAGAAATTTTTTTTCTATGAAAGTGTATGTATATGGTGTGCAAATTTAGATGGATTTTATGTCTATGAAAAATAGCTTGATACTGAAGGATATGTAAAACAAAACTTGGTTATCAAAAAGAACAAGAACATTTCTGTAATAAGTTTTTTTTCCCTGCCTCTAGCTGGGAGAATATATAAAATGAATAGATAGTTTAAAACATTAAATTAAATCATAATTTTGAAGTGTCAAAGTTGTTGAGCTCTCTATAAGTAGTCATTTTAATGTTATTTAGTAATAGAGTGGCCAGCAAGCACTTTTATGGAAGACTTATGGATTAAGGAAATACAGATTTATTTGAAAACTGGTAAGCAGTGCTTTTAATCAGTCTGGCAGCAACAATGTGTGATTCGGATATTTTCTTCTTTGGGACATTGCAGAGGTAATCCATCAAGAGGTGTATTGAGGTTATTTAATTTTCATTTATCATACATTCCTAGAACAATAGTGCTGCTAAAATAACCGTGGACAGGCCAGTTCTTGTAATACTATATTTTCCTGAATTATATCTGAATGTACTCTGCATTGCTACTTTCGAAGAACCTGAAAGGCTCTCCTGATCCGCATGTGAGCTAAATGCTGTCCGGGGAATGAAGGGATTGAGAACAGCCTTGCTGTGAAGGTCTGGGGGTGCTGGTGGATGAGAGGCTGAACATGACCCAGCAATGAGCACTCACAGCCCAGAGAGCCAAACATGTCCTGGGCTGCATCCAAAACCCTGAGCAGCCGGGCCAGGGAGGGCATTCTGCCCCTCCTACTTCACCGTAATGAGACTCCCCTTTCAATACTGTATCCAGCTCTGGCCTCTCAGTACCAGAATTACCTGGATCTGTTAAAGAGATGTCCGTGAAGCGTCAGAGTGCTGGGGCACCTCTCCTATGAAAACAGACTGAGAGGACTGGGGGTGTTCAGCCTGAAAAGTGAAGGCTCCATGGAGATGTTATAGCAGCTTTCCAGTACCTAAAAGGATCCTGTAAGAAAGATGGGGACAGACTTTTTAGCAGTGCCTGCTGTGATAGGGCAAGAGATAAAGGTTTTAGCCTATAAGAGTGTAGATTCAGATTAGATGTAAGGAAGAAATTTTTTACAACTAAGTTGGTGAGACATTGAACGGGTTGCCCAGAGAAGTTGTGGATGCCTCATCTCTTGAAGTGTTCAAAGGCAGGTTGGAGGGGGTTTGAGCACGCTGGTTTAGTTGAAGATTTCCCTTCTCATCCCAGAGGCCCAGATGACTAGATGACTTCTAAAGATCCCTTCCCATCCAGACTGGTTCTAAATATGAAATAGACTTACTTGTACAATATTATTATGTGAGTGGAGTTGGCAGGAGGAAGGAGTACTGGTTAAAGTCTGCCAGACACCATTGGAAAGTCACTATGCAGCCAAACATTAGGAGGGGTGAGAGAGGGATAGTGTTGTCAACTGACCACATGTAAGTCCCTTCCATTTATTTGTGGAGAGTTCAGTCAGCCATAAGATAGCTTGATGAGGAATGTCTTTGGCTTAGATAAAATGGTAAGGAAGAGCTATTTTAATATCTTCAGGTTTGTGTTCAAGTCTGTCTCTTGACAAAGATGGATGGAAGGCTTTTCAATGTCATCTCCTCCATTCTTTTTCCAATGCATGCAAATGTTAGTTCATTTGTAAGGTGGTAAGAAGATACAGTACCATAGATTTGTTCAAGGACCAGGTGTGGAAGCAGCAGCACTGTTTGACTTTTCCCTTTGACAGATGACTGGAACTGAAGACTTGTCTGGAGCAAACATTACCTCATAACATATTTGGCACCAGCACAACTGGAAGATTAGAGAAGGAAATAGTAATGTGCTAAAATGTGCAAAGGAAAAGAATATTGTTTTCTTCATCCAAAATTCACAATTTGTCCATTAATGCAGCATACACTTTCTGTCTGGGAGAGCAGCTTATTTCACTATTCTGTGTATGGGAACAAGTGATGCTTCCTGGATAAGGTATGTTGAACATCTTGAACCACTCGAATGAGAAATTTCTTCTTATGTGATGCCATGCAGTCTATTTAGTAATGGAAGATTAACACGGTAACGCTTTCATTTTCTGTGTAGCATACCAAACCAGCACTTTCTTCCTCCTTCCTCAGACCTAATTATCTATGAGCTACTAGTGAGCTAGTAGCGAGTTACATTTAGAGTAATTTCTGTAGTAACACCTGGTAAGAGAAGGGCCTACCAGCTCCAAGATCTCTGGCAGCTGAGTCCACCCAGCAATCTGCTTTCAATTTTCTCACAAACATTCCTGGTTATGCTTTGCAGCTTTTGGGAACTTTATGGACCAGTTTTCTTTTTCCTCTCTGAAACAAATGTCAGCAGAGTTAAGATCCATAAACTCACTGTTGAAAAGTGAAAACAAAGTGCTGACTCAGCCCAGGGAGTTGGAACCAGGTTGCTCCCATAACAGGTTTGCATAGAAATAACTGCTGTGATAGCTGGGAGGGTCTTGTAAGTTTGCTTTTTATTGACATTTCCATATGGGCTTCTGGTGTTGTGTTTTTGCACCATTGTTTGAATTACACGGGCTGTGCAAACTCTTTTGGGACACCAGAACAGTAACTCTTGTTGAGACTATTCACTTAGTGGAGTGGCTTGGAATCTCTGTTGTCTGGTGCTCAGTCACTGTGTCCTTGTGCTCTGGAATATGGAAATGTTCACTTCTGGAACCTGTACTGATGTAAGTACAAACTGACATGTGCAGGGGAACTGTGCTTTCTGGCTTGTATTTTATTTCTCCTGATTGCACTGTGAAGGTGAAAACAGAGATATCCTTTGCTTTTCGGGAGTGGTATCTATGAATTAGGTAGGGTTAGCTCCCTTGAAGACATGCCATGTGCTGCTTTCAGTTTACATCATCTCTGCAGTGAGAAATAAATCCAGCAAAAAACCCCTGGTTTCATTAGCCTCAACTTTATAAATTTTCCATACTAGGGAGTTATCTAGTTAACATATGGGCCATACAATAGATTATCCCAATGTGAATATGCTGTAAGCCACTCAAGGGATTTAGCCGCTGTGATCAATCACAAGAGCATTTGCTCTAGGGCCATGTGTTATTATTTATAATATACACTGTTTATACTTTGTAAAATTCTCTTATCACTCCTTATTTTATAAAATCAATTTATTGAAAGAAAGAGCCAAAAGATTTATCATTTTCATAATGAAATATCTGACTTCACCTGCCAGAAGTAGCCAAATAGATTTTTAACGTCTGTTAATGATTTAACTCTCCCTTTTTACTGACGTCAGTAGAAGGGTGTTACCACTCCCAGTCTTCAGTGAAAGGGTATTTTCGGTTTACAGAAAAATATACTGCTTGCCTCTGCATTTATAAATGCATAACGTACACTTCAATTTCTTACCGATAAAATGTTGAAAATTTTGGTAGAGCCTAGATAATAGGATAATTGAATACTCTGAATATGGTGGATATTCAAGAGAGCATATAAAGAGAGCATGTAGAGTGGTTCATTTTTAAAATTATTCAAATCTTATATTTACTCTTCTTCTGTTTATTATGAATAAATAATTTAAGAGACTACTTTGTTTTGCTTTTTTAATCTACTTTCTCATTGCAGTTCAGAGATATTTAGACTGAATACTGATTAAGCCCCAAGAAGTGTATGTGCACATGCATTTTTAGAGACAAAATGTGTTTCACAAATTAAGTAATTGATTTAATAGATGCTCTTTTATGCATCATGATATATAACATAACACAGATACTCTTTTCTTCATTTCACGGTAAAAAACATTTTCTAAAAGTGATTACTAATATCATGTTCTGTGTAAGTGTATCGTGGATTTCAGCCATAAATGTGATTCTGTGATGAGTTTTCTTTGTTCAAGTGGATTTTTCCACTCTTATTAAAAGGTTGCTATAAATGCCTAACCCTGATTATAAGAAGAGATTATGTTGTACATAAGATCTTATAATGTAAACAAAATACATCTTCATCTACATGTTTTTCATAAAAATGGGTTTGTCAGAGGTTCCTATCTAACATATTTTCAATTGTTACCTAATGTCTCTCTGTCAAAACATTTTCTATAAATATTAGAATTTTAGTTTACTGAGACTTTTGTTTTGAGGATTTTCCACACCCAGGATGGTTCTCTTGTTTCATAGTAATGAAAAAAGCACCCATTACAGAGTAGCCAGAAGGATAAGAAACATGTGTGCAGCAAGGAGTTTGACTCTCCCCTGCACTTCATTTGTAAACTGTCACTTATAATTGCTGTTGCAAAATCTTATGGTTTTTTGTTGCTGAAGAAGGAAACTGTGATAGAAAGGTCATTCATTTTGGTTGATTCTCAAACAGGAGAAGTATTTTTTAGTCTCCCTATTCTGTCAGAGGCATGCGGGTTTATGCACTTTCTGCAACATATGAATTGTTTTCTGAACGTATATATTTTAATTTCTTCAGCATATGGTAATCCTAGGAATACTGCCTTCTTAATTTAGCATGTATAGATTAACTTCTGGCATCTTTGTGATTAACCACTCTAAATTTGTTGCCCGGTGGCATCTTGGGTGGCTGCACGCTGGTGGAGAGGGCACTGAGCTGCTTTGCACGTATCACAGGAGTCCAAATCTGGCTAGTTATTCAAGTCTCAACTTGCTGTGTTTAAATTTCAAATAAGCATGTTTGAGTTTGGGTTTTTGTTTTTTTTCTGATGGAGAAAAAAAGTATTCTGAAATTTTTGAATTAGCTTGGTATGAGCTATAATCATGAATACATTTTATCTGTTGTCTTAGTTCCTCAGAAGGGAAAGGTTCTTAACTCACACTCAGTTTAAAGTCTCAAATCAGATTCAGTAATTAAAAAAAAAATCCTATGTCTAAATTCTGAATCGTATTCAGTTGTCATGCTTATTTAAAATAATGTTTTAACCTGCTAAAATTATATTATCAAAAACATTATTTTTAAAGGTCTGTCTGAAGAGCCTAGCCTTTTGACTACTTTGCTCTGGGCAAAAGTGAAATGTTGCATTCTTCTTCATATCCACTTGCTATGACTTGAATGGTGCAAGCAGTTACTGGTCAAGATAATCCTGATATTTCAAATTCCCTTTATTAAAAAAAAAATTATATTAAAATTAAGCACAGGAGGTCTTCGTTCTTTTCTTCCCTTTCCTTCCCCTCTTCCCTGTGTGAGAAGATCACTCTCCAAACAGAAGGGATCAATTTTGGTGTTATCTTCAGGAGACTGTCCATTTCAGTAGTCCCTTTACACACATAGATAGCTGTGTTGATGGTTATATTAATTTTTAACCTCAAGAGAAGACTATTTTCATTTTCTTGAGGTCTGCCTTACACCAGGTTAATAATAGCAGAAGTAGTTTGTTGCCTACTTTAACAGTGGTATGGACAGTTATAGCTGTGTAACTACATCTTACTCTGATAGAGGAACCACATTCCATGGGCTGAGTGTGTGACTGAGCTTGCCTGTGCTGGGATTACTGGCCATGGTAGGAACTTATTTATACCAGTGGGAAAGAAATTCCAAGGACAGTAGGAGTTCCTAAAAACATGATGTGTAGACCATGTCTAAGAGATTCTAAACTTGGTAGGAAGCACCAAAAGGTAATTGGGAGTCTTTAAATGAAGAAATAGGTATGAAAGATATATGAATATATTTTTCTCTTCATTGGCAAGTCAAGTAACTCTGGCAGAAGATTGGCAAAGCCAAGTCACAAGCAATTTAAATAATTACCAGGCTTTTCCAGTGCTTTGCAGGGCACAATAAATTACAACTTCAGCTACCAGGTAGTTCAGCATTACTGGCTGAAGAGCCATTTCTTAGTAAGACACTGAGTAGCCAGTTTGCTGTCACCTGATATGAATGAAAATGTAGTTCCTGAGGTTTTTTTTCTCCCTTGACTAGGCTAGGTCTGTTGAATCTCTTCTCTGAAAAGTCTGGCTATAGCTGAAGATATTTTGGATTTATGTGGAATAGCAACTTCACACTGGCAGGACAAATATCCCTTCTGGTGATGACTGTATGGTTCAGTCAAATCAAACGCTAAAATTTTCTTATCCTTTAGGATTCATACATCTACCTTTTGATTACGTAGCTAGCGTATGCCATTTTTCATCAAGAAGTGAGGTTGCCCATATGATGAGCAAACTCATGCAATGTAATTAATATCACTCCAGAAAATTAATTTCAAAGGTGTCAATAGGTGGGAGAAACACTGTGAAATTATGCCTGGGGGCACACTGAAGTACCATTGAGAGTCTTGGCTAGCAATGTAGCAGCCTCTCTGTTTGTCTGCCTAATTAGTATAAATATCCTTTCAGAGCTGTAACAGAACTGACAACAGGAAGCATAGAATCATGGAAAAAAATGTAGAGAAAAAGGATTTGGTTTAATCATTGGAACAGGTTGAAGAAAGCATGGTTCACATTAGATCACAGTAAAAAGCATGAACTGAAACAAGTTATGTGGAAATAATCCACTTACAATAAGTTATGTACGTAAACTGGCTTTCATAAAAGACAAATAAATGGATGTGAAAAACTTTATAGTGTTCTAAAATAAAATTTTTTGGCAAAATGAAATAAAATCAAAGGACTGATAATAAAAGCTGACAAAATTAGTGATTCAAATCAGAATAATTTCCTCAGATTTCTGCTAGCAGTAAATTGTGAGAAAAAGTCTGAATGAACCTTCTGTGTAATCTACTGGACTGGGCCTATAACATTATGTTACTCTTGGATTTTTCAATTCAGTACTTGATTAGAAGTTCCTAATATGTGAAGTACAACTGGTACTTACTGCTGATAGTAGAAAAAGAGTTCACATGTCCTAGCCTTCTGAGGCATTTAAGGTGTACTGTGTGTTGCACTTCAAATTAACAGACCATGTAATCTCCATTGGCAAAAGGGAGGCAAGACAGTACAAGCAGGAGTCAGAAAAATAAGAATACAGCAGAGAAGTAATAATACATATGGTCTTTTGTTACCTCCTGTAATTAACTATTTCTTTCAATATTTTGACAGGGGTTCCACGTGTCCTTGTCCACTCCTGCATGCATGTAATTTGTTGAAAATGGACGTACAAGTTAAATTGAGCACAGATTTTTTTTTTGCCTTTTGGTAGATCATTTATAACATCCACGTGCACAAGAAAATCACAAAATAGCAGTGTAGAAGTGTCTTTTATTCAGGGGTTCGATACGAACTCTGAGGAAGCCTGAGTGTTTCAAAGATCTGAATGGAATTTGGCATCCAACCTAAGTTCTGTAACAACCTACCTTACACACTGCAATTAATGTCCCACACAAGCAATTGGATTAATCTGAATAGGCTTGGAGTACATGTATAAGACAAAAAAAAAAACAAAAAAAACCAAAAAAAACAAACAAACAAAAAAAAAAAATTCAAGAGATCAAAATTTTATTTTCATAGGTCAAAAAAATTTTAAGTAAGAATTGGTAAGTTCTGGGAACATAAGTGAATGTGAGTATTTTCCAAAACAACTTTTTGGTTAGGTTAGGCACTTTAAAGCGATTCAGATAGGACTCTGAATCATTTATACACTAAGAATAGTTTTTTAAGGTAATCCCACTTTTAAAATTTTTTCTTTAGAAATTCATCAATTATTGCATTTAATCATGCCAAAGTCCTTTTCAATCCAACATTTCCTTAACTTTTCCTCATACTACAACCACCTTGTCCCATTCAGAGCAGTAGCTAATCAAAAATGGTGTGGCAAAATGCTTACTGGCAATGGTAAGGTGTGACTATTTTGCCTTCTTTAGCATGGTTTAGCAGAGTCATAAATGCCTAATTAAAAAAAAAAAAAAAAATTGCCTTTAGGCTGGAATGACTGCATTTTTAATTAAACTTCTTTGCCTTTCAGATGCAAAAGAAAAGTACTCTCATTGGTAAAGGCAGTTTGCTTAACTCTGAGCTACTGATAGAGAGGTTCCCAGCACACTGCTGCATTCCACAATTGCCTTTAGTTCCTAGTTAGTATTAACGGTTATGGTGTGGCAGCGGATTTTTCCCAATCAGGTTAGACTACAATCCAAACTCCAGCAGACATTTAAACAAGAATTTGTATCTTAAGGATACTAGTCTGCCAAAACCAAACTCTAGATTTCTCTTTACTGTGCACATCTTATAGAGGTCTGATCTCTGTTCTGTGTGATGCGAGTATTTTGTTGTAGTTCTTAAGCTGTAAGTGTCACTAAGAGTTTGTCAAACCGTGATCCTTATTCAGAATTAAAAATGCTGGCATTAATTTAGGGCTGTATATGGGATATATACAAGTCTCATCGGGACAAGTCCCAATGAAAAGAACAGGGTCTAGGCCTTTATTAATTTCCAGTTTTTTATTAAAAAAATCAGCTATGGGGGGTCGTCCACAGATTGTCTCCAAAGATCGGCAACTTCGGCAGCATTCAGCAACACGAAAAGGCAAGGAGGACGTCCAGCAGGTATTTCGCAACACCTCAACGCGTTGCTAGGCAGCAGGCACTCCGACACCTCAGAGAACACACCCCTGAAAATGAGTTGCTAGGCAGCAGGCAACTCCGACACCTTCGGAAACACGCCCTTGAAAATGGCTTGCTTTGCCACTAGA
>VXBB01012752.1:7957-18204 GCA_013399915.1 Illadopsis cleaveri
AGTAAGGGAATTTAGGTGATATTTGGAAATGGAATATTTGTCTAGGATAGTGTGTTGTAAACAGCTATCTTGCATTACCTAATGTAAGTTGTCACTGAGACTCATTCAGCTTCTCTGCTTACAGAGACTGATTTATTCCAGCTGGCTTTAAAGAGGCACAGATGTTTACACCTTGACTAAAACGTACAAGAAATAGAGAACTAAGAATTACAAAGTCCTCCCTCCTAATGGTACAGCAAAACTCCTTCACCTTATCCATGCCCGTTTTTTTCTTCCTTCCACATGTAATCTCATTAATGGAGCTGTTTGGCCTGACTAAATAAGGCAAACCAAATCTTCAGAACCCCTTTTTACTAGATGCTTCTCTTCAAAAATAGATTTCTGCGCAGCATTGTAATTCTGACTGCACTACTGATATGGAATTTGTTCGAGTTGTACCAGCCCATGCAAACTACCAGCTTTTATTAGCTTAAATTTCTCAGAGCTCTTTCTAGTGTTGGCTATTTTTGCAACAGTTTGCAGATGTTCAGTTCAGACCTCCTCTAGAGAATTGTTCACTTAGTACTCTGGAACTGATGCAAGGGAAACTTAGATCATTTAAAATCATAGCAAGTTTGTATTCATAATGTGTAATAAAAGGGGGAAAGAGGGATGTCAGTTGGCAAAATAAAAAGTGGTTTGTTTTCTAATCTATAGTTTTAGGAGTACATAGAGTTTGGTTTTCATAAATATTTTTATTAGGGTATTTAAAAATAAAGGAGCATACTGGTTTGGGTGAGGTTTTTTTTGGGGGGGAAAGGGTAGTTAAATCTCTTGTGTAACCAATTAACCTGGCTATTTGCAGACCTTGTGGAATTCTTTTAGGAAGACATTAATATGTGAAATAGTTTTGTTTCAAAATATGTTGTCATGGCTCTCTTAAGAAAGTTTTCTACAAATCCTAGGATCCATGAGCTCAAAATCAGCTTAACAAGTCTTTTCCTAATAGTAAAAGAGCTTGAGATGAAGAGCTAATAATACATCTGAAAACTGATGGAGTTTTTAGCAAGAACTCCACTTTCTGTCCAAGCATGTGGATACAGGATGTTTGGTTGATATCACAGAATTATATAGTGGCTGAAGTTTGAAGAGACCTCTAGAAATCATGTCACCTAGAAACAGGGCAAGTGACTCCACAACTTCTCTGCGCTATCTGTTCCGGTTCCCAGTCAGCCTCACAGGACGCCTCGTTACTTTCAGAGGGATCCTCCCAAGTTTCAATTTGTGCCTTTTACATTTTGACCTGTAACTGGGCACCACCAAAAAGAGCCAGGCTCAATCCTTTTTCCTTCAGGTATTTATACTCACTGATGAGATTACCCATAAATCTTATCCAAGCTGAATAGTCCCAGCTCTCTTTTGTGTTGGAGTACTCAGAAGCAGACAGGGGATTCCAGGTGTGGTCTTACCAGTGCTGAGTATAAACAATCCTTTTTCATTCCCAGAGATCACTTAACAAGATCCCTCACCACTGAGTATTTGACTGTTTAAGAATACAGATCCTTAAGGAGCCAGGTGATTTGCTGAAATATAAATAAAACAATGCCAGAATAAATGGCCAGTTTTCACAGCAAGGTCACTCCTCCAGTTTTTCAGGGACTCTGTCTGGGTGCACTACAACTGTGCATGTCAATGTTCATATGGGTTTATGTCAGCCCTAGCAGTAGAAGAATTTCTGAACTTGCTTACGTGACTTGAGGTATTTTCATACAAGCAGCTGATATTTGAACTGAAGGTGTCTAAAACAATCAAGACTGTAAATTGTTAGTCTGGATCACTGTTCTGACCTGCTTACTAGCCTGAGTATGAATATCGCACTGGAGTTGCCTTAAGGATATTAGATCAGAGACCTGAATTTCCTAAGTCATGTTTAGTGGTTAAGAAACTTCTTCTTGCTTTTCAGGTTGAAGTCTATTAAGGAAGTATGTTTAGCCATGCAGCTTTTGACAGGAAATCTAAGGGTATGGGCATGTAAGGCCAGGACTCATTTTATGAGGAGAAAATTGTTTCAAGTTCAAGTGGAGCTTGAAACATAGTTGTTAGCACTTGAAGATTACAGACCTGTCAAAACTCAGATTTTTTTTTACAACAAAACCGGGATGCTTTGTGCATCCTGCTACTCTACTAAAGGTCTATGCTCCTAGACCAACCCTCTGGAAACACAAGCCAGACACTTCTCAGAGCTGCTTTCCTATTTCTGAATTGCACAGATAAATTCTCTAAANTGAGACCTAGAGATTTCAGCTTTCAGCATGTTCAGATGCCTCCTGGAAAACAGACAATGCTCAGGCATTTCCTTCATGTTGACTAATCCCCTGGATTTCAAAGGGTTTTTTTCCCCCTGGTGCTGTTCAAGGTGCTAAACCTCATCCTCTGACCACTTTGGCCTACCTGTTGTTAATCTACCAATTTTAAGTACTGATTATGCCTATCAACAGAGAAGTGACTTAGGAAAGATATAGAGAAACAGGATTTCAAAATAAAAACCACCAAACACACTGTCTTTTCTCAGCCATTGCTGAGCAATCTCTGTATAAAATGTTCACATGCTGAGTTAAAACCTACTTATTTTGACTATATGTAATAGTGCTGCTGTAAAAGATGAACAAATTATTTCTATTTGGCACAAACATCTGTTTCATTGTGTGTGACTTTGCAGTGATGTTAGCTCCTAAAATACTAGTGGAAGAGCAAACGCAAAGCTTTCTCTAGGTTACATAGTGCTGCAAGTGGTGGCAAATGTGGAACTTCATGAAACAAAAATAGTAACTTTCTGTGAAGAAGGAAAGGTGGACGACTGCCGTTCAAAGTGGAGTCTATGTTCAGCTGATGTTCTTTTCCTCAAGACTCCAAAGGAGAAACAGAAGTTCATTGTGTGAGAGGAAGTGGCGCAAAGTAGGTGAAAGACAATGAACTGATCTTCTGCCTGAACTGAATGAGGCATGGGAAAATATTTTGAAAAAAGTAGAGGCATACAACGGCTATAAAGCAAACCATTCTGTTCAAAATGCACAGTTAGAAAAAGCACACAATACTAACATACGGTGATAATCATTGGACTGGTAACACTGAAAAAGACATGAGAAAAACATCAAAGAAGAAGTAGCACTGCTTTAAAAATTTTGTCTGCTGTAAGAAAGGTAAAAGGTTCTAAGGTTCTGCATCTGATGTCTCCACATGTTTTTCTTCAACTTGGTTTTTTTCTCCATATATAAAAAAGGGGTGTCTAACCAGTTCAGCTGTTTATCAGCAAGGCACAGTTGATAATCCTGGGAAAAAAACACCTACCATATTTTTTGACATATCATTACAGTATATATATATATAGCATTCTAGATACAGGTTATGTGTTTGGTGGTGTTCTCTTTTTGCCTTTCTTTTAAATATTTTGTTTCTTTACCTTGTCATCTTCCTTATTTGTTTCTCGTATTACTAAAGTTAAATGGGATTTCCCGAACATCACTGTTGTCTGCCTTCTACTTTAGATTCTGTTTCCATAGTAAATTATTTTTCAGCTGGCATATATCTGATGGAAATATTTGCATTTATAGAATCTGGAACAAAACTTGTCCTGCCTCCAGACATACTCTGTTTGAAACTGAAGTTGGCCATAACTCACTAATACTCAGTTTCTAATGAGGTCTTAGACTGACTTAAAGTAAATGAGAAACCTGGTAAATTAAAATAGTCATTCGGAGTCCACAAGAAATCAGAAACACTTTGAGCAAACACAGACATGTTCCTCAGTGATAATGGATTCCTGTGAGTTGAGTGCTGGGAGAATATTTCAGCTCTTTTGTCTGAGATTTCTTCAGCTATCTTCGTGAATAAGAACTGAAATCTGCTTGAAACTTTAGGATAATAAGAGTAATAATACTGATATAGGGTCTTTACTGTCTGATGTATTTTGAATCACAAAGTTTAAAAACAATGTGGAGTGTTGGGTAACAGATTCTTTTTTTCTTGTTTTTTCTAAGTAAAAAAAATTTGATTTACAAATGCTAGTATATAGGCTGAATGAACACAGGTCTTGAATGAAAGCAAACTTTTTATGCAATACAGGAATTAACAACTTGTCATATTTTGACAATACATTTACTTCATTCAACTGTTGTACCTGTAGGACAGCATAAGTGGATTTATCCCATGTAATGTGTCTTCAGACAAAACAATCATTCCTGCATCACACAGATGAACAAGTGTTTTAAGGATGTAACGTGAAGAAACAACTTAATCATAACTCTGAGGAAATAAAAGGCAGGGATTTAAGCAGATAAGTCAAGATTTTGTCACTGGATTTACAACCACAAAGTAAAGTTCTTAACTGAACTTGAACATTATAAACATTAACTTTGTAGAAATTAACATCTTGTTCACTGGTAGTCCAATGTGATATCAATCCTAAATTTCATACACAGACAGAATTTCAAGGTGTTACCAGTTTAGTTCAGTAACTACCTGTGTACCTATGGTCTTCATAGAGTATTGCCTTTAATGCTTTCATTACAGAATTATAGTAAAGGTTTAAAGCACTCCTGGAATGTTAACAGCAGTATATACATACAGTTAAGTGCTGGACTGGATTCATCTTGTCAATACCTGCTGAAAATCATTTCAACATGCTGGTGGCTTTTTGAGGATTTGTTACATACAAAAAATAAAATTACTTTGTTTAACCTGAGCAGAAATAGGGACGTGCGACTTTTTTGGTTTAGAAACTGTTCTAACAAGGACTGGAAAAATATCAAGGGTATAAATATCAGTCAGCAGTTTTTATCCCATTATGATGTTCAGAGTTGTTTGGTGATTTTTATTTTCATTTTTAGCATATTTTTCTTTGCTTGACAGAAAAAGTGAGTTAGACCTGAGCATAATATTTCAGTAAGTCCTTCTCATTATGTCCACTTGCCTTTGGTTACTCTCCCTTAATAAAATGCTACCAATCTTTAGAAGCATTTAACAAGCCTCCCTCTGACTTTATACATCATGGTGCTCCAAAGTCCTATTAAATATTTAACAAGTCTTACAAAAATTGCATGCAGGTGGATTATGGTGAAAGATCTTTAAAATACAGCATATTTCATGTTGTGGTGTGTTGCACACCATTCCTTCATGATGACTTTCAGTAACTCTGATGTCCAATAAGAAGGTGCAAGAAATTTGACTATGTCTTTTTTCTTATGTAATGTTTAGGTCTTAATTAAAGACAAGACAATATGGGAATCCTCAGACGTAAATGGTCTTTGAATCTTTTTCTACTCATTCAGCTTTTTAAATCATTTACCGAGAACACACGGTAGTCTACAGTAAACTGTTACATATGCTTCTCACTGAGGGGAAAAAACCTAACCTGTAAAACAAATCCTTATTTTTTTAAATACAGAGATCACCTTCTGAATAGAAATGCTATGTTGTTTACCTCTCTGCACTTTCAAATAAAAAAATGAATCCATTATTCAAGAAAAATTTCAAAGAAGCAACAAGTGCCTATTTCAGACTGTGACACTAGTACTGGCAAATCCTTCCAGCTGACTGACAAATCCTTCAAAACTAACCAGCTTTGTTTCTGTAGAGTGCTAACCTGCTATTAGTGTGTGAGATGTTTCCCTCTGCTTTTCTGAATATGCTAATTCTTTCCAGTAGATGATCACCACATTGTGTTTGTAAAATTTATATTGGATAGATTTTCATTTTGTTTACAGCAGCAGGACAGCTATTCTGATGCAGGAGAAGAAAGAGGGTGTGAACTTTGAAACTGGCTTTAGTTACACCAAGGCTCCAGACAGGCTGAAGCATGGTTCCCTCCCTGCTCCCACCCATATATTTGATGGCTTGTGCTACTAATTATTTTGGCTTTCTAGGGTGATTTCTTCTGGCCTCAGCATCCCAGGTGATTACTCTACTTGTTCATCCATAAAACCATCTCTGAAACTTATTTGTCATGTGCATTGCACCAATCTGGCAAAGTTATGCATAATGATTATCTGTGCATTGGCAAATGTGTGTGATATTAGGTACTAATATAAACTTTTTAGGTGTGTCATTCCTCCTCCCCCTTCCCCTGAATATTACAATTCTAAGGATTTTAGGTTTTAAAAGTTTCCTTTTGAAAAGAATTGGTTTAATTCTCACAATGCTTCAGTTGTTGGCCTTACACCCAAGAAGTTAGTGAGGTGTTTTAAAAAGGATTTGAGTCTCTTTAATGGGCAGATTTCTGTATGCATTTAAATGAAATAAGTGATACTGAGAACAATCTATAGTTCCTCTCAATTCTTGGTTAGATTTGATGCTTCCTCATGAAAAGTAGCCTTGTCTGATCCAGACCGCTAAAAATGAAAGTACTAGTAGGTTGCAGGAAGATAGTGAAAGTTTTTGCTTTGTGGTTGAAATTTTTCTGACATAAGCTGAGTATAACAATACATTAGCTCACTGAAAGAGACAAATGTTTTTTTAGTTCCTTTAATTCAGTCATTGCCCTCTACAGTCTTTTCCTGTCAAAACTGAAGAACTCCTCAGCCCTTCAAATCTCTGTTTATAATCTCTGTAGATTGGCAGCCAATTCACCTCCTGATCACAGTTGGTTTTCTTTTTATCTCTTCTATCTTCCCCTTGGGTTTCAAGGAGTGGAATGACATATAGCACTCAAGATATGTGTGTATCAGTATTTGTTACAGGAACAAATAGATGGCCTTGTCCTCAGTGACCTTCTTGATGAAGCCAAACTTTATTCTCAAGTACTGTTGCACACTGAGCTGATGACTTCAGAAAACTTCCAAGGATGACTCAGAGATTTTGTTCCTCAGTTTAGGTGTCAGTTGTGTGTTGTTCCTCCACAGCACAACTTTACACCTACCACATCCCTGAGGCCCTTCTAGAGTTCTTTGCCATGGGCACAGCATCTGACTACCCTTAAAGAGCCTGGTATGACCTGCATCTCAGAGATTCCAGGTGCCTTACCTTTCCAAGTGTCTAAAAGGGAAGTGATATACAGCTATAACCAGTACCAACCCTTGAAAGATGCATCCAACTCTTGCAATTTTTCCATCCTGAAAGTCACCCTAAGTACAACCATATTTTCCTCTCCTGTATCTCTCCCCTGTTGCTAAAATTATTTCTTTTTCAACCCCACAGCAATGGAATTTCTTTATAACACTTCATGTGGAACCTTGTCATAGGCCATTTGAAAATCCAGCCAGGATTAATTCACATGGGTATTGCTATCCTTCTGCAATTACAATAGGTTAATAAAGCAGAATTTGTGTTTACAAAACCCACACTGATGACTCCCCAACAAAATTGTGTTCACCTGTGTATGTTAAGTAATCTCTTCCCCCAAAAATCCCCTTCAAGTCATAGTTTTTAAAGATTTTTATGGGAGTGTATGGACTTACTTGATTTGCAGAACTACTTAAGAAGGGCTGTAAGAAAAAAAAAATCAAAATGAGGAATTTAAACTGAGAACTTTATTATGATCATTCATTTTTATTTCCATGTAACACTCACCAGACTTTTATATTTCACAGTGTATTTGAATATTTTGGAAACTTTACAGACATTAACTTGATGTGTGAAATTCACAAATGAGATAAATATTTCTTTTTTTGGATGGTGTGCACAAAAATCCCTGGCAGACAAGTGTCTTGACAGTGAACTCTCTGCTGTATTGTTAAAGATTTTGTTGTTGGATAAATAGTGATTTTGGAATTTATTGCATTTGTCCAAGAAAAAAAAGTCTAGTTCAAATACAGTTGTGCAGGAAGTGCAAGGAGACTAGGTTCACATATCTTAAAATTCAATTTTAGGATGAAATGTTCTCAGTTTCATGGAGGTTAAGTCCTCCTTGGAAGAATATGACTGTGACAAGCTACTGTAGATGCTTTCCTTTTGCACAGCTCAGGCACAGCAGACTCTTTTTTGCTATACAGTCCTCCTGAGTTGTATTGCAGGTGGCTCTGGAAACCTTCAGAGATGCAGGAATAGCATGAATCTCTGGAAATTTTGAGATGGGAGTTTAGAAGAGGGGAAGATGTTGATGACTTGTGACAAAATCTCCAGTGGAACAGCTTCAGGGTTTGCAGTGGGGCTCCAATGCCTTTCTTCCTTTTTTTCATAGAATTAGAGTGTACCGTGCATCCCCTTCCTCACACCCATCCAAACATACATGACCTACCCTGAAAGGCAAAGTCCCTTTGTGCATCAAGTAAACTGACTTTGGCTTATGCCTTGAACATTCTCTTTAGCATTAAAATCACAGATTTTTGTGCACTGTAGGAGACAGTGCAAATAAAGAAGAGTGCTTACTGGATCTTACAAGTACATGAAGAATGTTAGGTGACCACAGAACATCTAAAAGATTATGGAGAGGCTGAAGGATCCCTGACTCCAGTATGTGAGCTTGCATCTATTCCCACCATTAGCATGAGGAAAAATCAACTCTTTTGTTGGTTTTCTAGCTCTTATTCATCCTTAGATAAATCAGTATAAATTTGCAGTCTTTTACTTTGAGGTAATGCGTATTTCTTTCTGGCCTTGCAGCAGCTTAGGTAGTTTCACACTGCAAATTCATGCTCCAGGGTGATCCTTTTGTTCATTAGCTTGTCTGCTACAGTTTCCTCACTGTAGCTGGTGCTGCCTCCCACCAGGATAGTCTAGTCAGGATACTTTTGGGCCACCATCAGAATAGAGAGTTGCCAAAATAAATGTTTTCTATAAAGATTTCACACTCATGTCTAATGAAATAGACATTTTTCTAACTGTTGCTTTAAAGCTTAGGTTTTCTTCGAGGTTTGTAATGAAAATATTTCATGACCTGTTGACATATTCATATGGTGATTTTCAAAAGAGATATTTCGTTTACAAAATGGTCTTGGCAACAAGCTGGAGTATCTGGGAAGTTGAACAAGACTGTTGACAGGCAAAATTAGGACTGAATCATAACTGATACTATGTTTGCAGCTGAGCCATTTTTAAAACTGACCAATAGGTTTGCTGCAGTGTTCTTGAGAGTTCAGGAGTGAGATGGGTAAACAGTGCATACTCACAGTGGTGATTGTGATTCTGGAGATAATTACATGAATGGCAGGTTTTGACAGAATTGGCTAGCTCTTAACTCCTGTAGATGTAAGCACTACAAGAATGGCACAAAGAAAATGCTTGGCTTTTAAGAAATTACTCAGGGTAAGAAAACATCTTTTTTTTTTATTACCAGTAAAGCAAAATAAAAACTTTGGGTTCCCCTATTTTGTACATTTTTCTTTATATCCTATATTTGGTTTTTTATCACAATGGAGCAATTCCAGGTTTTGTCTTATTGTCCAGATCCCCAAGTTCATCAGGAGTTGGTGACTCATTTCTGCTGGTTCTAAAGCTTGCAATTACCCTAGTAATTCTTCATATCATGCAAGAAATGAGCACAATGGCATATGGTTATTTTATGGTTTTATTTATGGTTTAATTCTGTTGAAGGACCATGTTTTTGTCTGATGCAAAATACCCTAAAAATTCTAAAACTTTAATTATAGTTGCAGTCATTGATTTTCATGTAAATGCAGCCATTACTATTAAGAGGCATTACAAGAAGTTAAACAATGTTCTTTACAGTATCAGAAACAATAGTTCTGCTTTTTAACAGTATCACTTACAGGGAAAAATGCATATTCCATGCAAGTGGTTGGAATGTGAAACTTGGGGATCAATTTATGAACATAGTAACAATCACTGCAGTGACTTTTTTTATTATTAAAATAATTCACAGAAGTGTAATTAACATAGAGCTTGCACTGTGATGTAAATTTGAAAACACAGATGACTTTTTGATGACAATTCAGGACAAAAACTTTGATCCCATTCAATATTTTTTTTGGTTTTTTAAAATTTAATACAGCTTCTAGAGATTTTACTGGGTCAGTGAAAAATAGAGAGAATAGAGAGTCATAATTGTGGCAAATAGGGAATTTAAAAGATGTCTAATGTAACTGAGCAAATGCTAAGCCTAAAATCTAAATATTTCCTTCAGATAATATAATGACATTTTGATACCACTTTCAGGGTAATTGAGGATGGCTGCAAAATTGACGTGATAGAAAGGATAGTGTTGTTAGAAAAGAATAGCATTTTTTTGTGTGAAATTCACATGCATACACATTCACAGAAGTTATATGATACCCATGTATTTTAATTTTCTCATGAAGTTTTAAATTTAACAATTA
>VXBB01012754.1:0-22646 GCA_013399915.1 Illadopsis cleaveri
CTGGGGCAGACCCAACAGGCAGACAGGACACAGACAGGCAGAGCTCCCATCCTATTTGTGCCAATGGGCCAGACTGCACCTGGATTTATCCTGTGGCCTACCCTGACCCAGGTGCAGCACCTCGTACTTAGTCTTTTTAAACCACNTGCACCTGGATTTATCCTGTGGCCTACCCTGACCCAGGTGCAGCACCTCGTACTTAGTCTTTTTAAACCACGAGATTGCCATAGTTCCACTCCTTGAGCACGTCCTCAGCTCTCTGGTTGGTATCCTATCCTTGAGATGTGGCAACTGCCCCCCTCTGCTCGGTGACATCAGCAAATCTGCTGAGGATGCCCTCGATCCCTTTGTTTATGGCATAAATGAAGATATTAAGAAACATTGCTCCCAGAACAAACCCTTGAGGGACACCACTGGTCACCCATGTCCATCCTGACTCTGAGCTGTTGACCTCTGGAAGCGACCATGCATACAATTTCTTATCCATCGAACAGTCCAGGCATCAAATCCATCTCTCTCCAATTTAGAGAGGATGTTGGAGGGATCATGTCAAAGGCTTTACAGAAGTCCAGATAAATGACACCTATAGCCCTTCCCTTTTCTCTTCATGTACTTGCTCTGTCACAGAAGGCCACTGGGTAGGTCAGTCAGGACTCACCCTTGGCTGTCCCAAATCACTTCGCTGTTCTCCATGTGCCTTAGCATAGCTTCAAGGAGGATGTGTTCCATGATCTTCCCAGGGACAGAGGTGAGGCTGTGACAGTCATTTCCAGACTGTTCCTTTCTACCCTTTTTTAAGATTGAGGTAGTGTGTTCACCTTGGCTGAATGCCAGGTGCTTACTAAATCATTCCATCACTCCCTAGGGGGACAGGGGAGAGAAAATAAGATGGAAAACAAGTAGTAAGTTGAGATAAAGCTGTTGACTAAAGTGAAAAAACAGAGAGTTTGTGCATGCGAAAGTAAAGGAGAAAAACCATTTTGTCTCTACTTCTGATAGATGAGCAATGTTCAGCCAGTTCCTGGGAAGCAAGATATCTCTCTGTGCTCTGGTCTTCTCGTTCCCTCTCAGATATTTGGCCTATTGTACCACACACCTTAACAGAGCAGAGTGATACTTCCTAAGGAGAACTCTGTTCAGCTTAGAAACCCAGCCGTGAGTGGCCTCTAGCTGGAGCCAGAGCTTTATGTATTCCACTCTGGTCCTGGAGAAGCCTAACAAGTGAATGGCTGCAGACGTGCTTGCCCTTTCCAGAACATCCACCTTCCCTTGTCTCTAGCCGGTTTCCAGTCTTTTTAAAGCACCCTGAGCAAGGGAGGAGGGAAACAACCATTTCCAATTGTTTGGCTAGCCCAAATCACACCAACTGATGAATAAAGGATGGGAATTGCCCACAAAGCGCTTGCTGACTTTCTCTACTGCCCTCTAGCAGCACAAGCAGAGCCGGCAATCAGACTGCAAGTTAGGTCACTGCAAAGAAAAGGGGTTAATATCTCGCTCCGAGCAAGCAGGGGTTAGATAAAAACATGCCTGAGTGGAGTGTGGAATGCTGCAACATCTCCCAGAGCAGTGGTGGCAAAGGCCTGAGCACAGGGAAAGGAAGAGAGCTGGGAAAGGGTCTGGAGATCAAATCTGATGAGGAGGAGCTGGAGGGTCCGAGATTGGAGAAGAGGAGGCTCAGGGGGGACTTTCTCAGTCTCTACAACTCTCCGACAGGAGGGTGGAGCAGCCAGGTGGGGGTCCGGCTCTGCTCCCAGGAAACAAGGGACAGGACAAGAGGAAATGGCCTCGAGTTGTGCCAGGGGAGGTTTAGATTGGATATTAGGGAGAAATTTATCCTCTCAAAGGGTTGTTAAGGGTTATCAAGGCTGCCTGTGGAATTACTGGTAGTGTCATGCCTGGAGGCTTTTAAGGAATGTGTGGATGTGGCACTTGGGGAAATGGTTTCAAGGTGGACTTGTCATGTCAGGCTTGTGGTTGGACTCTCTACAATCTTAGAGATCTTTTTCAACTTAAACAGTTCTATACAACTGTGATGGAGAGCCAGTTTTAACCCAAAGAGTACTTTGTAAGGTCATTTCATAGAGTCATTTATAGCAACTTCATTCTAGTGCTCAATCTGCTTTTCCCTGTGCTCTCTTCATCTTCACTTCTACCTTCAGCCTTGGGACAGGAGAATTGGCTTTGGTGGAGTCAGTGGTGGTGGGAAAGCCTCATGCCAGGGCGTTGTAGGTTGGTTTATTTCTGCCAAGGTTGGAGCTGCCTGCAGAAAAGGCTGTGATAGCTCTAGTCCCTCTTGACATTTTTTGACCGCTCTGGGGTGAGTTACAGCCTGCAAGAGATGTTGGTCAAGCTGAGGGCTGATCCCAGGAAGCACTGATCTGAAATCTGTCTGAAGCAAGCAATAGATAAAGTCTCTTAACCACATCAATCCCAGCCATGTTTGCCAAGCAGATGAAAATGACATGAACACAAAACATGTAGGAAATGGTGGGAAAGTTGCTAATTTCCAAACAGCATGCTTCTAGAATCAGGCATGTTACAATGAATGGAAGAAGCTGGTGTGCCAATGTCATGACCCTGTGTTATTTCAATGTCATTTATCATAAAATACAGTTATTAAACTATTATTACAGTGTGATTTATATATATTTAAGAGTATTGCAATATTTTTTCAGTGTTTTTTACATTCAGGCAAGGCTTTGCCCAGCTGCCTATGGGGGCAGACAATGCTATAAAGAGCCCATGCATGAAGGAGACTTGATTTGCTGAAGTTCCTTTGGCTTCCCCCCTGCCATAATGCTGCAGTCCTCTGCATAATGCTGCAGCATCCTGATGGCAGGACAAATTTGGGGCAGAACACAGCCCAGATGCCCACAGCTGTGAGCTGACTCAAGCCATACACATGAGCCTTCCACGTTGGCTAGCCCCGGTGCTGGCAGCTGAGCTACTGGCAACATGCCATGTGACCCTACTGCAGAACCCTTTTAGGGTCAAGATGGAGTAAGAGAGGGGGATCAGCAGCTCTCCCAGCTTCTGAGCACAGGGTGAGAAAAGAGAAACACTGTTACCCATCAACCCCCTTGAAGTGACCCATCCTAACAGAGGAAACAGAGGGGCAAAGGCACAATTTTGAGGTCGTTCTATGCAGCACCGGGAGGGGACCATACAAACCCAGGTCGCCAGCATTGAAAATGCCACAGCTTTTCCTGGTGCTCAAAAGCTCCAAACAAATCACAACACAAACCGTCAAAACAAACAGTAATGTTTGAATTTTCTGTGACTGATGGCTGAGAGAAGCTGCTGTGCGGTGCCGATTGTCTCTTTGCACACTCCTTGTCGTTGCTCGTCTCAGGGCTTCACAAAGCCAGGTGAGGGTTTCTGCCTGCTCCTTGCCTGTGCTGAGACCAAACTTAAGCTGCTCCAAAAAAGGAAAAGTGTGATGTTTAGCAGGATTTTCTGGTTTAGAGCTAAGGGACCAAAACAGCTAAATGGGACTCTCTCTAACAGAAGTGTGAAATATTTTAGCAAAAGAAAGATTTTTGGTTTTGAGAATTATGTCTTCCAGAGAGAACTCCTTTCATGGCATATCCCTTGCTCAATTCCAACTTGCTTTGATTTTTTTCTCCTTTCTCCCCCCTTCTGTGCCATGATGGCAACACAGCTGCTGGANAGACCCAGCCCCAACTTTCCCATTGCCTCCACATGCAGTGGTTTTGGCTGAACAAATGCAGTACTTTCCCCAGAGTGGTGAGACAGCAGCTCCCCTCCTTCTTTCAGCTAAATTCCCACTGCCAGACAGGTTTTCAGCCCCCTCCTTTGGCCAAAGCATCCACACGTATTTGTGTTTTGTGACTTTGAAGGAAACGTAAAAGGACTTACTTTCTTAACAACCAACAGACACTTCAAAGCAAAAATGTAGTTGAGAAATTAATCATTCTGCACGTCCAAAATGAGATTTATTATGACTCCTAAAATAAGTTTAAAATGAACCAAAAGCATGAATCACTCTTCTAAAATAAAGTCAGAACTTCAAAGGAAGGTATGTGTGCTGGTAAAATTTAATGCAAGGACATCTAATTGTCTTAATTTAAGATAATATTAAAGCAATGTGTTGTCCCTTAGCATCTCAATGGCTTGGGGAAAGTGTTTCCTTTTAGTAGAAAAGGTTTTGTTTGATAATACTTTTCCAGATTATTGAAAAGGTTTTGTTTCCCACTTTTTTTTGTTTGTTTGTTTGTTTGTTTGTTTGTGTGTGTGTGTGTGTGTAGAGGAGTTGTCTAAAAAACTAAATTAACTTCCTCTGAGAAAATGCCCACTTTCTGTGTTTACCAGGGCAAAGAAGGCCGTTGTCTGGGGAAAATGGGAATTTGAATTCAGGGACAGGGCATTAACATTTGCTGAGCTGGATAGTAAGTGGGACAGAGTTTCACCTAAGGGGTTATATTCACAGATTCTTGGTGGATTTTTTTCCATAGTTCTTCCAAGTATGCAGTTTGCCAAAAATTGGCAGGAAAATATGGCCAGCTCCAGGTGCAGCTTCAAGAGTGCTTTTTTAAATAACCGTCACTGCCAGTTGCCCCTTTGGGACCTGGTTCCCAGGAGCTCCTGGGAAGAGGGTGAGATGCACCCTGCTTGCTCCTGTGATCACAGGCTGTGAACAGACAGAACCCATTTCACAGGTAGGACTGTGATCACAGGAGCTCCTGCTATGTTTTCTCAGCCCGTTTTCTTGCTTGTGTGCCTGGCTGAGCAAGGATGCTGCTTTCCCAGCTGTGGCCACACATTCTGCATTGGCCTCAGACCCCATTAGCTCGTTCTAAGTTATTCTCACTGTGATATAACTCTGTTTCCACTGATGAGTACATTCGGTGTTTTCCTCAAACTGTACAGAACCAAAAATCTCACTGGGCAGAACGGCTTTGCCTTTTTCTGAATTATTTGTACGCAAGATACGCTTCGCCCCAAGGGCTGGAAAGACTCAGCTTCCCCTAATTAACATTTGTCTGATGCACTAAAGTGTCTTGAAATACTTTTTATTTTCTGTCCGCCTTGGCTTTCATTTCAAAAGCACAAAGTCTCTTAACTACAAATAAATGACAGCTTTGCGCTGCAGGGATAAACTGCCTGGACAAAAATGCTGCAGCGATATGAAAGGGAAATTCAAACATCAACATCAAATCCTTAGACACTTTTGAAAGAGTTTCCTGTTTTGCCGATCCTTTAGGGCCAGGCGGTGAGTTCATGCAGAGCTTGCTCAGGGCTCGCTGACACGAGCAGGCCAGCTCGCGGTGGGGACAGCACGTATGCCGGTGGCACCTCACTGCTGCAGAGAGACAGCTGAGTTTACAGCAGAAACACACCCCAAAACAGGCTCCTCGCTTCGAATCTCTGGCCAAAATTGCGCAAGAGCTTCAGTCACCTCAGCTTCCAGAAGATGGGGCTGTCCTTCCTCTCGGTATCGTCCTGCCTGGTGGGTTACTCACCTCGCTCATTCGCTCAGCAAAAAACTTAGAATCACATTGTTGTTTAGGTTGGAAAATACGTCTGAGATCATTGAGTCCAACGGTTCCCCCAGCACTGTTAAACCCACCACTAAACCGTGTCCCAAAATGCCACAGCCACACACCTTTTGAACACCTCCAGGGATAGTGACTCAATCACTGCCCTGGACAGCATGTTTCAATGCCTGACTATCCTTTCAGTGAAGAAATTTCACCTAATACCCAATCTAAACCTCCTGTTACACAACTTGAGGCCATTTCCTCTGTTATGTGTTACCTGGGAGAAGACACTCACCCCACCTGGCTGCACCCTCCTGTCAGGGAGTTGTGGAGAGTGAGAAGGTCCCTCTTGAGCACCTTTTCTTCAGGCTGAATCCCCCCAGCTCCCTCAGCTGCTCCTCATCAGACTTGTTCTCCAGACCCTTCCCCAGCTTCATTACTGCTCCCTGGCCACACTCCAGCCCCTTAATGTCTTTTTTGAAGTGAGAGGTTCAAAACTGAGCACAAGACTTGAGGGGTACTTTGGTACAGAGGTTGTTTGCATGTGATTGTCCTTCCCTAGCCCAAATACCACTGTGTCATGTTTGCATGTGTTGCTGCTCTGGAGCTGGGCTGTGCAAAGATGGTGGTGTCAGCCCAAAGAGAGATTAAATGATTGTGGAGGAATTTCTTTATCACCATCCTGTGTAAATAGAGATTAGAGACAGAACATTTTCCTTACAGCTGTGCTTTTGCAAACAGGAGGGAATACAGGCCCAGGCAGTATTACAGAGCCAACTTCAAGTGTGTTGTTGAGAATCCAAGAGGACATGGACTCATTGTAGTATCCAGATAAAGAGAGAATAGCAGTGCCACACTGCCTGTAGTGCATCCCTTCATTGGCAGTGCCTTGGGGAACAGCAAAGCACCGAGTTCACGTGGCCAGGTTTGTGTTAGTCCCAGCTGAGCCTCAGTGAAATGCTCCTTGAAGGGAGGTCACTGGTGTTCATCCTCCAGGGAAAGGTCTCTGTAGGCAGTGAAATTGCAGGATCCCTGAGGAGGTCCCTGTAATGCTTCTATCCCTGGCAGTGCTCCAGGCCAGGCTGGATGGGGCTCTGAACCTCCTGGTCTCAGGGAAGGTGTCCCTGCTCATGGCAGGGGGGTTTGAACAAAATTGTCTTGAAGGTCCCTTCTAACCCAAAACATTCTATGGTTCTATGACATACAGATGAAAGCGAGCAGGAGCTTGAGTTGGAAGTTCAGTGTTTGAAGTGTTAGTTGTGATTGCTTTCTCAGATAAATTGCTTTCCTTTGGGGTGGGTGGCTAATTCTGTGCACCAAGCACTCAATTCTGATCAGAAGAGGTGAGCTGTGTGTGATATAGGAGAGTATTTGATGTAGCTTTCCACGTTTCAGTGGCTGCCTCCTTCCTTGCAAGCTGGCCTTGGAAAGCATACAGAGCAGAGTGAAAATAAAGTAGTATTCATCACCGGTAATGAAAAGTACTCCTACCCCAAAAGAGAGAGGAGTAACATTTTTCAGAGTTTGAGATGAGGGCATTCACCGGAGCAGGTCCTGCTGTGTGCTTGGATGGCACCCAGCCCACATCTCATTACTGTTTACTCTGTAAATATTGATTTCCCAATGGGAACAACTGCTGTACAGTACAGCCAGAGTTAAACAACAGCTCTGGAAAAAAAAAAAAAAACCAGCCACACACATGCCTCACTCCTGCAGCATTCCTGAGACAAGGCTGTATTTTTATCATCTGCAAAACCAGCTACATCTGCTGTGCTGAGCTATAACTGGAATCCCGACTCCCTCATTATGACCTCTGTCAGAGAAGCAAGCCAGCTTCTCTGGGGTATAATTTAAATTCTACCCAGTTCCATGGCTTTCCCAAGAAAAAGATAACACCCTGGTGCATGAAATCAGATGAGAGACCAGCACGGCTCAGCTGCTGCAAGAGGACGTGCTGTATGCACAACTTTATCTTTCCTAAAAGTCCTTCCAGGCCACAGGTGCCCATTGGTGCGCTGGATGAACCTTATTGAAAACCATCTCCCACATTTTAGCCTCCTCCTGCACACAGCAGCTTTGAAGCATGGAGCTTTCTCCCTCCACCTGCCTGCAGTGGCCGTGGGTTTGCTGCTCTCTTGGGTGCTGAGCAAACACTGCCCCTTTGCAGCACTGCAGCCATGCAAAGTGGGATCTCCTGCAGCACCCCCAGCTGCCTGCAGGCCTGTCAGAAATGCCTGGATCCCTCCCTTGCATCTGTTGGAGCTCTTGTGTTGCAGAGCTGTTCCCAGAACACCTCACAGGCCAGGCTGGATGCCCTGGCTGCCACAGTTATCTGAGGTTTTGCTCAACTGGTCTGAAAAGTTTCAAAACCCCCAAGAGGAGGGCAAGGCTCCAAGTTGGATGTAAGCCCAAGCCCTCTGCATACTGAACGAGGGATGCCTCACTCCACAGGGGAAAACTGCAGCAACTCTCCAAGGGTCCCTTCTTATCACCCATCACGGGAGGTTGTTCTCCTGCCAAGGTGCCCTAAAATCAATTATGAAGATAATACACTACTTTGGTGGCGTTTTCTTTTTAGGAAGATCATTTCTGCACCCTCTGACTTCAAAGAAGAATTCCTGAAAACAGGGAAATAATGCCAACACCATCTTTGCTTTGCTCCGATGAGGACTCCTAGGAGTTTTGTTGCATCTGTTAACAGGATTCAATTAAGCTGCCAGAAATGATAAGCATTTAGAGGGACATCAGCCATCACTCCTCACTACCAGACAAAATCTTTGTCATGTCAGCGGTCATAAATCATTGTGATTGTACTTGGGAAGTGTTAGACACTGTAACTCATCACCAGGGCCTGTTCAGCTTCCCTCAGGGCACTGTTTTACCTGGTCTGCCAAGGTAAATGCTTTATGTTGTTGGTACACAAGAACAATATTATGGCTGGTGTAGAAATTGTCTGTTTGCACTGAAAAAGAAAAAAAAGAGGTTAAAAAAAGGTTCCTTCTAGAACAGATTTAAGATTGCAAGAGGTAGGTTGGTCGAAAGTCAAACTTTCCATCCCTAGAGAAAAGTCAGGCTTTTTAAACACTTGGTTTGATATCAAATCAGGGCAATAAAAAGGGAAAATATTCCTGTTTTTCACAGGACAGTATTTGTTGCAAAGTTCTGGGACATTTAAGCCTTCCATTCCTGCTCAGTTTGCAGCATACAGATCACTGTGATGCTGGTCCCAAGGAGCTTTGGCCCCTGTTTTTCACCCAGGCTTAGGCAATATCTCTCATAATGCACCCAGGACAGCATCATAAGTGATGGTAGATAAACACAGACCAAAGGGACATCTCTCTGCACCCAGAATGCCAGAAGATTTAAGAGCAGAGGCAATAGTGGATGGAGATCAGAGAGAAAAACAGAGAGAAAACAGAAGAACAAAGAGAAAAACACAAGAATACAGGAGAGTCTACTCCCCATGAGGATACCTCAAGCCTTGGGTGCCAGTCCCAGCTTCAGTGTCTGCAACCATCACCAGGCAGGACTCGAAGAGGGTGGTGAGGTATTAATGGGAAGAGTAAAAGGCAGCACAGGAGGAAATATGAAGGTGGTGGGATTGAAAGTGGAGCAAGATTGTTATGATTGACCAAATCCATGCTTGGCCAGGACAGCACCTACCAGGCCATGGAGAGGAAGCTGTGGAGAGGCAGACAGCTGCAGAGAGATAAGATGAGTGGGTAAATTGGTGGGGTGGGAAACAACACCCCTCCATGCCACTTTTATGAATTTGTGCTCATGATGATGACACAGGCTCAGGTGTTGGCTTTGCTGCATGGAAGGGCTGGCAAACAGATGCTAAGAAGAGGGGAGACTGTGGCTTGGGCCATGATGGAAAGCCTCACCAAGAGCTCTCTGGTGTAGCAAGCCTCAGGTTTCCTCAGCATCCTCCTGGTGGGACTTGTCCACCACCTCTTGAATTTCCCACATTGCCAGGCACTTCTCAAACTGCTGTCAGGAGACACCAAGCAATGACCCATTCACAGGTGCTTTTTTCCCCCCTTAGTCTCCTAAGGGGCTGGTTGCAAATTGCTTCCTGAAATCAGGCTCCTTCCTTGCATACTGGCAGGCCAAAACAGACCTCTGAGCTGATGGAGGCTCTGGAAAATGTTGTTTCACGCTTGGCTCTTTCAGCGCCCTGCACCAGGCACAGGAGGCGGTTCGGTCCTTGTGCTTCATTTCAACACCACCAATATTGACCTTTTCTTTCCTTAATGAGAAGGGCTTCAGGGAGGCAGGAGGGACAGGAAAGGAGGTTTGTTCTTTGCTCCTGCTTTGTGAGCCAAGGAAAGAGGAAAGAGACACAGGGCTCACTTGGGGGGGCTTTTCACCTTGACATTGCTGGAAAATGGAAGTGCTGGGCAGGAGGGTTTTACTGCTCTCTGCACTCTGGGAAGGGGTTTTGCCACAAGGCAGAGGAAAGGCCACGTTGAAAATCAGCTGCTTTTTGGGTTTTTTTTTCCTCCTCAGTCTGCAGATCAAATAATGGGTGCTCAGCAATGGCAGGTTCAGAGTTCACTGCTCAGAGATCAGGGTAAAAAGAACTTGCTCCCTATGAACTGAAATGTCTGCCCCTACCTACACTGTCCATGTCCAAAGGTCTCAGTTGGGTCTTTAGGAAGGGAATGTTTTTGCAAATTTCTCTTTCTGGGGTCAGGAAATTACAACAGAGGTTTTAATTTTTGGGATTGTTTCTGCTGCTGCATGTGGGGGGGAAAGGGCCATGTTATGTCCTGAAAGTACAAAACCTCAATCAAAAGAGACAATTTCTCTTACTTGAAAAGAAACAAATACAAATCTCATGATTTTGGGAACCTTAATTTACAATTTATGAAGTCTGAGATTACCAGCACTCCACATCCATGAGACTTGAACAGCAGTAGGTGATTTCCCTGGCTTCATTTCATACCAAAAAAAGTAACAAGACCTAAAAAAAAATTAAATAACTCTTTGGCCTCCTGCTCATGTAAATTCAGTCTAAAGTGGAATTCCCAGTGAGGATTTCTAAAGGAATTCCCAGTGAAGCAGGTAGGAAAGCCAAAGCTCACATCCAGCCTTGAGCCAGTGATTTCCAACCTGTCTCACCAGTTGTGTGTGCCACAGGCAGTGCAGGATCAGGCTCTCAGCAGGTTCTGGCCCCTGCCCCACGGCAGCCAGTGGCTCTGGTGCCATCCTTCCATCCTACTCCTAATGGAAGTGATGACTAAGGATTAATTAAGGAGCACACCTTCCTCAGTGTGTGAGCAAGCTCTGTGTCATCTTTGCTTTTACTATGGCTGGTGATGCACCAGCCTCCAGGCTCAACCAATAATATCAATTCTCTTCTTTTGTAAACAAAATGTGAAAAATAATTTGCTTGGAAATCACCAACAGATTAACAACTTCCTGCTGTAACTTTGATGACTTACTCAGCCTGATCTAACTCAGCTGTGCCAAAGTTCTCATTTGTATAATTTGACATTTTCCTACAGGTTCTCCACAAGGAGGATGGAGAGGAGATGGATTTTCAGATGGAGCTGAGGTTTGTTTGAGGTTTGTTTTAGTGGCTGTTACTCGATGGGGTATAAAAATTGTGCACATCATGTTAGGATAACCTGTCTGGAAGGAGAAGTAGAAAGGGCCGATAAAGAAATCGGAGAGACATTTTTGCAGAGCTGGAGGCTTGCTTTTGAAAAGCACTGAATTCAGTTGCACACTCACAAAAAGAAATCTCCAAGTTAAATACTTTTAATATCTAAGTCAATTCCGGCCTGTTTTCAGCATGAAGGCATGTATAAGCTTTTGTATCAGAAAAAAAGCAGGATAAAAAATTGAAATGTGGATCTGTATTTCTCATGGCCTTCAGATTCTTTGTTTCTCTTCCAAACTGATTTGCTGTGTTACTGTGAATTTACTCAAACCAAGAGGGTCAGCACTACAGGAATAACAGACAGATAAGCCAAAAATGCCCAATAAAATGCCAATGCCATCCATTTTCAGCATTAATTCAGAGCAGCTTACAGGTTGGGCATGGGTGAGTAGGTTCTGGTTGAAGTTAAAAGCAGCTAATTCACCCTATGAGCACAGGGTGCCTTTCACCACGCTCCCCTCTGCATCACAAAAAGCTGTAAGGTTCAGGAAAATATGCCCTCTGCCTTTCTCATGGCCGAGTTTCTATCTAAGATCAAGTTGTAAAGGTACTTTTTGACCATGCAGAGTGTGTCTCTTTGCAGGGAAGGGAAAGAGGAGGCTGAAGAACAGCCCAGACACATGAACAAAGGGAACAATAGGAACTATTCTGCAGGCAGAGGCTGCTGCATTCTTGAACACATTCACATGGATAAAGGAGATCAAATAAGAGCTTCCAAAGCTGCACGATGATAAGAGAAAAATATTACAGTGCTGTTCTGCAGGCTGGACTGTGCAGTGATTATACAGCAGTTTGTCCAACACAGCTCCCCAGGGCCAAAATGCAATCAGTAACCCTTCCCTTAGAATCCTGGCTTCTCTACAGAGCCACAAGAGCATCTGATAATTCCCTGGCAGCCCCAGCCATGGCCGGCCTTGTGCAAAGACGTGGTAAGTTGAATGTCCGGTTTGTGCGCTTTGCACACACAGCGGGGCTGGGCTGGAGGCACAGCACAGGGAGGGATGTCCACATCCCTCCTCTGACACTCATCCACTCTTTGGACTTGGGCAACACATCCGAGTCCCAGGAGCTGCAGCTGCAAGAGGCATAGAGGGAACCAGGGTTTTGTGCTGGACATCTGCACCCAGGGGAGGTATGTCCCAAAGGAAAGGGGTGGGTGTGAGAGAGAGGTGGAGCAGATGGAGCTGGGCTGGCAGTGGCTGTTAATAGAAAAGCCCAAGGTGGGATGTAGGTGGGTGTACCACAGGTGGGAAGAGTGATGGAGACTCCCATTCTGTGGTACAAAAGAAAGGACAAATTCATCCCTTCTTGGCTGACTAGAGCTTCAGTCAGAGGCAGTGCCAGGGCAGTACATTGCTAGCAGCTCCAGAAAGCTCGAGCTGCGATTTTGAAGAGGAACACACAAGCAAATATTATCCAGAGCTTCTTCTAGACAGTTCTGGTTGATGTGGAGCACAAACAACAAGCAAACGAGCAGTTTGTGTTGTAGCTCCATTAGGGCTTCGTGCCTGTGCTGTGGGGCTGGCAGGCTGCCCCTGGGCTGGGCTGGGAATGGAGAGGTGCGTCTCCCACATCCCCTGTTTCTCTGCCAGGGCGTTTCCAAGCAGCTGCAAATTGCACCACTTCTGACGCAGGACATCTCGTAACTGCAGCGCCTGCCCCGCTCTATCTCACTGACTCTGAACTCCAGTGTTTATACCAAACCCCAGAAATGTGGCAGTGCTGTGAGAGGCTTGAGAGATGGATGATGTTAAGCATCTCTAAAAGGAGTCCTGGACGTGGAGATGGTTTCTGAACACATCCAAAGGAGCCGCTTCACCTCCGCTTCCCATCAGCAGAATCACTCAGGGCATCTGTGTTATAAACAGATGGATGGAAACCCAATAAAAACAACAGCAGCTTTTATATACAGCCTCCAGTTCAAGCCCTTCCAGGAGAGACCGTTTCAAATAGCAAAGAAATACACATCAAAGCTGGCCCCCAGCATCTCCCAGGTTTGTTGGGGAGCCACAGCATCTTTGTGGTGGGCACATCACAAGCAGTCGCTCCCCAAGTGGGAATCCTTCTTCCAGGAGAGAACTGGGGGGAGCAGAGCCATTTGGGGCTATCAAGAATATGCATGTTCAGCTCTGCTTTTGCACCTGCTGAACTCAGGGGGGTGATATGACATTCCTGGAGCATCATCCCTAGGGAGTGTGTCAGGTGTCATGTGGGGCTGTGCTCAGCTCTGGAAGCAATGGGTACCAAGAGCTCATGGGGAGAATGTGAGCCAAAAAAACCCCAACATCACGTGAGTCCCTTTAATCCAGACTGGGCAGTGTGCTAATAGGATGGTCAGCAGCTCTGATTGCAAAGAGAGTCACTTGGAAAGAAATGGAGAAAGTTGAGCACCCTGTGCCAGAAAAGCTCCTTTGCATCCCAGGGAGGGGCTGGTTGTCTGGAGGGTCAGGTTGTCAGCTCCTGTTTTCCATGACAAGGTCGTTAAGGATAGGGCAAAGGTGAATGGATACTCAGCTGCTGCCGCCCCCCACAGTCATCCTCTGCAGTGACATCAAGTCAGAGGAAAATCTGGGCTTGGTTACATCACCAGCACACAGTGCAGGATCTCCCAGGCCAACCCCTTGTATCCAGGACTGGTTCTCTGGGTTACCACAGCTTTGCAGTGGCCCATGTGCTGTCTTGGTTGACAAGCAAGGCCAAAGCCAAGAGCCCATGCATTTATGATTAAACCAGTCTCATTCCTTTTTCAGGAGAGAGGCAGGGAGAATGCAATCTTGTTCCAGCCAAAAGAGGGTTGGTGGCAGCCTGTGCTGGGACAGGATGAATGGCTGGAGGCAGACTGGTCATAGGAGCTCAAGAAAAAATCCCTGGTGAGCTGTGCCATGAGTGTCAGTTGTCCCTGGGCCAGGAGCAGCCCTGGCAGAACCAGCACAGCAGATAACGGGACACAAGAGTCCATTGCCTGTGCTGAAATTCTAGAAAATGACCTTTCCACACTATTAGCATCTGGTAGGGCACTCATAACACCTACAGCTTCCTTGAGCCAAAAAGGCCTCACTGGCAAAGGTACTTTTGTCCTGGGGTAGCTCCTTCTGCACAGGATCTTTGCTTCTGTAAAAAGCACAGCGTAAAATGTTGTCTGATGAACTGGTGTTACGGTTTCAGTGAAAGCCTTGAGTGTTCTTGACTCAGTGTAAATAAATAATGTAGAAAGAATAATACAGAGCTAATAAAGCTATTATCTGAGAATATTGCAGCCTAATCTCCAGCTCAATGAAGATAATGAGTGTTGAATCACGCCTGGAGCATCCTAAGTAAGCAGTGTCGGTTTTGATAAAGGATAGGTGTGGATTTTTGGTCTCAGCTTGTTGCTTGCCTATAGATTTCTGGAGTGATCTGTGTGGGTCCCTAAGCTGGCTGTGGGTCCACATTCCTCCTGGTGGCAGAGCTGCCTCAGCCTTGCATCGCCTTCATCCGGGGCTGGCCCAGGGAGCTGGCTGGCTTGGCCACAGCAGTAGGACCGAGCAAGTGGCACAGGACCCAGAAGCAGGATGGGGGTGCCACCCCCAAAGACAATGCCATGTCACAGCAGCCTCTGCTGGACCCACGTGGTGGCTGTGTGTCACCAAACAGGATCAGCATTCCCCATATAACTGATTCCCATGAGGAAGGGACTCCCGCTATATCCCACGGCTGTGTGGGCTGCAGCTGCAGCTCGGGAAGGACGCTGGCCTTGGCTGTTCAGCCACAGTGAAACACCTTTCCCTGGGGCTCCTGTGATGGTGAGCCCGCGGCCTGAGCAAATTCCTGCTTGTAAAATCCTTTATCCTCGCAGAAAGGCAGGCACAGTGCAAAGGGTTTGCAGGGGCCGGACTCAGTGGTGCTTCGGAGCTCACATTGTCACTGGCAAGGAGCAGAATGGGGCAGGAACGGGCTGCTAAATGCACAGCTTTGCAGCGAGCAGCCATCCCAAAATAAAACAAAACACCCCCGGATAAGTTGAGGATACACAAAGGAACTGACAGCCTCTGAATCTGGCTTCACATCAAGGAGTCATAACTTGAAAGCTTTATTTAGACTACTAAGAAAAACAGCTGCAGAAGAGTACTGTGACGTGCTTTAAAGGGGGATTTCTGCAAGGAGAGAAGTGCTGGACTTCTGCTGGAAGTGGAGCACCTAGCCCCTTCAAAATCCCCAGCATTGGACTGGAGAGCATTGCAGAAGGGCAGGATTTGTATTACCTGAAGAAAATAAAAATACTTCTGGAAAAAAACAAAACAAAACCCCACAATAATTAAAAAATTATCAAAACCTACCTGGAGGAGAGCTTGGGGGAGTCGTGAGCAAGGGATAGGAGTCAGGGAGTGGATGGCAAGTGCTTGGCAAGCTTTTGGATTGCCTTTCCCCCACCTCAAGTCGAGCTTCCCGGTGCTGGGCGGTGGCGACGCTGGCGAGAGCAGCCCGTGCACATGGACCTGTGCAATGTTGGAGAAAAATATTTGCGACTGTCAAACAGAGCGAGCTCGTTACGGTACTCGGCAGGGCTCTATCGCCGAATCCCTTTCTGCACAGCCATAAAAAAAAGCGGGGAGGGGGAGATAACTCCAAGGCGAGATTCTTGTGAGCTCATAAATCTCCGCAACTGAGCTGGGTCCCAGGACTGATGAAATCACCGGGAAGCCCAGTGGCCTGGTTTCCGCAGCCCTGCCCGCCCTGCCTCCACTAGCGACCGTATCACTGGGAGAAAAATGGAACCACGCTTTTAGGAGAGGGGTGGCTTTTTCCGAGCAACAGGGAAGCTGTTACAGCCCAAGGCTTTCTTAGGATGAAATGATTTAAGCACCTCTCCGGCATCCTGCTGATCTTTTGGAGGCGGGGAGCCTGATAGCTGAGACTCCTCGGGATGATAATTGTGGTGTATTTGTAGAATCAAAGGTTTCCCCTTGGAGCGGGGCCAGCAAGCTTTGGGAAGAAGAATGGATCCAATACAAAGGGGTTTTTTAAAAGCCCATTAAGTCGCCTAGGGGCTGAGCTCAGATTCCCACCGCCTCGGCAGTCAGGGCTGAGGGAGCAAGGTTCCCATCGGCTTTGCCCGAGTGGGAAAGTTCTTCCCCATTCCTCCCTTTCCCAGTTCTCCACAGAGAGGGAGATCACCCTGGGGTCTGGGTGCAGACCCTGACCCTGGAGGGAGCTGGGGGCTGCCATCTCCCTCTCCTGCACCCCAACAGCCCAGACGGCTGTGGGGAGGCTGTCAGGGGCTTGAGGCTCCCGGGATACCCATGGCAGGAGTCCTGAGAGACTTGGCATGTTTGAGTCCTATGATCATCATTTGCACTGTCCCTTATACATCAAACAGCATCAGAGAGATGCTGAGATATTCCCAGGGTCTGATCTCACTCCCAACTCGCCGTTGACCAAAACAGGGAGAGCCATGAACTGAGCAGCTTTGCTGCAGGGGCTGGGGGCTCTTCTCCAAGGCAAGCCCATGTCCCAGATATAATCTCTGGAGGGACTGAAGTGTTGCAGATACTGTGGAAAAGGCTGAACTGTGCATGCCCATCCTCTCCCAGTGACATGGCGTTGGGGGATGCTTGGGGCAGTCCTCAACATCCTGCCCCCCGGGCTGGCTCTGTCCTGCCCCTGAGTCACCATCCCACTCCTTGCACAACGGCTCAACATCCCACACAGGGAGATGACAAGCCAAGCCTGATAGTCCCATCAGCATTTCCCTCCTTAAGGGTTTCTGGAGGCAACAGACATCCCTAGGAGTCAACTCTTACTCATGCCACCCCCATGGAAAATATAAGAACGGGGTTGGCAATCCAGCTGTGACTAAGGAGGTTGCAACTGGGGAGGTCCCACTTGCTGTTGTTGTGACCATGATTTCCCTCTCTGACAGTTTAGCAATACCCTTTTGTCACCAGTAATCCAAGGCAGGGAGGGTATTTTCAGGGTTCCATCCACCACAGGGGCGGTGATACAGGAAGGCTGCTGCTACTGCCACATCTCCTAATGCCCCCAGCTGCTCATCCCTGCACTTCCAGGGGCTCCTCCTGTGCCAGGGAGGTGCTGCTCTCCCAAGGCTGCAACCTGAGTCTGAGACCTCTGAGCATCACCAGCCATGGGCAGCTTTTAGATACTGAGGAGATCCTGCCAGGATATCAGCCAGAGTCTTGTGCATGGACCTAAAATTACTGCAGGGCAGATGGAGGAGGAGAGATTTGTGTGCTTGGACAGAGAAAAGGCTGAGCAGAGGAAAGAGAAGATCTTTCCTGCAGAATCCAAGCCAGGAAAACTTTCCAGTAGGGCTATTGCTGTGGGTACAACCTGGACCAGCCAGAGATGGCTGCAATACCTCCCCATCACAAACATTCCCAGCACAGTGGCTCTGACAGCTGATGGAGCCACAGCTGCACGGAGACCCTAGGGTGGAGCAACATCTGGGCACCATGGAAAAGGGAACATGAGCCTGCGGAAGTCCTCGCAGCACAGAAACTGCAACCGGAGAGTAACCAGAAGCCCTCCAGGGAAAACCTGTAAGAAAATATAGACAGTCAAGAGAGATGATCTCATGGTGCTGATGTCACCCCAGGAGTGCCCAGGGATGGAGCAGAGAGGCTGGAGCAGCACTGTGCTCACTCCATCCATGCAGGATGATGAACTCCTGGCAGGGATGCAAGCAGGACCCTGCTGCTCTGCTGACTGCAACATCGTTGTTCAAGTCCTGTAACAGATCTGTCCTGAACTCTGCTGATTAGAAAGAAATGCAGCACCAGGTCCTGTGAAAGCCACACTGATGCTCTGAAAGATACCAGGAGCATGTATGTCCAGTTACACAGCTGTCAGGGATGGGAGAAATGTTCCTGCCTGTGCTGGTCGCTGAGTCTTCACATTCCAGCCCTTGTGCTGGGAGGAACAAAACCTCTTAGCTCTGCAGTTACTGGAGACAGGAGGCACAAACTTTAAGTCATCTGGAGTCAGGCGCTGTAAAAATTTAATGATGCAGGACACATCAGGGAGACCAAAATAGTGAGCAGGATGGAGAGGGTTTTGTAATTTATTGTGCTCAGCCAGGACTTGGGGTATCTGTGAGCCATTGTCAGGTCGATCACAGACTGTAAGAGTGACCTTGGCTGAGTCACTTTGGACAAATTCTGCCACGAATTGGCTTAGGCATCTTGCAAAAGTAAGATAGGTATAGAATATTGAATCATGTCAAAAATCATGAGAATTAAGATATTCCAAATGCAGGTAGGCCTTTGATGAGGGCTCCAAATTCCTTTGGATAAGTTTCTTTCCTTAATGGATGGCAGAATTGGGTTGGAACCCACCTGGTGATCTAGGGGTTAACTGTTTTGTGCTCCAGTAAGAGGCTGGAGGCTCATCGTGTGTGTAAGGTGACTTAGCACTTCCTCACTCTGTGACTGCTACAGGTCTGGAGCAAAGGATGCTCCACTGATGAAACAACAGCCTCACTTGTCCCCCTGGCTGTTGTAGCCATGTGGATTTGTAGCCCACTCCCCCAAGCAATGGAGCCAGATCTGGCCAGGCCATTCCCACCTCCCTGTTTTCCCTTCCTGCAAAGCCTTAATCTGAGGTTTGAAATGGGATTTAAGTGACGCTCTGGCTTTTTGCTGGCCCCTCTGCAAAGGCAATAAATTCAACCCCTGCTAGATGTGAACAAATAAAAGCAGCTCTCCCTGTAGGCTATGTGTGTACACATCCCTGTTAAACTCTTCTCTGACAGCCCCAGCAACAGCTGCTGGAAATCTGCAGCAGTCTCTGTCTGGCCTTGAGAGAGAGGCACTGATTTACACCCCTCTGCCATCCCCTCACTCCTCTTCCTCCTGCCTCACTTCTTCCCTGAATGCTACCCCTCATCTCACCTCCTTTCCTGCTCTCAGGAGATAAATAACCATGGATGTGAGGAAGAAAACAGAGCACTGAACTTTCATCCATTGAGAATTTGCTCTTTTTTTTTGTTATTGATGTTTGTTTGGTACCTTTTGCAGCAATTCAGTGCAAGTCATCTCTAGAAATAGGGAGGAGAAAAAAGACCTGGGCAAATTTGCAGATCCCTAATCAGGAATTGTTTGTTTTATAGCTGTGTTGGGGAGTCCAGGGGGGAAGAGACAGAGCCCTGCAGGCACTCTGAATAATACATGTTCCCCCAGACCCAGCATCTGAGGCTGGCACAAGGCTGTGGGTGAACCCTGGCACTGTCAGGACAATCCAGGGAGGAAAATTGACCCTTGGCTTTGTGAGCAATCAGGAGCTGAGTGTCAGGAGTCTGCCAAAGACATGCCAGGTACCAGAAAGATGATCAAAACCAGGGCATGGCCACACGTGCAGTATCTCACAGGAGACAGCTGGGAGGATGGATGGCAAGGGAAGCATGAGAGGCTTCTGGCAGCTGCAGGGACCAGAGGAGAGAAGAGGAAGGCAATGATAGGAGCACAGAGAGGGGTAGGGTGGAGGGTCCTGATCAAAGCACTGAGATAATTTAGGGCTTCCTACACCCCCAGCACTCTTAGAAGTGCTTCATATCTCTCTGCCACTCATCTGAGTCATCTGTTTCCCACAGGGCATTGTGTTCTTTCAGGTGAAGCAGCCAGGAGAGGCTGTGCTCTCCCAGCATCTCCCAGATGCAGAGTGGGTTTAGACAGAGCAGGACTGGAGCAAGAGTTTGTTATAGCTGTTTGCATTAAGTCTCACAATCTGCTTTACAATTATCTCTTACATTTTTTATTTCTTAGAAAGACCAGCTCAGTGGGGCCCTGAGCAACCTGGTCTAGTGGAAGGTGTCCTTGCCCATGACAGGGGGGTTGGAACTAAATTATCTTTAAGATCCCTTCCAACCCAAACCATTCTACGATTCTGTAATATGATTCCATGATTTTACCCTTGTCTGAGCACACTGGAAAAGAATTCAGTTGCTTGGGCTCCTGATATCCCCACCTCCACCAAGGTACAACTCCCTGGTACGCCATAAAGCACTTATGTGCATGTGATTAAATGCCACTGAAGCGGATGGGAATTTGCTTACAAGCAAATTACAAATTCCTTACAAGCTTAAGGACTTTGCAGAATCAGGGCCTAAATCCACTGAGTCTTTGCTAACTCTCCCAGCCGGCTGAGTCCTGCCTTGGGAATGCGTTTATTTTCCCTTTTGAGGCTGTGAAATGTCACGCCGAAGCTTTGCCTCCCCCTGCCAGCTGCAGGGAGCTGATGTAAATCCTGGGTCGAGATTGGGCTCGGCACTCTTGGAGATAACATTGGTTTAGGGTGTGGTTTGTTTTCACACAGAACATCCCAGCCCAGATAAAGAAGCGCTAAAGGTCCTCTAGTACTCTAAAAACCTCCTAGCAAAGAACAAAAAGCATGATGCTGTCTCCTGCCTTTGAGCCAAAACCAGCCCTGATTCCTGTGATGGAAATCTTCCCATGAGCTCCAGTGGACTGGGATGGTGGTAGGGGCTCAGATGGTGGTTTTGTTCTTTTGGTGCAAGTCTTCGGTTTAGAGCAGAACAACAATTAAATAAAAGCTGTGGCCTGTTTTTCTGCAGAGCACATCATCTGTGCAGCGTGAAAGACTATAACCTCGAGAGGGCTTTTTTCCCTCCAAAATCAATTTTATTTAATTTTTGTGAGGGGATGGGTTCCATATTCCATTACTGTCAGCTGAATCAAGAGTGTCCTTTTAAGTTTCACTGGAACAGACACATAAAAACTCTCCCCCAGGGATAAGACAGTATTGATCTGACATGGATTGGTCTCAGAGAACATTTATTAGGGTCTAGAGAGCATCTAACGATGAACACTACCAAGTATATTCTTACAGATTTAGAACAAGAAACCCATTTTCTTTCCCTCAGCTCTGAGAAAGTCCTGGTTTAGTTTTTCATCCAATGAGCAAACGCTGCCAACCCCCTCCTGTTACAAGGGATTACAGGGATTATTTTCCAAGCAGGCTTGGTACCCATGCTCTCCCTTTCTCGGGGCCGGATGCTCATCAGTCTTACACGATGACTGTTGCATGTGTCCTACTTATCCAGAGAGGCTCTGGGCAGCTGGTTATTGGGTTTTCCTGTCTGAATACAGGAGCTTAATTTAATAGGCGGCTGTTGGAAAAACAAGCAGGAAAGCAACACAATGGGGCTTGATAAGCAGCGTCCAAACAAGCTCCGAGGAGGCAATTACAAGAAGATGGCTGAGCAGTTTCCATGAGGAAGATGCAATTCCAGATGCCAACCATTAAGCACATACTTACCCAGGCTGAGAGCTTCCAGACCAAACCATCACTACATGGTTAATGAAAGTCCTTGAGGAGGAGAAGAGTGGGAAGGGGGGTCCTGGGAAGGCATTTTATGGAGAAAATAAAGATGAATGGAAAAGTGAAAGAAAAGCTGTGCTGGGTTGGAGGCAAGGACCATCCTGCCCAGCAACCTCCCATAGCCAATGGGGTATGATAAGCCAGGGGTATGAGAAGTGTTCAGGGATATTTTCCCATAAACTCTCCAAGCCTGCAGCAGGCTGCAGGCAGCTCCAGGACTTCCTGAGCCTGAGGCTTGTATAGAAATGCTGGATTGAATAGTCGTGGCCTAACCCTTTACCTCAGTGAAAAACGCTCCCTATCTTTGATCAATAGTTCTTTGGTGAGAACAGAGGCCAGAGCTGCTCACAGTATTCAAGAGGAGAGCAAACCAGGAATTTGTACAGCAGTTTTTCCTCTTACCTCATTAACTCCTATCCGTCTATTTGCTTTCTTGACTGCTGCTCAGCAATGAGTTGATGCTTTCATCAAATTCCTTGTTATAACCCAGGATCCTTTTCCTGAGGGGTTGCAGTCAGGTCAGAGCTCGTTGCCATGTGCATGGTGTTAGGAGTGCTCCCTGTGAGGCTCATCACTTGCATTTGTCTCCACTGAATTTCATCTGTCATTTTGTCACTGAGCATCCCGAGGTCCCACTGCGGCTTGGTGCTGTCCTAGGGTGACTTTATGATGCTTGTATCCCCAGCTGTCTGTTCTATTTATGCTGGATATTACATTCTGCACCTTTAAGATTGGTTCTGAGAGCAGAGGGGGGAAAAAGAAGCGTGGAGTTTGTTTGCAGAAACTGCACTCACTCCTCCACATCCTTCTCATGGACTGTGTTGTCTGCAGGCAGCATGGACAGTGGGAGAGAGCTCTCCTTTGCTTTTAGTTAGTTTTTAGCTAGCTGAGGCAGAGAAGTTCCCTGGACTGTGGCTTTTCTTTTTCTTGGAACTGATCAGCCCTGCTCTGGACTGAAAACCCAGAAAAACACTGGGAGCTCACACCTGTGACCCACTGGGGACGTGGCATTTTCCAGCACAGGAGGGACTGATAAGAGACTGAGTGAGCTGAGCTACACCTCACAACAAGGACTTTCTGAATTTGCCATCTCTTTACAACAGTGAAAATTTTATTGTTCAACATTAATCATTTTTTAT
>VXBB01012756.1:21135-37765 GCA_013399915.1 Illadopsis cleaveri
AAGAAGAGGGAATTAGAAGAAGCAGATGAAAGGGAAAGAGAGAAAGAATACAGAAAATAACAAATATAACTCCCACTCCTGGTTCCGGCAGTGTTCAGCTGATATAAAATCCAAGGGAAGGTAGGGTCAAGACATGCTTGCCTTGTGTCCTGGGTTAAGTACCCTTTAGCCTTCCTGGGCCCTTCCTCCAGGTGGGATTTTGGGTCATCTGGCCACTGTGGGAGTGGACTGGGGTTCCAGAGGTGAGTGTGGAGCATTGCCTCGGCTGTGCCAGGGATGGGCAGCCACTGCCAGGATGGGATACAGGCTCTGGGGGTGTGGAGCATGGCACTGCCTCACCAGAGCAGGACCTGACCTGCCCCTTTTCCCCACACATGCATCCAAAATGTTTACAGCCAGCAATCCTTCCAGTCTCTCACAGTGGGGTACCTGAAAGAGCCAAATGTATGCAGTTTAAAAATTGGAAAGCTTAAGAGATGCACAGCTGCTCTGTAAATTCCTTCCAGAAACTAATGTATCATCCTACAGTTTCTCTGTGAATTACCTCTCTGCAACTTGTTAAAATACAAGGTGTACACAAAGGAAACAACGTGATGTGTGCTCTAATGCACAACTGCTGTCCTTTTTTATGAGAAAATTCCTCCCATTCCTTCTTGTAATCTATTTCTCAGCTGGGTCACTTTCAACTCAGCTCAGAGCTTTGCAATCGAGTTCAGTAGGAGAGAAGTATTTGCAAGTTATAAGGATTAGTTTCTTTGAACTCCAGGTACCAGTATTCCTGCAGTGTAGAAGAAAAAGAATTTGTGTGAATTGGAGAATAATAAAACATCTTTACTCTTCTTTGTACCTTCCTATGATAAAAAATAGAGCTGAAATGAAGAGTATGACAGAATTCCCCTTGAATTCAGTAGTGTCTATTATTGAATTTTTCATTAACATTTATCATTTTCCCCCCTCAGCAATTCAACAATGGCAAAATAGTCTGTGTAATTAATTGCACACACAAAACATGGTAGAACAAGCTCTTGCATAACATAAAAGCCACATAATTCATTTATATAATGCAGTCAGGGATGGGCAGCATATGTGCATATGTGCATATATACATACACACAGACAGCCCTTGTGGGTATCCAAAGCTACAGAATGTCATGGGGAGGGGAAAGAGCCTAAAGCCAGAAATTTAACAACTCATATGTTGATGCATTATTACTTATTTCCATGACATGTGTATATATATTCTCAAAAGTTCAGTATTTTTATTCATGATAAAATATGCATTCTTATTTCTGCTGTATCTTTTTCTTGATCTTCCCATTAGGACAGTAGATTTTTTAAGTGATTAGAAATTATAAAAATTACCACCAGCTGTTCAGCTCAGGTACCAGGCACACATATGCCTACCTATGCATATATAAATACATACCTGACTTGATGTACTAGTAATATTTGATAATCTTGATATTCTGTGACTGCTTTGAATTTTCTGCGTACAGTCACAAAGGAAGAGCCCCTGGATGGTAGGTTTGGCATGTCTTAAATCTGATGGGGGGCTTCAATCTGTTTGCAAAAAAATAATGTACATGCTCTTTTCCAGGGAGGATAATCAGCTATAGCTCTTTGGGAACCCAGTGAATACCACTTTCAAATTTATGTCCCACTGCATTTTTCTCTATTTTCTCCCAAGCAGGTATGCAAACTCCTGCAAACCTTCTCTAGTCTTTTGTCCCCACCAGTATAGAAAGAGAAAATATATCTCCACAAATATAAAAATATCTACTTAATTGCAATGTCTAGTACATTTATCTTGGCTTTATTTCTCATGACAGAAGCCACTGAATTCTTGATGAAGACATCCAAATCACTGTTGATAACAGAGTTATGCTTTGTAACTAAAGCAAATCCAAGAGCAACTCTAAGTACAATTTTATAAAATTGCTCTTCATCTTTTATTACCTCAATGATTTCTAGCTTAAGTGGTGTTTGAACATTCATTAATTAAATCAGTTGACTGTAGGAAAGATATTTTACATACTTTAGAACAATACCTAAAAATAGTCAAGTCAGATGTTCATTACTAAACTTATCCATGACGTGAGTTCCAGAGCAGTCATTAGGGCCTTTTATAACCATTGTGAGTCATTCTGAGTATTTCTCAAACTTTCCACGATGCAATTTGTTAGTTCATTTCAGTTTTCAATAATTTTCCTTAAGAAAACACAGGAGTTTTCCTTAGAAAAAACTGGACATTGTTCCAGTAGGAGCAGCTATTCCATTTGTGCTTGCCCAAATTTTTTGACGACTTTGAACAAGGTGCTGAATTCTTTGTAAATCTTCTCACTTTTCAAGAAATGGCAGCCCACAAACTGTTTTGTTAGGAATCAGAAGAGGTAAGTAGCCTTAATATCTGCTGTGGGGCTGTTTCAAAGCTTCCAGTATCCCAGGAAAGCCAGACTTCATCAAGGAGAGCGCCACTAAGGAGCGCATCAGAAACATCAGAGGCAGGCTGTGAGTATGATGAGGGACTGATCTTCAAATTTGAGATATGCTGTATAAAAATCTGAGCTGATATCCATGCAGAAAATTTATTTGCCAGCTGCTTTTCACCTACCTAGAGGCACGAATGCCAAGAGTAGCTCAGACCACTGGATATATTGATCCTAATGTAGCTGCCATGCTCAGTCAAGAATGTCTGAAAGGACTAAATAGGCATCTGTAGATTGATTCCCCTTTAAGGTTTCTCCAGTTGCATACACTGGTAAACCTTACATAATAATTACTTCCCAAATAAACAGCTGATGAAGGCTGACTCACAGTGCATATTCTGAACTCTTCAAATGGCGTCACTGAAGCTCAAAGCTGAAAATATGCAGCAGGATAAAATTGTGAAGAACAGAGCTGTATGCATATTTCCTTAAGTAATTGATCCACTGAAAGGTTAACACTTATTTTGGAAAATAGAAGGCCTAGATAAGCATTAGATTCCTGAAGTGCACTAAGTAAAGTGAAATGCACCAGAGTGTTTATGATCTCTTTTAATAGGAAGTGTAGTAGCAAGAGGTGACAGCAGCATTTTTCTTTCTTGCTAATAGGCATTATATCCTGCCCTGAAATATATCTTTACAGCTACTTAGAACTGTAAGGTATTGGGAAAAAGTTCTTCACTGAAAGGGTGGTCAGGCATTTGAACAGGCTGCCCAGGGAAGTGGTAGATTAATCATAGCTGGCAGTGTTTAAACAAATGGGTGCATGTTTCACTAGGGGATATGCTTTAGTGGGGAACACAGTAGTGCTGGTTTGACAGATTCCATGATCTTAGAGGGCTTTTTCATCCTTAACACTTCTGTCATCCATATCTTATAAGCCTTCCAAGAGCCATCAGTAGAATTCAAATAAGATAATCAGGAAATTAGTTGAAAAGGTGTGTGCAATACCACATTTCATTATTTATCGATTTCTAGCAGCACTTCTAAACTAATAAAAATTTACATTTTCATTGCATGTTTACATTTCTCTTAGCAGGAAAAGTCTGCAGGTGCCCTAAGTTTTCAGTTTGCAAGAGCATGAATCGAGCCTGGCAACTGAGACATTGTAATGGCTGTGTCTCAACAAACTCCTTCTACCAGCAGCATCCTGTGGGTTACCATCCTTACTTCATCTTTCCAACCTGACTACATCACAGTTCAAGTAGCAGTGGCTGTTAGCTGATGCTGTTTCACACCACAATGACACAGACTCTGAGATTCAGAAGGCTGAAAATGACTTTATTTTTGGGATGTGTCTCCCTTTTATACTATTCTACACAGACCAACTGGTGAAACAATGGCAGACCTCTTCAATCACATTGGTCAGACCAGAGGGACATCAGAGAAGGCTCTCCTAGGAAAAGGAATGTATAACAAAGTTACAGTTACAAAAACATTGCTCCTGTTTACAGAAAATTTCCTGGGAAAAGAATTTCAGAAAACCAAAACACCTAAGGCATGGAACCAGGGCTACAGTCAACAGCTTGACCCATCTAAGAGTACATGTGTGCTTCAGCAGAAAGTGGCATGCCAGAGAATATATAACCTGTTGCACTTCTTTTACAGTTTAATGAACAGATCTCACACTGTGTTGTTTTTGCAGATTCCGCACGGGATTTTGCATAGCTCTCTCCTGGATAAATGGAAACCTCCTTTTCTGAACTTACTAAAAGCAGGGCTGAATATTTTTCTCTCTGATGAAAAAAGGTGGCATTAAAAAAAAAAAGAAGGGATGCAGCACAAAAATATACAGGATATTTTAGTGAATGTGTTAAATTAAATATTGATTTCCCATAATGTGCTATGGTAGATTCACAAGAAAAGGAATTCGGCTGTATGTATGACACTCAATATCAGCACAAAACTTGCCCTAATATGATAGTGATCTTCAACTGACTGCAGGACTCTGCTGTGCCATAGATTTACTTAAAACTCAGGCAAAACTTGAGGTAACTTCAGAGGGAATTTCAAGTAATAGAACTTGTCTCTATTTTTTATGATTCCCTGGTACCTCTGAAATGTTATTGCTACATTTTACTGGAAACCAAAGGTCACGTCAAAACGTTAATTTCATTGTAAAATCAAGACAGAAAAATTGCAAAGTGCCGTCTGCATAACCATATTATTGCACCATCATATTTCCTTTTTTGAGTGGAGGAATACCTATTAATCATCAGCCCAAGGTACAGAACCTGTGTTAGTCCAAGTGAGTCAAGTTTCAAATGAAGGGACAGTGAAACAGGTTACTTGGAAGAAGAAATATGAATACACTGGTGACACAAGAAGTAGATGGTGAAAGATGACGTTTCAGTGATTTGCAGTTACATGCCATGAGCAGCAGAAAGTTACAGAAGAGAAAGCTATTAAATTATTATTTCCAATCATGGTCCATATATAAATATTATTTTCAAATGGCATTGAATTTTTGTTTTGCTGCTTCTTTCTTTTCCATCAGTTTTCTTCCAAAAAAACTGTGATAATAATAGTGGCGGCAAACAGAATAAATGGTAAAATGAAGTATTTTTAAAACAAATAAACCAAACCCTTTCTAGCGACAAAAATACTGTCAAGTGTCAGACATGGCAAAATGTGCAAATATAATTTGCTCCATAGGAGCCACTACTGTATGAGTGTTTCAATAGCTGACCCGGTGTATCTTGACTAAATTGCTGTTTGAAGATACAAGTAGCTAGATGGAATCAGCTGTCCTCAAGGTAGCCTAAATATCTCATGCTGTGTTCATTAAGAACATCACTCAGAGTGCTGTGTTAGGATTCACGGGTTTCTTTGCTCAATTTGATCATCTTTAGAAGTGCACAAGATCACAGGCCAGATTCATCAAAGCAAGGGATAAAAGAGATTTTCCTTTGTACAGCTTGGATGTGAAGCTATTTTAAATTAAACTATTTTAATAAATTTAGTCTTCACTTCATTAATAGTTTTGCATTTTGTAGTGGATGACTGCTAAAGCGAGAACGATATGAGAAGTCTGTACTTGTTTATGCATAATTTTAAATTGTATACTGGTATTTTTGTGCTGTTACCTGGTAGAAAGCATTGCTACTTTGTGACTGTCTGAATGCAATAATGAAAGGGCCTCTGTAGAGATCCGATTATTAAAATTATTAGAGAGATGCCACTGCCCAAATTAAAGCACAAATGAGACCATATGCCAAAGTCAATAGAATGGATTTTTATTTAGCAGTAAATGTGAGATCAGAAGAGAGAGAGATAGGGAGAAGGAGGGTGGGGAGAGAAAGAAAGTGGCAGAGAAAAATACCACCACCCTGTAGATTCCACCAACATCCTGCCAGTCCTCCCAGTCCTGTCAGTGACTGCAGTCTTCTGGAGGTGGTGGTTGCAGACTGTGCCCATCAAGTGATGGGGGAACAAATCCAAAGAACACAAACTCTGTTGGGTTTATACATGCTCAGGTTCAGGTGGGAATGCCCAGGGAAGGGGAGTTTCACACTGGGTAATGTACTGTAAATCACAAGACACCTGAGTGATGCATTGTTGTGGACTACAGGACATTTTAAGGGTCTTGACACCTTGTAAGGTGTTGCAGCAGTCTCTTAGCATAGATAAATCAATCATGGCCCATCACCCAAGAAGAATCCTTTCATCCTACACGTGAATGTCCCATGCTTTGGATTGGAGTTCTCACAGCTGGAGTCATTAGATAAGGGAGGACAGTGGCATGAGAAGAAGTGGTGCCTTGGGAAGGCTGACCTGAAACAGAGACTGGACAGAGCTAAGACAATAGAGTAGGTATTTATTGAAAGGCCTTTAGGGTACACCTTGGGCAGGACAAGAGCTTGACCAGGGCTACACCCAGGGTGGACTCAAAATGGTCACAAAATGGCTGACCGGTCATGAGGCTTTACATTTTTATCAATTTTTGGTCCATTTGCATATTGGAGTTGAATTGTCCAATTACAGCTTCAGGTTGTGAGGTCTCCTCCTTCTTGTTCCTCCCTTCGGTCTGCCGTTGTTTGTGCGTTTGGGCCTGAAAGTTGTCCTTGGTCTTCATCAGGAAAAGGATTTGTTTTGTCTACCTACTCTGTGAAGAGAGCAGGCTAACACTTAGTATGAGGCTCAGAACTACACCCCTAGGCAGCACAGAATCTGAAAAACATGAAGGCTAAAACTTAAGGCATCAGGACTTACTCACCTCACAGGAACTGCCTCTTACCAGCCTTATCTGGGAATCCAGTTTGCAGCTCCAGGTGTGCCCACCCTTCTGTACTTGGGAGGCCAGTCCCAGTCTCAGGTACTTCCCTAGCAAACTGAGCCCTTAGCACCAACATTGCAGTCTCTTGCAGCACCTGGGTGGTTACAGCAAATGGCTGAACATTTGACTCATTAATCACCAGCAGTGACTCTCACAGCCTCTTAACACCAAATTTTTCCCCATACATGATGTAATTTGCATAAAATGATAGACTGCAGTTTGGGCTTTTAAATTAGTAAAAGGAAAAAATTACTCAAATTAGAGCTCATTTTAGGATTCCATCCTCTCAGTTTATGAGGACCTATAATTGTTTAGACCCAGGGAACTATAATGTGAAGGAAAATCATGACTGTCAAAGTTTTAATGGGAATACAGTACAAAGAATAAGATTTGGAGTTGGAGCATAGTTGAAAATGTCAAGACCCAATAAAACTTGGAAATGTCTGCACTGAAAATCACTTCTCTTTTGGAACCCATTTACCTGGATGACATCTAGAGTTTATTATAAAAGATGATTTACTCACACAAGAGACAGCCAATTTATTTTTTTCTGCGTACTACTTCTTCCTTGGACTACAGCATGTTTTGGGATCCCCTAACAACAGGATATTATCAACAATACTGGCTTTGAGGGAGTGGTCAGGGCAGTGTGGCTGAGGTCAGGTTGAACTCTGAACTCTCTTTTGTAGAGTGTTTTTATTAATATTGTTGCTGTTATTGTTTGTTTTCTTATCTCATTGCTGCTTCCAGTAAATTGTCCTTATCCTAAACTCTGATTTTTGTCTTCTGTTCCTACAATTAAGTGCTGCATTGGGGAGGGGGGAAACGTGGGAGAGTGAGTCGTGTGTGGTTTTTGTTCCAGTGGGAATACTAAACTGTGGAGTACCTTTCCTAAAGCATGACAACAACACAGTCCATGAGGGAGACTGGGGGAAGAACAATTGTTATATGCTTTATACTTAGGAAATATCTTGATTTTTCCCAATTCCAAACACTGCAAATTCTACAGAAAGATGTCTTATCCTCTTCCTCCAAAAGTGATGTTTGATTAGAAACTTATCAGAAACTTATCAGGAAAAAAAAAAAAAGGTAATTCAATAAATTTTTTTGAAAACTCTAAAAGTAACATCAGGACTGAGACTTCTAAGCTTGAGATGGAGAATCAAGTTAGAGTATTCCTGTTAGAGGCACAGAAGACTGAAGAATAATAAGGAAATAATTAAAAATTTTCCTCAACCTGCTTCTTACCACTGTATAATCAGACATATATTTACTAATTGCTGGCTATTCCCAAATTTACTGATGCTTAAATTACAATCTGATGTGTCAGTATGTTTATGTCACATTAAAATCCCCTCTGCTCAATTAACAGACATCTAATCTAGAAACATTTCAGGCAAGTGCAACAAGTATCAAGAAACAGCAATTAATTGTAAATGCTTTCAGACAACTCAAAGCAAGCCATTGAAGATATTTGTCTATCAGCTGACACGAATTTCAAAAGGAATGCTCACCCACATGCTTCACTGCCTCTGAACACATGTAAATTATTCTGTTACAACTACCAGTTAAGCACATTTGTGCACAGAGGAGTCTCTAAGACTAAATGTCTTCTGGCGTTTTAAAGAGATAATGTCAGGACTCCTGTCCAACAGAGGAAAACAATCCTGCTTGTTTATCTAACTGGGACAGAGCAACATTGTGGGAAAAAAGATGAGAGAGAAAGATACAACTTTGCTTAAGACATCTCAGTACCATATCCACTTCTTTCCAGAAGCATGGCTTAACCCAGAATAAGAGCTCGGCACATAATGGCATTAGCATCTTCATTCAATGCTTGCACATTCAAAAGAATATATGAATGGCCAAACTGGGATAAACCAATCTCCTATGATAGCCTTTCTCTGACAGAGGTCATAGAAGAGTGTCTGTGGAAAGGTACATGAAATAACATACTTAAGTATCCAGAAACAAGACATGAGGGTGCATGGGAGAGACAAGAATGTAAACACACATGGGATGTCATCATCTCTTTTGGTAAACGAAAAGCAAGTGGAGATTTCCCCTGGTAAACATGATGGTTGTGGTAAACATCCTTTTTTCAACCTGCCCAGACAACTGATAATCTGAAATCAAAGCCCTTGTTGTGGGGATGCTACTTTGAAGTTTGGAAACAGTGAAAACACTAACTTTAATAAATAACTTTACAATATAATGTCTTTGATAAAAAGTCTCTTTTCCCAGTCAAACTATTTTCCTCAGTCTTTAGCAGACACTACTGGTACTGAATAAGTCTAGGAACAACATGCAATGTTATGAACCCCCGAGTTTAATACTCAAAATTAATGAATTCTGGCTTATCCTGGTCATTTTCTTGCTTTTGAGTCTCTAAATCATACCTTGAGCATTAGTTTAACCAAAAGGCTTTTTGATTAATATGTATATACAAGGCACACAGTTCACTGCACTCTTAAAGTTCATCAGTTTACTGCCAAAATTTTTTATTTTAATATGCAGCTTACTGCTCTTGGGGCCTAAGTTTTGAATTAAACACTGCTGTTATAGCTGCACCCTTTTAAAAGGGTAAATGTACACTCATATTTCTCATAGTCCCTTCCTCACAATTTCTATCATTTTTCTCTTGCATCAAGCACAAGTTGCCTTCTATAAAGGGTTTTGCTAGCACAACTGCCTTAGTTTCTGCAGCATTGCATAGCACGACAAGGCCTCATTTACACAGTTGAAGTTAAATTTCCCTTCTTTATTTGCTTTTGAAGCCAGTGGGAGCTATGTCTGTACATCTGATGACATTAATTATTAGATATTAAAGAAAAGAGTTGTGGAAAAAACAACAAATTCTCTATGAAATTATAAAGCTTCTTAGAGAATCCACAGCAGACATTTTCAGCAATGGAGACATAATGGAGAGATTATTCTTCAGAGACCACCTGAAATACAGCTGGAGCACAAAGGGGGCAGGTGAAAACTATTCTGTTCATCTCAGCCTCTGCTCAGCCAGGATTTCCTGTTTTTTCCTTTGAGCACCTGGGTAGTTCATCTGCACTTTTTTGGTGGTCACTCCAAACCAAGGCACAGCAGAAGGAGGCAGTTTTGTGGCAGTATTGATCAGCGAGGGCCCAGAGCAAATGTTTGCTGCCTGTGAGCTGATGACAGTGCTCAAGGGTATCTGAGAGTATTTACTAAATACATTTCACAACTTCCTGAGGTATCCCACTGAGGTAGATTCCTCAGACAGAAGAATCATAGGATATCCTGAGTTGGAAGGCTCCCACAAAGATCATCAAGTCCAGCTTCTGGCTCTGCACATATAATGACAGCAGGATTGAATACAAATTTGTTTCTAGAGGAAGAAAAGAATCGGTCTCATATAATGCAAATACACCAAATTCACTACAGATCTGCTGACTTCAATCTCCCTTTTAATGGTGAATTAGTTGGCATGATTAATAACTTTATTCCTAATCTTATAAATCAATTTTCTTGTGGTCTGTTATTATTATAAATTCTACATATTAACTCAATCCTTCTCTCGTAGTGTGAACTGCTTTGTGCTTTCTTTTGTGGTGCTCTCTTACTTAGATTATTGACAGATGCTTTTTGACTTACCTTCTGCTTTTTTTTCCACAGCCTGAAGTCTTTAGGTTATTGAGCCACACTTGGTAGCTCTGGAAGCTGCAATTTCTTTTGCTTATGTCATGATGCTGTTTAAGCCCTGTCTCTTGAGACTGCTTTTATTGTCTGAAAGGTCATCATTGTTTTCATGGTCATGAAAACATTGTATAATGACTAGACAAGTAGCTTATATTTGCTCTGACTGGACTGAAACAGGCAGAATGCCAAAGCATGTTGAGCCTAATCATTTTGCTTCATGAAATATTGAAGGGCACAAAGGATTCTGCCAAAAGCAACTACCTTCTTCTCCCAAGGGGTCCTCCTTGGATTTCTTATAAAGGCTATGGACAGACTTTGATTGAACTCTGTGGGTCACGGGTCAGTAAAAGGTAATGCAGTAGAGGGATGAACATTTAACTTTCCTCAATGCATCTCAAATGAGGAATGTTCCAAGAAAAAAAAAAAAGGCACAAGTTAAACACATAGTCCTTAATATCTTGATTATGAAAGGCTTATGATCAGAGAAAATACAGTTAGGCAAGCAGGAAGTGAGGAAATAACGGGAGAAAACCCCATAATAAAAAAGGTATATTGAAATGAGACTTTATGGACATTTGCTGAGTGCACTTATAGCACTATATCAATAAAATAATAACATAGAAGGAGCTGTCTCCCACTTGGAAGAAATATAGAAACAGATCTCTAAAGAGACTTGTGTGTATAATAAGAGACAATCTGTGATGGTACATAGTATGTTAAACAGAAAGGCTGGTAATAAATCCCAATACCATTATTTTGTTTTTCAGCATTTGTCTGCACATCTATGAATATTATTAAAATGATGTACCACATTTTATTTATTTCCCTACAACTCAGCTGGAGTAGTAATGAAATTCATGTCCACTTCTTTTCCCAGCTGCTCCTACAAATGACATGAGAAGGAGATGTCTGATGTGCTTTACATTGAAGCACAGTGGGCTCCAGTGTTCTGGACTGGGCCTCCTGGGTCTCTGGAAGGATGTACACCATAACAATAGGAAAGCTCAGCAGATACCCAGAAGCAGAGTTTCTTTTCTTCTGCCTGGTGCTGTGGCCTGCCAGACACGGCACTGCTGATAGGGCCGTGACTCTTCTCTACATCTCTCTTTTCAGGGCAGGATTTGTGTATGAGGTTCTGCATGCAGCTGCTTTTCCCTCTTGGTTTTATTATTTTGAGGTTAGAACTCACATCTGTCATTTCCATGTTGAGTAGGAACTACTGAAAACTCCTAGTCTGTGTCATACATCAAGAGGGAGAGGCGTCCACTCCAGCAAATCTGGAAGGCAGAATCATCCACCGCATCGTGGGGGCCCTTCTAAGTCCTCAGTGAAACTGGCATTTTTACATTACACACACTGTCAGGATCTCTGAGGGGATGATTATTTTCTAAAATTTGGTCTTCTTTATGTCTGTCTATTTGTCTGGATGTAACACTTGTGTGATGCAGCATAACATTGGTGTTCCTGCAGTGAATGTAGAGTTACAAAAGTGTTAATGGTTTTATCACTGGCTTTCCATGTTAAAAAGTTTCTAGGCATCTATCCCGTTTTTAAAAGGGATGTTTTTCTGAACTATCATGTGACAGCTGACCCAAAAACCTTTAAAAAGAAGTAGAACCCAGGTTATGAAGAGGTACTGTGATTTCAAAAAATGCTTGTCAAATCAGGAACAGATGGGGACCCACAGTCATCTGTCCTGTTCAGTGAGAAATTCTGATTTTATTTGGCTTGAGTTTGCTGTATTTACTTCATCTGGCATTGGAAATTCAATGCCTCCCCTAGAAAAATGATTTTCTGGTGTGGATTTCTACCATGCTGGACATAGGAAGCCAAGTTGCATGCCAAATTCAGAAGGGAAAAAAAACCCAAACAATTTAAAATGGAAAGCATCCTACTGCATATTGGATTAATGTGATGCCAGCAACATTATGTGTTATTGCATCAGAAACTGAGAAAATAGAAACACAGTTTAAAAAAAAATCAGCCTGTGGAATTTTCCTTTTTCTGACTCTCTTGCAGACTCTTCAGTCATGGAGAGCTGATCAGTCTGTTTCCATGTCTCAGCAGAACGATCAGCACATGTGGGCCTTCCTTCAGTGCTAGAAACCTAAAGTGGGCTTTCAGCAAAGCACAGTGTTGTTCTGGCTTGACTGTGCAGGGAGTCACTGATAGAAAAAAGAAAACTTCAGTCCTCTGAAAATCACTGCTGTTTGTTATACCTGATAGGTCAGTCCAAAAATGCTAAAAGTCATGATACAACCATAGGAAAAATCCCCCACTTTCTGGAGGCATAAATCAAGTGTCTGGATGTATAGATACTATGGCAGCACTAATTTTGAAGTCTGGGCAATTCCTTGTCTCAATTGCCTTCAATGTAAGAGAAATGGCACAAGAAAGAAGAAGATTCCTGAGGCATCTGGCTGTCAATAGGAAGGATTCAAGAAGTCATTCTCAAAGGGGTGGCAGAATCTCTTAGTGTTGGGATGATATCTGGTTAAACAGCACTTGGTAAATTTTTAAAAACCTAAAAATACGCTTGCACAACCTGTATGTTTTTCTGGAATAATTATGCTGGTCTGCTTTAACTGCTAGTTTCCATCCATAACTTCTACAAATAAAATGATGTTCAGCTCAGTGACAAAGTCCCAACCTTCAGGGACATTTTTTGTTTGCTTTTGTTTGTTTGTTTGTTTGACTTTTACCTAATTTGAAAATGAGATTAAATTTTGCTTTTAAGGGATGGATTCCAGTTAACCTCAAAGAAGACTTTTTTTTTTTTTTTTTTTTTTCCCAGACAAACAGTAATAATTAATAACACATTTCTTCAGGCAGAAAACACGCATGGAAAATATTTGTGATGAACATTTAGGTTATTAGCATAGTAAAACAGGGGAATATGACTGAAATATTGTCAGCCCTTACATAATTAATGCTATTAAATGCATCCTACTACTGTATCTGTCTTTGTATTTATTCATACCCCCAGGCTTACAAGATATAATTCTTTAGCCATATAAGTATATATGTTTAATATAGACAAATTTTGTACATTCTGCATTTTAAATATTAAAAGCTCCTTAATGAGATAAGGTACCTCACTGCACACCACAATAACCCTTTTTGTCATACTTCTTCACCAGTGCAATTTTATAGGTGAAGTTCATGGAAATATTGAACAACTGAGCAAGAAATCTCTGTTTTTATCACTGACAAAGCAGAGGATTTCAGCTTCACCCTAGAATGACACATAAACTTATTTACAAAAACAACAAAGAGAAGTAGCAGGAAAACCTCTCTGATGCCAATCAATTATATGGCAGGTAGTTTAATAAAGAATAATAATATGGAACGGGGAAGTTTATTAGTAGGAATAAAAATGTTGATTCCCCACTAAGGCTGCTGTTAATGTTTGTAAAGCATAACAAAAAGAACCACCCTGAAAAAATAACAACTTCTCCAGCATGCACAAAGAAATTACTTGTAGTTATCTCCGTCAGCAAATACTGCCATTTCAAAATGAATTCATAGTTCTTCTACCACTGGTAAATAATTATTGCATTTTGCACTCCCGAAATTTGTTTTGTCTCTCAGGCTCTGCATGGAGAGCTTTTTTTTCTCTCACTTAGTGAGGAAAGTTTAAATAATTTTAAATATTAGAAGTGAGAAGGAATCAAACCTATGCTTACCTTTTCTAATGCTGAGCTGCAGTGCTATACATCCTGGGATGTACCGCTGAAATAAAAAAATAAAAAAAAAAAAAAAATTGTGAGACAAGGAGATCAAGAGTGATATCTACCAGAGACTGTAACAAGAAAAAAAAATCTTTAGCAAATAAATTTTTGGAAGAGCAGGAATCCCCATTTGACTGCATGTTTTTCAGTTGTCTTTATTTTTTTCCTAATAATCACCCACTAAACCTCCAGAGTGTTGTCTGCTGATTCTGCCATCACTTTTGACCTCATCTTAGCCAGTTAAAGTAGTTTTTACTTTCCAATGCTAGAGATGCTATTCAGGACATTGCTCATGTCCTCAAACCCCACTGAAATCCTACACTAAAAGATGTGAATTTACTGAGCCTATCATCTTGATTATCAAGAATCAGAGATGAATCAGAGCCAGGCAGAGGACCTGTACAGCTGGGTTTCAGTCTTCCCAATGTGCAAAGCAGATCTTCCTATAAAAAAATTCACCTTGCTGCTTAGTGAGAGGGGTAACTCTTCAGTCATTACACAGATTTGTGCATGCAGTATGTTAATTGCAACATTAAAAATTACTTTGGAAATTTTATTTCATATAGCACAAAGAAATGCTGTGTTTTAGCAGACATTACTGTAGGAGAAGGGAATACAGGTGACCTCGATGTGATAAGTAACAGCTGTGTTAATTACCCAATACAGCCTTGCCCCTGATGAGTCACAGCTGTGTCCAATAAAGATAAGTGTGATAAAAGGGAATGGGTTAGCTGGCGAGGGGGAATCATGAAAGAGACGGAACCTTGAGGAAGAGGGAAGGCGAGACTCATGGAGGAGAAGGAGCCTGAGGAGAGAGAATCACTGGAGGAGAAAGAGCCTGCGGAGAGAGAATCACTGCTGTGAGGTCAGTCTGGGTCTGCAGTCAGAGCCTGTTGTTGGAACCTGCAGTCACAGTCTAGCCAGGTAAAAGCTGCAGTCAGAGTCTGCAAACTGATCCTGCAGTCAGAGTTTAGCAGGAAATAACCAGCAGTCAGAGGCTGCAAGGGGAACCTGCAGTAGGAGCTGCTGCAGGCAGAGTCAGTGAATGTTTGGAGTTAGGATGGGTGAGCTGTAAAGAGGAATAAACCAGGGTCCTTTTCATGTTGTGATGAACAAGGAGTCTGTGTCTCATCTCATTTCTACCCTCTAACAAAGAGGACTGCTACAACAATTGCAGTCATACAAACAGCTGATTTTGCAAGTACCAGTTTTGAGGTACAGTATTGGCAGTTACAAAAATCTTGGTTTTACTTCTAAAGTGAGAGGCTTGCTGTGGATATCATTGAGAGAGAAGAAATGAAGTGAATCAAGATATCATTTCTATAATGTCACTTCTCTGACCATAGCCTAACATTAGAAATGAGATTTCAGAATAAAGAACATCCAAAATATTGCATGAAGTGAAACATCTACAAATGATTACAAGGAAAAAATTACTTTATTAGAAAGATAGGTGCTTTGATCAGTGATAATGAACTATACATGAAAGGTATGGATTTCAAAGAAATTATGGAAACTACAATGTTGGAGGAATGTAATAATGTGTCAGGCTTTTTACCACACACTCCTTGCTTAGAAGAAAATTTGATTAAAATCTGTTATTTTAAGATTAATATTTTTGAAGTACTGTTTATTATTCCTAATAAAATTACTTTACTGTGGATGCAAGCATATAAAGTGCTTCATCCACTTCATGTTTATACTGCTCCCTGAGCTCTGAAATCTGCAATCCAGCTACAGTACAGCACTCCCACAGTGCCAGGTTAAATGAGTCTTCCCATAAATATGTACTGATCAATTAATCAGTTTTCCTAATAATCACTTGTTTTTACTATGACCACAGTGTTTGAAAACAAGCAGTCTGAGGACAGTGGAATAAATAAATAAATTTGCCTGTCTGAGGGCATGAGAGTAATGGCTCATATTGCTAAGAAAGCATTTGCTGTGGAAAAAAAAAAGTGGATGATAGGATACTGATACCAGTCTGTCTTTATTTGTTTTCCAGTAAATGCAAAATTTAAATGCACCTGCAGTTCCATGCACACAAAAGGAATTTCAAGAAATCCTACCTTTTCTGTTCATGTATCATATGCTGCAATTAATATTTACATCATTTTTATTCAAAACCCTTGACAGGGCTGGTTTCTGTGAGAAGCTGCTGGAAGCTTCCTCCATGTCCAGCAGAGTCAATCCCTGGCAGGTCCAAAGATGGATGTGCTGCTGGGCCAATCAGGAATGGTGATAATGCCCTTGTGATAACAGATTTAAGAGGTTAAAAAAGCCAAAGAAACAAACCAAAATGTTATTGCACAGTTGTAATTGCAGCCAGAGAAGAACAGAGTGACATGTGAGAGGAACAGCCCTGCAGACCCCGAAGTCAGTACAGAAGGAGGGGCAGGAGGTGCTGCAGGCACCAGAGCTGGGATTCCCCTGCAGCCCATGGTGAGGCAGCTGTGGTCCTGCAGCCC
>VXBB01012756.1:37810-54592 GCA_013399915.1 Illadopsis cleaveri
GAGGTCAGTGCAGAAGGAGGTGTAGGAGGTGCTGCAGGCACCAGAGCTGGGATTCCCCTGCAGCCTGTGGTGCAGCCCATGGTGAGGCAGCTGTGTTCCTGCAGCCCATGGAGATCCACAGGGATACAGAGATCCACCTGCAGCCTCTAGAGACCCATGACGACCTGTGCTGGGGCAGGGGTATGCCTGGGAAAAGGCTGTAAACCTGTGGAAGGCCTGTGCCAGAGCAGGGACCTGCAGACCCATGGAGAGAGGAACCCACACTGGAGAGGTTTCCTGGTAGGACCTGTGACTCCAAGGGGAACCCAGTCTGGATCAGGCTGTCCTTGAAGGACTGCACCCCATGGAAAAGTGACTCACTTTGCAGCGTTCCACAGGGAGCTGTTGCCCATGGGATGAATCTGCATTGGAGAAGTTCACAGAGAGCTGTCTCCCATGGGAGAGCCCCCATGTTGGAGCAGGAGGACTCCTCTCCCTGAGCAGTGGCAAAAACAACGTGATAAATTGCCCATAACCTTCATTTCCTCTTTCCCTGCACCACTGGGGAAGGAGGGAGGAGTGGGGGAAGGTGCTTTCAAGGTCTTATTTTACTTCTCATTATCCTGGTCTGATTTTGTTAGTAGTAAATTCAATTAATATTTATAATTCAGGTCTGTTTTGCCCATGATGGCATTTGGTGAATTATCTCTCTCCCAGTCTTTAACTCATGAACGTTTTATTGTATTTCCTCTTCTCTGTCCGGCTGCAGAGGGAAGTGATAGAGGCTTTGGTGGGTGCCTGCCATCCTGACAGGGTCAATCCACCACTGTACATGAAATTACTGACCTCAAGATGTGCCTCTGAAGCTGTACAGAGCAGAAGTAGGAACATTACCAGGGGATGATGCCCTAATTATTCAGGAGTTCAGCACCATCATTGTGAGCAAAATAAAAGCCTGCGGTAAATTCACTGCAAAAATGTTTCTAGACTCCTGGCAAGCCTTATGGCAAAAAAGGTTTTTTAACACTGAAATACAAAGCTTAAGGAGGCAGCTGTTGCCTCTGAAGACAGAGGCTGACAAATGAATTGGTGAAACATATAGTTATCTTCCATTTGGCTTTAAGGTGAGTTCTTCCTGCCTTTTGGGTAATACTTTTTTTTTTTTTTTCAGTTCTACATAAAAGCTGATCTAATTTAACAGCCCTTTCAGTAAAGGCAAAATCCTATTGTCCCCCTTCCTTTACTCACTTTTTATTCCTTTCCTGTTTTTGGCACTAGCATTCTGCCTTCTTCCCTCCTACTAGCTGAGCTGCACAGCTGAGCCTGAGTCAGCTCACCACAGCTATCAGCAGAAGTGAATCACTTCCATACAAACCTGATAAGGGAAGTAAAAGTCTTTGCTATATCAGCACAGGATATTTGTTTTAATTCTTTACACTTTTATTTATTTTCATTTATATATATAGATATACATATATGTATGTGTATATAATGTTGAAATAATTTCTCTATCATATTTACTTGTCATTGATCAGTCAGCTTAATCATCACAGAAAAGCCTATTGCAACACAAAAGGGTCTCTTTGTGTTGTTCTTGTCTTTTGCCTTCCAGAGATCCCCATAGGATTAGATAATGTAGCTGAATATCAGTGTCCCTGCAATTGGGCATATATTATAAAAGGTCCTTAATTCATTCTCTCATTTTTAGTGAAACAGTAATTGAAACAAAGCTGTTTACCTGCCCCACTAGCCCGGTTTAGTTGGGAGTGGGCATTTTATAACACAATTTTTGAATGGTGGGTGGTGATAACAAATATCAATAGCCATGAAATAGAGGAACAGTGTTTTGTATGAGTTAACACAGAAGTATGAATTCCTGCTGATTGGGTTTACTGCTCGTGTGCTACTTATTCAGACATGATTTTCAAAGTAGCCATCAAAGAGCACTGGAAATTAGGGCTCAGATGGTCAACCTTTTTTATTCTGTAATACACAGTGTCATTCATCAGCTGTCACTTATAATTGCTGCGTGTTGGTCACTCAGACACATAGGGAACCACAAGACAGAAATCTGTCAACAAAATCCATCAGGAAGGTTATTTTGGTAGAAGAGTTTGTGTTGCGTTGGTAGAAGAGTTTGTTTGTTTAAACCCTCTTTAAAAATATGCTTTTATCTCTGTTTTTTTCTCATGAACATTTGTGCATCAGAGTGGGAAGAAAAATGAACAAAAAACACAGGGCTCAACTAACAAGAAGAAATTTAAAATGCCACAGACCAGTTTTGCAAGAGCATTCCAAAATGTAGCCGTAGATATTCATGGCTACTTCAAGAAAACATTGTTTATCATTCTGTGGGCATCAAGTCCAGAACACATTGCTGCTGCTTTTTTTCAGGGTTTGCAGTGGGAGACACTTGACCATTTACTCCCTACTCCCAGCACATGACAGGAGTACCAGAAATGCTCAGAGCAGAGAGCTAGAACTTCCAGGACAACAGGACATGAGGTGGACCATGGATGCTTGTTGCCTGGAAGCATCTATAACTACTGGGTAAACTGTAGAACTGCAAAATTTAAAAATCACATCTTATGCACAAACATTTTACCTCCTTTTTGCTGTCTCGAAGTTATCACCAACATGTAAGAACAAAGTTAGAAAGTGATAATTTTATAAATGACACTTTTTCCCCCAGCTGACAAGATTATTGAAAAGTAGTATTTTCAGGTAGGATGTAAGTAGACTGTAAATCATTGTTTCAGCTCAATTCGTTGTTGAAGGAGCAAATCTGCACAGCAAAATACTTGAAACCATTGGTTAAAAGTCCTGTAATTCAGTAAAGATGATCAGATGTTATTTTCAGAGGGACACATGGCGAAGAGAGAGATTCCTCTCCTCTCATCTCTGTTAAATTATGTGACCAGGTATCAGTGACGTGGCCTCTATCTCCACTCTCATTAAAATACAAGTACTAGGGCTGTAGCAGAATGGGAAAAAAGTGGGAAAAAAATCTCAGAACTTGAGGAAAATAAGAGACAAAATAACACTGAAAACTTGCATTGGGATAAAATGTCTGAATGCCTTAAAAGAACTATCTGTAGAAAGAAATGCAAATTGATTGTTGAATAATCTTAACAAATTCTAATACTAAAATAATGTGGAAAATCATGTGTTGGTCATTCTGTATGTAAAAAAAAATTCCTCCATCATCCCTCCACTCCTAGGTGAATGGTAATGGAAACTGGTTGATGTTAATTTCACATTACTTTGCTGCTCATTGTTTAGGCAATCAATCTAAGGTAGTCATCTAGATCTCTGCAGGCAGTGAAGAGGGAGCAGAACCCTTATTACACAATGTAGCCTATCCTAAAATTTATATCTATGGGGGTCAGAGGAATAACAGAGGCAAACAATAATTACTTTGAGATGGCCACACCTGGGAAAGGTTCTCTTACCTGGATGACTAAATACAGGTGTCAAGCTTATACTTAGTAGTATACACCAGCTTTGGTGTTTCCACATTCCTCAGAATTATTTAGTATTTACTTAATCCTTGAGGCATGAAATACAATAGGATGATAAATAGCTTAATCTGGGCATTTTACTTTTCATTTGGGATGGATATAACAGCAGAAAAGAGGAGCTTGGTAAATAAAAAAGGTAGAAGGTTCTGAAAGCTATCACCTGTGCTCCCTTTAACCCTCAGGCAAATCACTGGAGACTGATTTTCCCCACTAGGACTCAGCCATAAACCATTTTAAACTTGAATAGTAAATAGAATGTAATTGTCCCTTGATTTCTGGCATTCTGACTGGTTTTAATGTTTTCCAATGGCTCAACATGAGGATATTTACATTTTCCATTCTATTTGTTTTTAAATAAAACCAATTTGTGAAGTGCAAACTTTAGAAAAAGACAGATTTAAGATTGTCTCTGGCCTCTTTGAATTATCTACATACAGATTTTCATAGTTTTATTTGCTTTTTTTTCACAGCCCAACTTCTATTAGTTTCAGTTGGAGCTGCATTTTTGTAAATGAAAACTTTGCTGTGACAAGATAAGCACGAAGAAAATGAGGAACATCTTTCCTCTCAAAAGTCTGGTTGAAGCGACTTCCTTTGAATCATACAGTAATCTTGTGACAGATGATGATACAAAATGTGTTCTCTAAGCTGGCATTACATTGCCTTAACTGCAGGAATAAAGCCCACTGAGAAACAGATTGCTGCTTCAGTGTTGGTATGAAATGGAACTTATAAACTTGCATGATGAATTGCTGAGGGGCTCAGAGCAAAAAGATTTCAACTACATCAGAAAGAAAGGGTACTCTCTGAATTTATTATCCAAGTCTTCCATAAAGGTAATGATCTTACAAGAAGTATGTGTTGTCAAACAAATAATTTTTGTGCAAAGCACAAATAATTTTAACTACCCAATGATTTTAACTAGTTTGGCCTTTTAATTACCTCGAGTCCCACATTTTCTTTAATTTTATAACTTGAAAAAGTAAAAGGAAGGTCTTAATCATATTATGACTAAGCTGACATGCACAACTATTTTGTGGGCATCTTGTTCACTGTCTGAACATAAAAATGCAGGTTAGGATCATATAATTAATGACTTTATTATAGGGCCTATGCAAAAGAGCCCTGAGTTAATATCAAAGTCAGCTTTATTTATGGTAATTCCCAATTTTAAGTCGTGCTTTTTCAACAATAATATCTGATTTATTTTTTTGTCCCTGTGAAAAAGTAAAATAAGCAACCACTTAAATCTTCTTTTTCTGCTTAAATGTAGTCATTAACACCCTGATGATAAGGGCCTGCTTTCTCTCTTATTTCATAAAGAACTGATGACTAATGAGGAATTATTAGTAATACAGTAATATGAATAATTCTGTAATACAAAGAAATTATAGGCTTTCATAATTACGCTTCAATGTTGTACAAGTCATCACAATAACAAACTTTAGTCGAGCATTATAAACTTGATAAGCTCACTGACATACTTAAATGGCTTAAAAATGTGTTAGATGTGAGACAATTATGCTGTTTCTGATTGATATATTAATATATCATTACAAATATTCCCTCCAGTTCTCATTTGGATTGGATAATGAGCATTTTGGTAGACAGCAAGAAACTTTAGTTAGTTAACAAGTGTTGAGAACAATTGACTGACTTGAACTTAGTGGCTAACACAGCTGGTGCTGTACTACTACAAAGTAAATATTGCATGCAAGAGTAAATTACTATATATATATAATAGCAGCTCAAGGGTAAATTTAAGCTTAAATTTGGATTAAAAGTCATTACTTGGGCAATACTCCCACTGATCTGAATCTGAAGTTTTCACAAGTAATTTGTTAACTGTTAATGTAAATAGGTTAGCTCCAGTTTTATCTCCAGGACTCTATGGATCATACACAGTAAAGGATAATGTGAATAATCTGGACTTCTCATATCCAGTCTTGTTTATGGTAACTACATATTTAAAAAATGTAGAGATACAAAAAGAGGTAATTATTTGGGCCATAAGGAGATGTGGCTAAAGATAGTTTATTGCACAAATTATTAATTAAGGAATTAAGATAATTAAGGCATTATTACAGGAAGAATATGGGAACATGAGTGCTGTGTTGCTGCTCTGTCTGGGGTCTCAAGGCTTCTATAATTTTGGCAATTTGCAAAGATCAGCATGATTTTTCCTATTTGTAACTTCTAGAAATTAAAGTTCTTTAAAAACATTCTTAAATGAAATCTTACAGCACTCCTTTGGCCTCCTGACCTGCAAGAAATGTTTTAGAAGCCTTGTTACCTGCATTTCTGTAGTTTCCTAATATATCTTACCACTTTCATGGAAAGAAAGTGTTTGCTGCTTTGGATACAGGGCTGTTTCAACTGAGCATTTCCTCCTCCTACAGTATCTAAAACTTAGAATTAAGATTTTGGTTTCAACTTCGGGACATTACAGCTTCCAAAAGAAAGGGATGATGGCTAGCAACTGGCTTTAATGTAGCTTAAGCATGTTCAAAAGGCTTTATTGAGTAAGCTCAGGGACCTGATTTCTTGCTACTTGATAGCTCCACAGGGCTTAATTCTCCTAGCCTTTCATTGTCACCTTATTTCTGTTATAAGTCCCAGCACTTCTTTGTAATTAATTGTGCAAATGAATAATATCAGTGTAGAGATAGTGGTCTTGGGCCAAAAGCAACGGCTGCACTTCATGCACTCCTCACAAGTGGGTATCCACCACCCCGAGAACAAAGAGAATGAGGTCAACGAAAATCCCTCATTTCCACTTCAAATGAGAGCGAGCTATAAAGAACAACTTTAGCCTGCAGTTCCGTTTCTACTTTTAAAATTCATCAAAGAGAGTTCTGTTAAAATACTGTGCAATGATATTAGCAGTATTAATAGGAAATAATTATGAAGAGAAATAATACCTTTTCTTGAACGGGTCCTGATATAAAGTGCCAATGCTGCCAACGTAAAAGCTTAGCCCTCTTGGTATTCAGTGCTTTATTAAAAGAATTTTTATTAACTAATTCAAGGAAGAAATATGACGAAGCTCTCCTTCCAAGTTCCATCCCTATCTTTCATTATAGTAGTATCTGATAATAGAAAGTGCTGCTGGCAATACTTATCTGCATATAATGTATAAAATTTTTAAGATGTAAAAAGGTCTGTATGGAGGATGGCTGCTTGATACACACCACGCATATCATAACATTTGCTGCCTCAATTTAGAACCAAACCTAATAGTTCTTCTAGTTCTTTTGATCTTATAATCATGAACTTATATGGGACAAGTTCTCAGCAGAGGAAACTGTCATAGCTCCATCAATGACAATTTATAACTCATCTGCCAATCTGACCCTGTACTTTAATCCAGCATTATGGTCTCAGACATTTGCCTTTCAGAACTCTTTTTATCACCTTTGTCTTCTTTTTACAGTTAAATGTAAAATAAAAATTTCATTTAGTTGACATATTTTATGTATCTAACCCCTGCAATCTTGTCTAGTTCCTGGGTACACTCATGATTCCTTGATGAGTATGTTGTCAGCATGCATGCCATGCTAGTAGTACCAATGTCTATTTTCCTATGAATATTTACTTTTTAGCCTATAGGGTGTTATGGTGTTGGGTGTGGTTTTTTTCTTTTCTTTTTTTCTTTTTTTTTTCCCAGCCCCAACCAGGATCAAAGCTCTCTCAGCCTAGGTAAAAATCTGATCTAAAGCACATACAGTTTAAGAAATGCAATGGGTGGGATGTTGCTCATCTGAATTACAAATTGCAGTATTCTCCATCTGCATCCTGGTGACAAGTAACTCCAGAAAACAAGTCTTGGCATAGGCTTAAATTTCCTATGTTAAATAGAAAATTTGGGAGCTAAACCAGGTTGAGGCAGCATCAGAGAACAGATGCTTTCTGAGAGCTAGTTTTGGCTCTGATTCAGGAGCATATTTAAACACAGATATGTTTAAAGGTTTTGCTGCACAGGGGTAAATGTAAAGCTGTGCTTGGAGCTAAACTGTGTGTCTGTGAACAGGAGGACATCTCTGCAATCACATTTTTTAGGACTGCTCTAAGGACTGGTGTTTGGGGTATTTTCTGTTTGGTTGTCTGACCATTATCTGTCAGGATGGGAAGGTCCATCAGATAGGAAATCAAAATCTTTTGATTTTTCTCTACTGTGACTGGACTGTGTTAAAGGTAGACAATCTCTGATTCTGGCAGTAAACTAATATAGAAATCACCATAGACATAAGAGTAGCAAGGGGATTTTTTTTCTCTTTTCAAACTACCCTATATCTGTAAAACAATTATGCCAACTGAACCAGCTTCCAAAGATTCAAAATTGAGCTGCACATTGGTATGTCCGAAAACAGCACATTATTATTAAAATGTTTTCCTTTCTTTAGGATGGGCCAAGAGCATTTAGCTTGGAATTACAATTATTGGACAAATAATTAATGAAAATTTTAAATGGTTTAGTGTGAACCATTCTCTTGAACACAGCCTGCAGGTATCTCACATATTTTTGCTAAGCCTTTCACACCTCTGGTCTGAGAGCATGTGAAGGTGAATATCTGCTATTGCAGGAGTGTTCACTGGAATTCATAAAGTTTCATGAATTTGAACAGCACATATCAGTCACTCTTTCCTTTTTCTCATCAGTTCCTCTTACTGGCATGAGAAGAATCATATTTTAGAAGATTCAATTACCAGGTTGCCATGATATATTTCAGTATGATTATATTTCATTGTAAGCTACAAATTATTTGAGGTGTTTTCCTCATATACTTTTGGAATGATGATCTCATACCACCCAGAGACAGTGAAATAGTAGAATGTATACAAAACCACAGATTTGTTAAAACGCAAAAATCTTCTTTCAAAAGTTTTTTTGCTATCTGCTAAAGTGATGTTCTTACAAGCCCTCTGTCATTCAAAGCATATATAAATGTAAGAAAAGTTCATAGAGAAACATATGAGAGAATATAATTGAAGACATGGCATTTTTATGTATGCCTGAAAATCCTAGGAATCTACGTAGCCTCTACCCCAGATAATCCAAATTTCACATAATCTNTTACTTGGCCTCTACCCCAGTCATGATTTAACCGATAATCCAAATTTCACATAATCTCTGTCAACAGCTCAGCTCCCCATTTGAGTATTTCTATTATCATCAGCTCTAGCAACTGGTTCAAAAGTCTGAATTCTTCTTTGTAATGGGATGAGAAACTTCTGTTTCCAACCTTTGAACATGGAGCTGGGGCAGCCTACAGACATTAAATCCCTTTCTAGGGCTTTTGACAAACTTAAGATGCCAGGTAGAAAAGAGTTAACTGTTAGAGCCAGAAAGATAACTGGAGCTCATCAAGCAGTCAGATCCAGGTTCTTCCTATACAAGAAAGAAAAAGGGACTAGTGAGTAGTGAAGAAGCTGCTCTCCTCTCAGGAAATGCAGCTGTCATGTAAACTCTGTGTGTAGTGCCATCTGCTTAATGCTTGAAGTTGCTTTTGAATCACAGAATGGAAGAATCTCAATTTGAGATTTTTGAGAACTTCTCTAAAGAAGTAAAGCAGGAGGAGAAGCCCTTATTCTTGAACTCTGTACTGTGTGTTGCACCACTTCATTTTTAAGTTCCAAAGGAAGGAGAGAAAATAAGATGTATGGATTCTGTATAAAATATGGAGACTTAGAAGAACAATGTAATAAAGCTGAAAAACGACCCAGGGGAAAAAAGAAATAGTGGCAATTCCATGTGCTCAGGAGTGGTTTCCAAAGCTACATAGAAAAACCTCCAGGAAGAAGGAGGCTGCCCAAGCCTGATGTCTGAGAGGAGCAGAGGTTAAGTCTGCGAGTGAAAGGCAGTGTTGTGGGCACTTCTTAACACAGGAGCTGTATTTGAATACAGACTGCCTTTGCCCTCTTGTCAAAAGTTACTTCCCACCAGGTTTCAGCCCCTAGACTGGAATACAGCTAACTCCAAACCTCTGCAAGCTATATAAGGATTTTCCCATTGTGGGAAGGACTAATGCATAATTCCTTGTTAGTGCAGTCAGCTGTGGGGCAGATTTAAAATTCACCAGCTACTCTAAACTAGCTTTGTGTGTGCAGTCAGTACTCTTTAAAGCCCAACAACAGCTGTCTCTGTGCCAGCTTTCTGGAGTGAAAAAGCTTGAAGAAGTGATTGTTCTTGTCAAATGCTGAAGAATTCAATATCTTTTATGGCCACTTTAAGGAGAATGATAAATCACAGTTAAAAAATAAAAAAGTAGAAGCAAGGATACTTACTGCTGTATATTAAAGCATAGTAACATTTTAATTTTGTGTTGGAACCCAATTTAGAAAAAAAAAATTCTCTTCATTTTTCCTCTAATATATGACAAAATCCCAGTAAATTTATTACATTTATTTGAAACCGAATTAAGAAAGATTCCAAAGGCTGTATTAAACCTTTGTTGATAAAAATTGTATGGTATTGTCTCTGAAATTCACTGGGAAGCATTACTAATCCCTACATTTGAGATATTGCATGTGACAGCCATGAAATTTAAAGCTGGGCAGTAATTTTTGAAAGGATAATACTCTGTCTTGTGCCCTAACGAAGAATTGAGCTGATGTGGATGGGGTGGTTATAACAGAGTTATATGGATATAGGATCCAAAAGCACAAATAGGAACTGCCAGTAGCTAAAGTGTGACATTAACATGTTTCTTTATTGGAAATGGTAGCTTGGGAAGCCTTACTGGAGAGTCATTATGTATTTCTGCAGTATGAAAATTCTTTTTTTTTTTCCTCTAGAAAAACGACAGGATAGAAGTAGGCATGTACTGAAAATGTTGGGGTTTTTTACTATAAACAAGCTGTAAACATGCAGCACAGCAAAACTTTTTCAAAAGCCATTTTTCTTTTTAAGGCCAGCTCTGTGAAAAGTATGTCATTTTAGCCAACTGCTGCTAAATGGTGAATGTAGTGTCATCTTAAACCTAATGTAGTGATAGAGCTCTAGGCTGTGTTCTATGATGATGTCACATTCATCTTACTGAAGGTCTTTTTTAATGCCTTTTTTTCCCTAATATATATTTATTTGTAATATTCTCAGGGTTTTAAGGATTAGCTCGAGCATGCTCACCTCATTTAAGGCAGAAGAGTCAAGACTGCTGTTCATTGTGGGTGCCTCTGGCCAGTGACTAGTGACTGAATTAAATTTTTTTTTCAGCATGTATACATGTTCCACACCCTCTTAAATTAGCTGGTGTTGATGCTCATTGAATTTTTTAGTAACAGTAGAAAAGCCCTTTATATTCACCTGAAAGAGAACAAACATTTCATTATTAGGGACTGAGGTTTTGAAGTTAGTCTTCTGTTGTGGGCAATGAGACTACAACAACAAATAAAATGAGCAAGCTCCAGCTGAAAGCCAGCAATGTTTTCTGATCCTTCTATTTGTAAATAGAAAGGCTGGCACAGAAACTCCCTGCTCTGGTATTTGGGAAGTATCTAATTACCACCATATATACATATACATACATGTATACATATATGTATATATATATACATATATGTATATATATATACATATATGTATATATATATACATATATGTATATATATATACATATATGTATATATATATACATATATGTATATATATATACATATATGTATATATATATACATATATGTATATATATATACATATATGTATATATATATACATATATGTATATATATATACATATATGTATATATACACATATCTATATACACACACACATATATATATATATTTAACACTTCATTCATCTGCCAGTGTTGCCCATCATGCAGTTTGGTTCCCACTGTGACAGCTTCACTCCTGATATCCATATAGAAAGCAAGAATAATAACTTTTACATTATGAAGCCAAGTGCATCGAGTTTTCTCAGTCTCCTCTCAAAGGACACCTATTCTTGCTGTAGTAGTACTTCCTCAACACTGCACTTCCTACTTTAAAACTGATCCAGGGAGTATCATCTGCTTTTTCTGGGGGTGGTTTTCAGCCTTCCTGTGCATTGGTGACTTTGAATAATCCAGTCATTTTCATTGCCATTCTCAGGCTTTTTGTGCTTGAGTTACCAATGAAAATTTTACACTGGATTGGTTTACAAGACTGAGCCTTGAGAAACTCCGCAATTAATCTTTTCTGCCCAAACCCACTATCATCTTTCTCTCTCGTGAAACCATACTTTGATAACTGGTCTTTCACCTCTTTTATCTCACTTTTTTTTTTTTTTTTTCACTTCTTTTAACTAAAAATAATTAATCATCTGACTACCAGTAACTGCCTAGTAACTTAAGGAACATCTTCCACTTGTCATAATACAATATTTAGTGAAACACAGACATATCAAATGCACTGACATTGTTCTTAAGATTAAAAAAGTTTGTCTCTTAGTATTAAAAATCTCTCTATGGAAAGACCAGCTGGATAAATAGGCCTAGGCCTACAGGATACATGTGAAGGTGACTAATAATCAGAGTGAAAGAAGAATTTGCTTCTCAGTTATTTTTTTGTGTTTGTCTATTTTTTCTCCTCCCCCTAATATATTAAAACTATCAGCTTTCACAGGTAAAGGCACCTGACTAGAAACTTTACTCTGCCCTACACTTCAAGGAATGTAATTAATTTTCCTGAGTAGGTTCTAATTAATAAATACTCGCATCTGTGAGTCTGTATCCAGCCTCCTGGCAAACACAACTGCTTCTTCAGAGAGCTGCCAAATCCGTGTGAGTTTAAACAGTAAAACGAAAGATGGTTGTGAAAGAGAAAATGCAAGAGTGAGAACGAGTAACATAAAGACTAGTGACTTGTACCTGTTTTGCACTTTCTTATTTCATGCGAATGTAAATCCACTTTCAGAACACATCTTTTTAAAGATGGTGTAACTTTGGAACCTCTGCATTTTTGCTGTAGTTTATTTTCCCATCCCCTGTTATTCCATAACTTATGTTTCAAAGCAATCGTTGCTATAAAGAAATTTGTGGTTTTTCTGAGTTCTGGTTGGAATTTTGGTATCAGTAACCTTAGTGATTTTTTCATAAGGCTGCCTAATGATTTTCCTTTGAAGGCTTGTGAGCCCTTATTTGCAAGTAACTAGATTTATATTTTATTACAGAACTTGGTTTGTTGGCAGATTTAGTCAAATTTTCTGAGCATATGTTTGATGGGTTGAACAGGATAAAAGAGTTTCACAGATGTCTTTGTAGAGCATAAAGGGCAGAGGCTCAGCATCATTTTTATTCATGAAGTTTCCCTGACGAGAAATGAGGTTCTAATCCTGCAACAGGAATGAGCACAGGGAATCATTTTGCTTGTGGAGTTTCTCACTGAAATCTGTGACCAGTTCAGAGAAATGACAAAAAAAAAAAAAAAAAGAAAAAAAGTTTTCTTTTTCCCCTGGCTTCACAACTTTCATTCTTTTGATGTTACAGGCAAACCCCTAATTCTTCCCATAACATAGCAAGTGCTGACTTGGAGGAAGGAAGGGAGCATTTTTAAAATATAGAGTAAATATTGTTGAATAATAAAACCTGAAAAAATCTAGAGAATGTACAGAGATGTAAAGCAAAGGTTTATCTGACTTAGGCCTGTGTAGTTGGATTCTGTATTTTGAAATTTTTCCCTAACAAAGGTTAAGCAACTGCACATAAGTTCAAGTGCTGTACAGCTGAAATTACCTCTGGAGTAAGAATTGCTCTGCATTGGAAGTCTGAAAAATGTCAGAATTTGGTGGAAACAGCTTTCATTTTTCTTTCTCATCTCAGTACTTCCCAGCAGAAGTGGGGAAGTGGGATGGCTACCTGCACATTCTTAGGCAGGCAGAGTACAAATGTATTCATTGTGTACATTGGTTCAGAGTTCAAGAAAAACTCAGGTAGGTGCCATCATTTACAAATGGATTTCTGCATTATTTTAGACACTAACTGTGACCCAGGGAAAATATTCTTACTGCTGTTGAGTATTTTCTAAAACTCCTGAGTGTAAAACCCTATGAATTTCTCTTTTCTCCATTTGCTAAATTTACACTAGCCTGCACCATTTGCATTAAACTCACATTTTTCTAGAAAAATCTTGCTCAAAATGAGGTTTTAATAAGGATCATCATTATCTGAATTGGGTTTATGTGGTCAATTTAAGGTGCTTTTTTAGGGGGAGGGCAAAGAGGCAGCAGGGTTGGCCTCTGTGAGAGGTCAGGGCTGCTCAAACCCAGCTGGCTCCAGGCAATTCTAAATGGGACCCAGCTAAGGACACAGCTGAGCTCACTAGCAAAGGTGACAGTGCCTCTGTGAAAATGCTTTTAAGGTTAGAAAACAGCAGAGGGGGGGAGGGAGAAGGAGCACTGAAGCTGGAAGTTAGATATAAATCCTTTTAAGTATTTGGATCTTGCCAGAAAATTTCTAAGTATTTCCAGCAAAGTCAGAAAGTGAGCCTCCAGATTATTGTCTAGCCATCTTCTAGTGTCAGAGAGGGTGAGGTAAAAAGCAATGACAAGGCAATCTCTGCTCCTTGGAGGGACTAAAGGCTGTGGATATACCCACCTAAGAGTATGTATTTCCCCAAAAGAACAGCAGCCTCTGAATAAGCCCACCCCAGAGCCTGTACACCCCTGAGTTGAAGCTGAGCTTGGAAAATGGGATGTAAAGTGTTTTTCTGAAGCTCGTAAATGTTCCTTTTTTGTATTGCTCCATATCAGGAACTAAGTATTTATTGTAACTTGCAATAATTAATTTCTCCAAGTCCAGTCTTTTTATCCTGTGACAGTGGTTGCTAAGACTTTCCTGTCTTTGTAAAGCTCTGAACTTCCTTGCTCCTATTCCTATTTTCTAACTCCTGTTTCACAAAAGAAATAAATTGCCTGACCAAATGCAGCTTTCAGATTTGCTCCAGTTATGATTGAGGCCAGTTCAATTCCTGGTCCTGCTGGGCAGGAGTAGAAGTGTGCTTTTCATCATCCATCTTTACAGAGTAGTAACTGAGCAACAATATCTTAATAGCACAGTATGCTTCCTCTAACTTGCTTTAGAACAATATTCAGTGTCACCCTGAAGTCACACAAAAAATATATCCTAGAAATGAAAAACTACTCCCCATCTGTGAGAAAATCAACATACATAAGGGAAAACATCTAAAAGACTACATTTTTTACTAGCAGTGAATAATTACTCATTTGCAATTAACTTCAAATTTATTTGAAAATGAAGCCACAGACCCAGCCCTTGTGATGACCAGCAGAGCTGTGGTTGTGACTGGCTGGAATGCAGCCTATGTGATATTAACCACTTCATCCAGGCTTGGATTTAAAGCAGAGATGATGATTTACTTTGTAATACTTCTTTGACTCCCCGTGCTGTCCCTCCACCAGTTGTTTTGTTATACCCCCCAATGTGACTTTGCTCTGTATTTTACTACTCGAAAGAACATTAATTAGGAAAGGTTAATAAATGGCAGATGAATTCAGTTAATTAGTTCACTGAATAGTTTGAACACTTCTACTTGCTGGATAGTTTAATATTGCTGGAGGTATTCATCCAGCATTTGCACAATGACTACTTCTCTGAACTTCATTCAATAAACTCTTCTCCAGAGCAAACCTGAGCATGGGAAATGTCTGTGCTCAGCTATTAACTTTGGGCAGTCTAAGTCTTTCTATGCAGTCATGAACTGTGAATGCAAGGCAGAGATGTGAACCCCCAAATAGAAAGAAGAGTGGACCATCCCGATGCTTCCTCACCCTACAAAAACTTATGGTCAGAAATGTTCTATTTTTTGTTGTGTTTTGTGAATTGGAAGTTGCTTAGATGCTGAAGTTCGTGGTTTTCTGGATGTTACTTTTTTTTTTCTTTTTCTGACTTCTGTAATGATCAGAAAATTTTATCTACCATCCAGAACTTTCCAGACAAATAAGGAAACTATTTGCTTAGCAATTTCAACTCATTTGTGGTGTTCACTGTCTTACAAGTTTTGTCTGAAAACAATTTATCCTTTTCTTGTCCCCTACCTCCCTCAAAACACAGTTGGTTCAGCCTTGGTTTATGCATTTCTATGCTCATTTTTAATGTCTGGCATTGGCAAATATATTCATATATTTTAATTTTTGCATGGGGTACTGCATTCCATTTTCTATAGCAATTTCATAATTGGTTTCCTCTGCCTGAGTTAATTGAGAACTATTAAGATATAAAGCACTACAGAACTAGAAACTGTCCAAAATAATACTGCTGGATGGTTGTATTCTCTGTTGCTAGCAACTTTTTTTTTTTTTTTTTCCCATGAAAAAGTAATGAAGGAAAGCCTTCAGCTTTTTCTGTTTTCTGAAAAGTTCATAATGATGCGGATTTTAATATTGGAATGCATTTTCTCCTTAAGGCTTTTTTGTTTACTATATTCACAACACCAGATTCTGTTCAGAAAATAGCTCAGAGGCAAGAGAGAATGTTTCATTCATTGTCTAGTCTTGACAGATAAATGGTTTTACCTGATCCCTTTGTGAAGACAATCACTTCCAATCTAGTTTGGTTTTAGTAGGGACTCTGTGCATACTTATTTATTGCATTTTTAAGATAAAATACTTGAGCACTTCAAAAAGTAAGGACTCTTCTCCAAAGAGAGAACCTTTGCTACTTGACTGAATTTCCTCAAAGTGGCTGTAGCAGAATGAATAAGCTCTTCTAGAAAAGGGAGAGATTTAGATCTGACCCTTCTTAGCTTGAGGAGGAAATTGGCTAATACATTAATTCAGTGTTTGGGAGGCTCAGGTTCAAAGAGCCTGCTTCTATTCCTCTATTCTTAGAGAATCTGTAGGACTGACTGAAGTGTTTTATTTTGGTTTTGAGTGGGAGAGAGAAAACCAGTGTCTGGATACAAGTAAATTGCTTTCAGCACAGAACTGAAATGACTTTCTTTTAAATTTCTCTCCCCCTGTCCCTTTCTGTTTCTGGTTTTAGCCAACATCAGTCACTAATAGACCTTTTGACCTTACTGGTTGTATGGGACCAGCTGGGAGGATGATGTGAATACAATTAAAAGTTCTGCCTGTGGAAGAAACATTTGTGGAATGACAAGAAAACAGTGGTATGATATATGAAAAAATTTGGGAATCTGACACTTGCCTTGTGCCATAGAGAAATTATGCACTTGATACAGGGTTGTTGAGCCTAAAAGTTGGGAATAGTAATACATCATCTGTTCCTAAAATATTGAAGTTCCTACTGAAGTATTTAGGATAGCAAGGAATTGGATTTTTTT
>VXBB01012756.1:70358-81735 GCA_013399915.1 Illadopsis cleaveri
GGGTGGCCTTGGGTGGTCTCAGCCTCTTTATTCAGTTTTGCTTTAATGGGCAAAAAGTGTTTAAAACATATAGAACAAAAATGTTTACATAAAAATATTTATAACCATTTCCCATAACATTTCAGTCTCTCATAGTCATTTAGTATGGATATGTTGAAAACAATCTGTGTTTTTATAGCATATGTAACAAATTTCCCATAGTGATCTGGCTAGCCTGGTCTAGACAGTAAGCACGAAAAACTGCAAGTATGAAGCAAATCTTTACTCATATAGGACAAGATGTGGTTTGTCATATTTTTGTGTAGTGTTGTAAAGAGGAAAATGCCTGACTGACAGAACTGATGCATTGCGAAGACTTCATGTGTCTTCAAATTAGTTACAGTGATTTAATCTGACCACAGTTCTCAGCCCTTTAATATCAAGTTCTCAGAAAAATTAAAATGTTTTATAGGTTTAAGATCATAAAGCTCCTTTACTTTAAAGATGACAACATAAAAAGCAATTAGAAGACTGTCAAATGAATATATGTCTTCTAAAGCTCCGATGCACTTAAAAGAACTAATTGCAAAGAAAACTTCCGTGCTGAATATAATTTTTAGCAGTATGCAAATCACAGAAATATTCAGGCAAAGGTCTACAGAGACCAGCCATTTGCCAAATTACTTACAAATGTAGCCCATGAGGGTTTAATATGGTGTGTGACTGTTTTCCTGGAGCTAATGCTGATAGTGGACATCGTGAAAAGGGCAATGGGAAATGCTAATATTCACTTGCTTCAGCCATTCCATGCTCAGCAGCATCTACAAGCCTCTTAAGAGCCTCATTTCTACCAACAGTTAGGTAACTGGTGTTTACAAAATCGTATAATATTTTATATTTAATTTCTCATCTTCATTTGCCTTTCCTAAATACACACAAAAGGAAAGAAATTCTACATATCAAAAAACAGAACAGAAGTTTAGGACCTTTCTGATGCCACTGGACATTGTTATAGTACTCAAATATTTCAGCACTAAGGTAGAACCCAAATGTTGTTGCATTGCTTTGAGTAGCAAGGTAAATGCAAAATAGGATGTATTTTGAGCATCAGGGTCAGTGGGCACTTGCTTACAGTAGTGAGTTTTGATGTGGAGAGCTATGCTGAGAACTAGCTATCTACAGAACCAGTGATAATTCTCAAGCAACTGACATACTTGTACACTTGTGTACTTGTATACTTGTACACTTTACTTGTATACTAAACTATACCAGGAAATAAATAAAGCTTATTTTTGAGTCATTTTAGCCTGATCTGCTCCCAAAATGGCTTGCTCACCTTCCTTCAAGCTCAGAGAGCTCTATAGCCATGCTGTTCTATTCTTAGAAATGTAGCTGATACCACAGCACGAACAGTGGAAAAGTACTTGGTATTATCTGATATGTTGTTGTTTGAAGTAAACATTTTGTAAATGTAGGAATAGCTCTTATCAATGTAAGTCTTGATTTATATCCTTTAAGAAAGTGCACAGCTGAACTTCTGTGATTGCAGAAGGGGTAATTTATTCCCCTCCCCTTGTTCCTTGAGATAAATAAACTTATGTCAATGACAAAGGAATAAAGGTTATGTGTAGAAGAGCCGGCACATACCTTTTAAATGACAAGCAAAAGTTCATTTTTCTTTTTTATTAATTTTGCAATTAGGATGGAGGTAGGACCTACCTCTCTAATGGAAAATATAACCAGATAAATGCAGAGACTTCATTTTGGTACAGGTGTTCTTAGGCATACTAGCTCCTATACACAATGCAGAGCTCTCTCTTTCCAGCAACCTGTCAGGAGCTGACAATTCTTCTGTAAAACTGACAAATTGTCTTCTGCTTCCCAGGGAGACTTCCCAGAGGAAGGAAATCAAGGAATACTTGAATTTTTGCCTGTGTTTCTGAGGTATATGTTGAAATCAAAAGTGAAAATTTTTGGTAGCTAAATTAAGTCTGTGTTATTCTCTCCTTGTATATTTAGCTCTGCATCAGTGAAGAAGTAGCATTAAAGTTTATAAATTTTCATCAGTCATTAAAGCAAAAGATTAAAAGTATGGGTCACTTGTTATCTTAATTAATACCTACTTGGTGTTTTCCAAATGAAGTGTCAAGAAGTAAAGGGCACATTTGTGTTCAATTAATGCATTTGCAATATTTCTCCCATAACGCTTCCTAATCCCTGTTAGAAATTCTGTGTTCATTTGGGGAAGAAATAATTTTCCCTAATACATATTCAATGTGATTTTTTTTTTTTTTTTGCATATTGTACTGATTTAAGGTTCTGTTCTGTATCTTTTCTGAAGTCTAAATATTCTCAATTTAATATAAAATAGGTCACACTAAATATGAGAGAGGAAAGCATATTTTATTTCTGAATAAATTTAACTGGTCAAATACATTCTTCAAGTTAATTGTATTTTTTTAATAAAAATTAGGACTGTTAACCAAACTGAATAACATGTCTGCCTAGAGAATGTTTCATGTAATTAGCAGAACAAGATCCATCATTTAATGAACAAATCACAGTTCAGCATAACTATTGCTCAGTGCTGTCCTTTGCCACATAAAAATGCATTACTGATGTGACTATTTGTAATATGTCTTAGTGATTTAATGGCATCTTAGCTCTTTGGTTGCTTTTCTTTGTAACAAGTAAAAAATCTAATGCTTTCCTAGGTGTATACTTATGTTACAAATTGAGCATATTGAGCTTCTCTGCTTAGATTCCTTGGTGGATCACCATCAGCAACATGATAAAGCAGAAATATTTTTGATGGGTAATAATTGGATATAAACAGAAAAAATATCTGACGGCCTCTGCTTTTTGCATCTCTTGAAGGAAAAAATCTTCACTGAAAATGAAGGTCTTATCTATGGGTACGTGAGACACCTGCATGAAAATCATGATGCCTTTATGCCTTTCAGACCTTTTGCCCTCATTAGATCGAGTATTCCTGTTCCTGTATTCACAATACCCCTATTTGTGCACTTCTTTTTCTCTCCTAATATTCCTTCAAACCTGAAATCATGTTTTTGACATCATCTGTTAGACACTTATACTGAACATATCAAGTACAGGTCTAAAATATACTTTATTTTAAAGTGTGTATGCGTGTGGTCCCATATCATCATGTCCCCTTCCACCCTCTCCTCCCCCACTCTGATATTGTTGCATTAATCAACAATGAAAAATTGTACTTAACTCAAATTTATCAACTTTTGTTTGACGTGAGTGGATAGACAATCATACTCCCAAAGAATGTCTCTGTATTTATTATTTTAAGAGGCACTTTCCCTTCACACTCCTGAAAATACGTAGAACTTTTTAACTTCCAAGAAAAAGTCAGCAGTGGCAGTCTGGAAGTCAAGATGGGCAGACTGAGTAGGTCAATGGTAGAGCTAAACAAATCATCAACCCTGGTGCAACTGAAGTAGAGCTTGATGATCTTAAAGGTATTTACGAACCTAAATGATACTACAGTTCTGTGATTTTTAAACAGTTATCTCCACAATTTTGTTCAAGATTACATTGAAATGTCTTATAAGTCAGTAGAAAGGCTTTCATTGCCTCTGATTAGGGACACAGGTAACACGTACAGGCTTTCTGCTATGCATATTCTTTTCAGTGCTGAAATTCTTTTCATGTGTCAGTTTCACTTTTCATCATGAAAATCAGAGAAACCAGTCTATTTTTTTTTTTTTTAAATGATGCTGGGGCCACAAATGTTTGTGCTTTTACAGACACCAGCAATGCAAGGTGCACAGAGAAGGGAGATTTCAATAGTTCTGCAGAGTGAGATCACATCTTCTGCTAAAACTACACTGTGTGTTGTAATACTCTTCAGGAAAAAACACAGGTTGAATAACAAGTAGTCTCCAAGTTGAGCAAAATCTTACTTGTACTTGAAAGTAGAGGCTTCTTCTGAGAGACAAACAGTATCTTAGAGTAGAAATCATGACTAGCTGCATTGGTTCATGCTGTTTTGTGAATAGCCTCATAGTTTAATCAATGAAACAGTAAAATCCTAATTGTCTAACTAAAGTGTGGAAGGAGAGTCTTCCAATTCTTGGATAGAATGAGAAGCAGCTGGGGTAGCACTGGACAGGGGAAACATAGGAATCAAACAGTCACAGAAAGTATTGTCTAAAATTAAACTGCCTATACTTCTAAACACTTGCATGAGAGTGACTGCCTTTAACTTGGTACAGGAAATACTGGACGTTTCACAGTGGATTCAATAGTATGCTTTACTGGTAACACAGGATTATTTTTCTAACCAAATAAAACGGTTGTTTAACGTCCTCTCTGGCTTGGCAAGATTAAAACAATGTAAAGATTTTTCTTGATTCTCTCTTGATTTCTCTTGATTCTCTTTCTCTGATTTCTCTTGTGCTAGAACAGCCTTTCTGTCTAAGAAACTAAGTTACTACAAATTTGATCATTTTTTCCGCTGGCAAAGATTGTTTTATCTCTTAGGTAAAAGATGAACCACTTTGATCATCTGCCCAAAGTTCCACAGTTATATGTATTGCAACAAATGCTCCTACAAATTCACATCTGTTTCAGCTAGGTCTTTTAAGACTTGTATGTATCTATAACCACTGGTAAAAGGAATAAACAATATACTCGAACATAGGGGGGGAAAAGATATATATGATTTTTCTAAACCACAGAATTTCTTTCCCAAACAAAATATACTTCCAATTAAAAAAAAAAAAAAAAGAAAATTACTTGAGTTAGCATCAGACCACTTAATATATACTATTTTCAGACTTAACCCCCCAGTCTAATTGTTGTGGAGCACTGTATCAACACAACTGTTACAGATTAACACACAATGTATTAATTTTTGAAATCCTTATGAATTTAAATTTCAGTAAATATAAATCAGTGAGGCTGAGTTAGTTCTGATAATTCTTAGTTTACACATAATGAAAATAATTTATCTCTTATAGCAATTAAAAAAAAAAATCCTGGAAAAAATGATTAAACAGATTTGACTAGACTTCAATTTGGAGATTTTAATGATATAGTTGTTCTTAGAAGATGGTAGAAAAATTAAGCCACTCTGGCTTTTGTCAAGTTTTACCAGAGATAATCAATTCAAGTTGTTCACAAATTGTTGCGTATTAAAATAGACCTGGGTGCTGATTTTACAGGACACAACTTCTGCTAGAAGTACTGTATGTAGCCCTAGAATATGAAATGACTGGACTGTGGCAGATGAAGGAACTGATTGCTCTTGTTTTGAATTGTTTATTGATCATGCTGAAATACGACATCTACCACAGCATTACAGCTGAACTTCTGCTGCGGCAAAATAAGCGATACCCTTGATATGCTTTAAATTCAGTAATGTACTCCTTCTCTGTCAGACATTTGTGCTCATTCATTTTTATTAAGTTCTTACTTATCATGAGCTAATTAAGTAGCTTAGTCTCAGATTTTCTAGTGATGCAAGAATCAGCTGTGCTCTCACAATGCAGAAGAAAAAAGTATAGAGAGGAAGAACGTGGAAATTATGTGTATGCATTCATAATAGTCACCTAAGAAAAATGATGCAACCTCATTTTTTTTTTTTAAATTTAGATTCCTGTCTGTTCATTAGCATTCAAAGACTGTGTATCTGTGTTAGAATCAGAAAAGATGAAAATATAGACCACTGCTTTGGGTTCAAATTGATCCATTTCTTCTGTGCAGTCTAAATGTGAGTAAGACAAGCTAAAGATAGAATTTCCAAGAGTGGTCCATACTTCAGTTCTAATATCCATGTGTGAGGCTGCTGTGCAGTTACTACAGAAATTTTGTTGAAGGTGAGATGCTGAATCCTGACCTGTGGCATGGTCAAAATGACTGGCAGGGTGTAGAAAGCAAGGATTTATACCTAACCAGGTTATGTTGCAGTATTAGAAATGGTTTTGATAAACCTGACTATCCTAACTTGTCATGAAATTTGACATGAGGATTCAGGAATGGAATGTTGTGCAATACTCCAGTACTGTTCCATGTGACTTGGCTAGTTGTTATGTTTATTTATTTAAAAATAATCACCCTCATTTTGAGAGAAGTCTTAAGGAAAGGTGTTCTCCTCCCCTGTGCTAATTTGCAGTTCATTGTGCCTGACTCTATGACCTATTGAGAGGCTTTTTTGCCTGTTATCTGAACTAGCAATATAATGGAGCTGATCAGCTTCAGCATCTCCCTCCCTCTCCTTAGGAGTGCAGCTGAGTGGATCTGAATCACTGCCATCCACGTGATTTGTTTTGATTTGCATTTTGATACCTTTTGGAATATGTAAAAGGAGAATGAGTTCCTGCATGGTGTCATAGCAGTTAGAGACTCATATGCAACCCCCTGTCTAATTAATCTGAGCCTTTAATTGGAATTTAGCTGACATGTTTGCTTGTGACAGGCAAGTTAGGAAACTTACTTTCCATTCATCCTTTACTCGCATAGCAGTGTATTGAGGTTAATTACTAAAATTAAGCAGGTTATGTGTAAATCTGTGTCTAGGAAATAATTATCACTTTTCTGAGTAGGGTAATGCAAAGCATAGTGTAGCTTTGGGAGAAAAAAGCTGAGATGCAAAAGGAGGGGAAACTGCCAAAAAAAAATCTTCTAAAGCTTTCAGTCAAAACAGGCAAATAACAATAAGCAATCACTACTAATTTTTAAATTTTCTAACAGACAGTAATGTTTATAACTATCAAGGCAGGCTTTAAGCAGAAGAGCTTGAGATCATGGGTTTCCTACACTGATCATTATTTTCACAAGGGACTTACCTCTGTTTGATATGACTTCAGTGCTGGGCTGGATGAGTGCCTGCTATTTGCTGACTTGGAAGATACTGGTGTAAAGTTACCTAGATTAACTTTGCAGTGACTTTGGACATATTTTAGAAGGAGTGGAAAATCTCAGTATTAATAGACTACATTTTACTGTAATTGGCTGATTACTTGGAATTATCTAAGGCATTTGAAAAATACATATGAAAAAAGATCTCCACTGCAAATTTAAAGTTTCTGTCCCTGAATCAAGAATCACAGAAGTGTTAGAGTATGCTACTGTGTAGCACAACATGAATATTACTTCAAATATATATATCTCTTAAATTTATATTTCAAAACAATTCTAGTAATGAAACTAAATACTCAGAGTGATAGAGAAAAGAGGAGGATTATTCCAAACTATGTCAAGGTGTCCCTATTTCTGTGTATGGCAATTGTGAGAGATGCTTCAGTCCAGTAGGAGAAGAATATGGAGAAGATCAGGAAAGTGAAAAATGACATGATGACAGTTCTAACTTGGTTCATTTGGTTTTAAGTAAAACCACTGTTAAAAAATTCTATTGCTGTTTATTTTACCTTTTCCATTCTTGGCAAGGTATGTATCTTTTTAGTCCAAGTGTCAGTGGGGCTTCTTTAGTGATTGCTTCTTTTTTTTCCATTTTGTCATTGAATAATAGCTTAATTGCCGTAGTAAATCTCCATCCTAACTCCTCTGTAAACAAATTAGACCTCTCCTCAGGCAGTTTTTCCTCTTCTAGTTTTATCCCTTTCATGCATATTCCTTAATATATACGTATAATATATATAATATACTTCTGTGTTATGAACAGATCAGTCCCTTTTTCATTTGACATTACCCCTTTTTGTTCTTCCTTATTTCTCCAGGGTATAATGAAGTATTTGTCACTTCTGCACAGGGGAGAAGGCTTTAATGAATTGCACAGGGTGTGCTCTAATTGACAGTAATGCATTCTGTACATTTTGGTAATTAAGTCTGTAGAACTCCTTCACCTGAGGTGGATAATTGTTCCCTGAATTATACCCTTCTATTTTTATCAGTTTGCCTTATCTTAAAATTTAAAGTCATTGTCATGCAGGTGTATTCTTTCATCAGTATATACTAATCATTATCATCTACTGCTTCAGAAACAACTGACTGATGTAAAAAAAAAATAAAAATTACAAATACATAGACCATTATACAGATCCAGAAAGGCTTTCAGAAAAAATTCCAAAGGTTACATATGCAATTTTTCAGTGTGGTTCGAATTGAAGAAGCCATTAAAAATATATATTCTTGGCCTATTTAATTAGTAATTTGAAGATAGGTTAAATTCATCACTGTGCAGAGGGTCAGTAAAGTCCAGGAATAAATTGGATCCAATTTAAGCCCTTTGGGCCGGATGCAAAGCTCTTTGAAACCACTAGAACATTTTTATTTGAGTTCAGCACAAATAAAGTAATTAACAGTCTCACTCTGAGTAGCTCTTGAGTGAAACAAATAATCAAACATGTTCAAAAACCTTCAACTTGGTTTAGATATTCAAATGGTGGAACAGCACTGGCCAAAAGCTGGGGAGATGAGAACAGAAGTTTTTGGAGGAGCTGGGGAGTGCAGTGCACACAGAAATGACATCAAAAGCTAATTAGCATGGTTCTTGATGGAAGGTGAGCTGTCAGCTCGGATTTTGGCTGTTTGAAAGGCTTCTGTCACCTGTAAAAACTATTAGGAGTATTTAGGCTGGAGAAAGCCTTAAGGAGACTTTTTTTTTTTTTTTTTCCTGTGTTGTAGTAATTAGTTGTTAAAGCAGAACTAGCTAAGATGGCACTCAGTTCAATTCCTATTTAAACCAACTATAGTATGTTATGGAAGCCAATTCACTGTGAATTGTTATAATCCTGAAAGATAAGGCAATCTACAAATGTATGAAAATTTGTGTGGTGTATGTACATTTTATATTTACTTATAACTACTCTCATCTGTTAAAAAAAAAAAAGAGATAAAAGAAAAATAAATCTAATGTATTAACTAGGGAAGGAATTGGTGAAAAATCAGTTGTAAAGTCTCAGCCTGGTCTTGCTTTAATTAATATAAAGCACTGAAAGAAAATTTAGACATCCTAATGTTGGTAACTTTGACCCAATGCAATTCTTTTTATCAACACAAGACAATTTATTGTAGTAAATTGATCCAGTAGCTCTAAATTAATACAAATTACTGGAATGATGAATCACCTGGAGTTTTGCTGTGAAATAAATCTTTACATTTAAAGCCTTTCACTGGAAAAGCAATTCAATAAAATAACTCAGTGATAATATTAGATGAGATTAAGCATGCTTAAAACATTGCTATTTGTTTCTTTATTACCAACCTATAACATTTCACTATTTACATCACATATTGAATCTAGGCAAGGTGTGAATTTTAGCCAACAGAAGAATTTTCACATTTTGTTATTCCAGCAATTCAAACTATTCAATCAAATGATATTTTTTTTTATTTTTTATTCCATGCTAGTGGATTCAACTCAGGTTTGCATGTTCAACTGTTTCTATAGTAACTGATTCACTACAAAGGAGGCAATAGCAGTTTGAATAACAATAAAAAAAGAAAACCAAAATTGGTGGCATAACAAAATAGAGGATAGTGTAGGAATGTTATGAAACTTTATTGATATTAATTTCAGAATTCTGAGCATTTGTAAAGAATGTATGTATGGAACACATGACTTCAGAAAATATTTCTGTTATGTGGAACAGTGGTCAGTTTAGAGGGTAAATAGAGAATAAATTAACCAAGTGTTAATACAGTAGTTAGAATGCTGTTGAGGAATAACCATTCCATTAAAGTTCTGTGTTTGAAAGAAAATAACAAGGTTGTTTTTATTTCCAGAATGAATATTTGTCAGATGACAGATGGAGTTTTTGATGGGAGAATACACAGTTACATGCATACAGCAGATTGGCTTAGCCACCTTTCTCAGAGCAGAGGATGCCTAGAGGCTAAATTACTGAGGAAACTTAAGTCTAAAGGACTTTTTGTGGGTTTTTCGAGGCACTCATTTTAATGTTCCCATGTTCTAACCACTGACTTATTGGATTCCCAAGGCTACTTCTTGTATTTTTTAATCTTTCCTTTTATTTTAATGTATAAATTTGAAAGCTCTAATTTTTATTCCAAAACAACAACAACAACAACAAAAAAGATTTAACCACATGATGACTGGATGAAGCAACTCCGTTGTCCCTTTTGTGAGGAGATGTTAAACAAATTAAACATTGAATTTATACTTCAAAATGAAAACCCAAAGTATAAAACAGGTTGTATTTTGGGGTGCTTTTATTGAGGATGTTAGAGTATTTTAGTCTATAGTCTTTACATTCCTTTGTGTGGGTGCTTCTTGTGGAGAGGTAGCATCTAGAATTTTCTCCCATTAACTTCTTGGGGAAAAGTAACTGTAAATTTAGCTATAAACTTCATAGAATGCTTTAGGGCAGCTTCCCCAGTGTAATTAGCACTTCTGAGTGCTAATCACTTCCTCTCTGATGACTTTTCAGGATATCAGTTTCAATATCTTCAGGCAATTTTCGGAGAAATCCTCCACACAAAGAGTAATGCCCACTAATAGAGGAAGTGAAGACTGGCTTGTGGCAGGGAGGTTATTGTTTGTTACATCAGGTCACAACACACACTGGTTTAAGTCAAAAAATAATTGAGACTTCTGGATTAAAGTTTAGTTGAATCATGCTGACAGTACCAAAGAAATATATTTATATTTCACATTAATGGCATAACTCCTTGCCCTCCACATACCCTTATGGAGAACTTTGTTGTGATATGAATGAAATTTAATGAATATAGCCACTCTTGACATAAATAATACTAGTACAAAACTGAAAATACTTCAGATGTGCTACATACAGTATATCTCTAATTATGAAGATTTCTGTTTAATATGGTCAGTATTTAGAGAGTTTATTTCCATGTCCACATCAGGAAAAGACATTTTCTGAAGTTCTCCATTGGTATACCCATTATAAATGCTGCAAAGATACAGAATAAGGCCTACTATCATAACTTCGGTTGAAAACATAAAAAAATCACACCCCTCTGTGCTGGTTCCATCACTAATTTTTTCTCTCTTCACCAAAAATCACTTATTACAAAGCCAGCACACCCTCAAAACTAAAAAACAAATGCATGAATGAGTGAGCTTTAAATCTTTTTAGATTGAACAACCATTTAAGCTGCAGTTTGGTGTTTTTGTGTTTTTTTTTCAATTCCTGTCAGTGTTTGCATCTCTAGGAAGAAAACTACAAAGCTTATCTTTATTGATTGATTTTGAAAAATGTTGAGTTGTATGTCATTTTGTTGTTTGTTTGTTTTTAAATGAAACAGGCAATTTTAACAATATATTTGCATTTTTTACTAGAATTTGACACGTAAATTGTAACTGTCTCCAGAAAGACTCCAATTGCCTTAGTCTGTTTAGGCCAGACTTTTAGGGTTTTTCCCCCAAGATGTAGTCTTTCATAAAACCTGTTCACCTAAAAGAAGTAAATGAAGATTG
>VXBB01012756.1:94502-104694 GCA_013399915.1 Illadopsis cleaveri
ATGCTGAAAAAAACCTGACCAGCTTCTGATTTGCTGTCAAGCAGCAGACTTCAAGGAGACTGAGATCACTTGCAGCTGCTTCAGCACTGTGACCATCTTTTTTACAGTGTTTTCTCCCTCCTTATGCAATTCTGGTGTCTTATTTTCTGTGTTGGGCTGTTTTGGGATTTTAGGGGTTTTTTGACCTTTCATTCTAGCACCAAAACATCAAGTGAACATGTTTGCTAACGTGTATCAGCTGAGCTTTTGATGTAGTGAATTTAATCAGGAAGTTTTTCTTGGGGCTTATCCATGTTGAGCAGCTGCTTGATTGTAGTGCAGTTGGGGAATGGCAGAAGGCCTGTTATTACTTTAAAATGTTAAAAAGAGTTACCCCCCTTCATGAAAATACACTCTTGTTTTTTTAGTCTATGTTAAGATGTGCCTGTGTGTTAAGGATGAGCTCCATTAACCTTTCACTTGCAGAGTTGGATTAGAACCTGGAATGGAGCATCAGAGGACATTTCAAGACAAAGTTGAAAGAATCCCTTGAGCAGTATCTGAAAGGCTGGCCTTATGCCATCTGACAATCCCTTTGATCACATTTCTTTTCTGGGAAGGTGGTTTCTATAATACTGGACCCTCACAGGTATTTTCAGTAAGCTGTTATGAATGAAGCAGATGAGCACAGTGACAGTCTTTGATGTCCATTTGATTTGTCAGGGGTTATTGGAGGAGTTTCATCCTGAAGTGATTTTGTTTACCAAAACAACTGTCTAATTAAATCAACTAACTAAATAATGTCGTAAAAAAACCCCAACAATAAAACCCCAATCAAACCTTTCCCTTCTGGAATAATTGAGTTTAGGATTAGGTTCCATATTCATGCCTTATTTACAATTGTAAATGCACATATTCCATCAATGTTTTCTGACAGGTTTGTATTGGTTTTAGGCCCAGAAGGCTTACTGCAGATGCAAGTTTTTGAAAAGCTATTGTTTATGTGATCTTTTCAGATTTTTCACAGAGTATTATAAATATCTTATTTTCTTTACTGATTTATCTTCATTTTATTCTATCTGAAGACATGCTCTGCAGATTAAATAAATGGTTCCAGCCACAGTTATTTCAGCCCTTTGTGAACTATTCTTGGTGTTGATATGGTTGGGGACTATGGCTCTAAGAGCTGCATATTTGGAGTTTAGTATTTATAATCTGTGCAGCCATCATTCACAAATCTGGCATAAACACACCGCCGCCTTTCCCCTCTCCTGGTGATTAATAACCTTTAGGATATGGCATTCACTCTCAAACTAGTAGTTTATAGACTTTAAGAGATACATTTGAAGATGATTTTTGTAACTTTTGACTGATATTTTATTTCATTTGTCAACTGAGTTATAATGATTTGCATCATTACACAGTAAAACGATTAAAAAAAAATAATTTCTCAAGTAAAAGAGGAATGTAGGATGCCTGTTTCTGTGGCAGACTTTTTAGTTTGTTTCTACTACAGTGACATTTATTAATGCCGCTGACGAAACATAACCTATGGTTAAAGTAAAAAACCCAGAAAAATAGTACAAGAGGAAGGAAGGAAAGAAGTACCTGTGTTAAAGACAGGAATACATTCCTAAATGGCATCGGAGGAAACCATTTGATCCTTAAATGCTGTTTAGAGATTTTTTCACGCCTTTTTGTCTTCTGAGATGCTTCCAGTGCCAGTGGTAGCCTTGGTTATTAGTAATGTAACAGGCTAACAGGCATAAAATTTAACATTCAACCTTCTTAGGAAATATTTTTTCCACAAAAAATTACCAAAACACAGCAAACTCTCTTGTTTCTTGTAATAGTTTGCAATCAGAACTTTGTCAGTAGTTAAAGTTTCTGTTTTCCTATGGAAATTAGTTTGTGACTAAAGGTGGATTTGTTATTGGATTGTTTTTCAGTGACTCTAAAGATGATTTTATAATGAACATTAAAAACATTGATAAAAACATTGGTAAAGATGGGGATATGGATATCTGGAAGAGATAGTTGTGCATGACGTTTTAATATTTGAAATTCACCATGCACATTTTCTTTTTTAAAAGTTTTGTTAGAAAAATGTTCAGACAGAGCATTATATTTATAGTCTAAGTGGCTCTGGTCTGGTTTTCTTAAATTAGGTGTTTTAAATATGTATGTCTGGTAATGTATCATTAGGAGAGAAAATTGGATGTGGAGGGCCAGATGCAGTGCTTCTGAGTGCTTCTTTTATCTCTGAGAATAAAGCCATATGTATAGAAGATTCTTAGTCTGAATCAAAAGGTAAAATGTTTGCTGATCAACGATAAAACAGTATTTAATTGATGTTGGTTTTATTTAAAAGAACCTGGTTTTGTTTTAGCATAAACTCTCTAGGTGACCTGTTTAGTCCTAATTCCTACGGTGAAGAATGTAAAGTGTCTGTAACCCTTTGTCATTAACAAAAACAATCTTTCTTATCAAAGTAAAAAAGACCAGGCTGATAATCAAAGTTTCCTATTTTTATTTATTATGTATTATTGCTTTTGAATACATGGATTTGAGATATAGACCAATGTTTTACTCTCCAAATTTCTGAGTGGATCGAATGCTAATAATAAAACGCAGCCATACAGCAGAGTGTTTTGCATGGATAGTGCTTGTTTAAACACAAAGCAATAGTATAGATCTTCTGGGTCATGGAATGCAGTCCTGCCCTGTCAGGGGACATTTATGTAATGCTTTTGCACTATGATCACGTTTCAAACTGTATTTTTGATTTTGTGTGTGGTCTCAGAGCCTGCCTTTTTGAGGGGCTGTACTCTACAGTTCAGTAGTGTAATGTCTGGGAGTACTCTGTGAACAAGTGGAAATAATGAGCATTGACAATGTATTCTAGAAAAAAGCACTCTCTTCTGCATTTTTGTCTTTTTGGTTCTATCCTTGTCCTCCCTAAGCAAAGGGGTTTTTTTGACAAAATTCGTTTGCTGAATAATAAAACTGCTTTAAAAATTGAAGACCTCTTTTTGTTTGTTTGTTTTAAAGAACTGAGAGGCCAAAGACCTGCTTACTTTTCTGTGGAATCCTTCAAATAATGTGTTGTAAGTTCTGCTTAGGAAGAAAACCTCTAGTTCTTTTCACAGTTATGCTGACACTTGCTCCATTCCATTTTACTCAGGAATTGTTTGGTGCTTTGTTCATGGCAAGTGTTTCCATTTATCTAATTTTGGGTGATACAAAGGTTTTCTCCAGATAAGAAAAGTTCATGTGAATTATAAAATAACTTTTGATACAGTATGGAAGCAATGTATTTATATGAAATGATTTTTCTGATACTGGTAAGAGCAGCTTTGTTTCAGTCTAACAAGAAACATGATATTGAGATAAAAACTTTGACCACTTGTGCAAACCCTTGAAGTATTGTTTTCACTCTGATGGTAATGTGGGGAGGATTTGTTTGAGGCTGTGATGGTTGCTAGCTACTTTAAAAATGCAGTCTTTCCAAATTAGTCCCTTAAATTTCCACTCTTCAGAAGCGTAAATGTATGCCTTCTTCAAGGACAAGGGGTTTAACTATTCCTTGGGTGCATGAAATAACTACCAGCCTCAATGTCTCCTCTAGGTCCTGTAAGTCTCAGCTGTCCCCTTCTCAGCTACCACAACTTCCAGCTTTCTTTTGACAACTTAGTTTTTCACATTGAAGGTAAGACATATTACCTAAGTGCAAAAACTGCTCTTTACCATGGAATAAATACCATCAATAGCACTGGATAAAGAAGTGAGATTGAAGGATGGTGGTGCTGCCTAATTTTGTCTCTGCCAAAGAAGAGTGAAGTTACAGAACAGAAGGGAGCATTTCTACTATTGTCATTATTTATTATTTTAATGTTGCTTTTGGCTATTTGACGAGGCAGAAGAGTATCAATTTGTGCAAAATTAAATTAGCAGTTCTGAGAGTGGCTGGCTTCTATGAAAATATCCTTGCTGGTTCTCCTGTGGAGCAGCTTCAGTAGCCTGCCTTCCTAACTGTTCTTAACAGCATGAAACCTGACTTTACCATGTGGAAGCAGACTTTGTCACAGCAGGGACGAGGCAATGTGCATGTGCAGTTGCAAGAAAGCTGAAGGAGTCCCAGATCACTGCAGTCTCTGCAGGGTCCACCTTTATGCTTCAGTAATTTTTTCTATCAGTTAAGATAACTGCATCTACATAATGGAGTTCTTACATACTGGTTTGGGAAGAGAAGTCTAAGGCTAAGAGAGAAAAATGAACAGTGTGGTGAAGAATTGAAAAACAAGGGAATGCATAAATCTGAGGTCTTATCTATGTGTAATGCATGTTGTGGGTATTGTAATATGCAATACACATTGTTATACACACTGTTACACAAAATAATATCTATAGGTTCTCTTACTACAGGGTTTTTCATAAAAGCGAGGCTCCACAAATTTTGATCAACTATGTTTTGTGTTTAGGTTAATTTAGGTCAATACCAGATAATCAAAAACTGTGAGTCAAGTTTAAAAATAGTATGAGAAGGAATTTATTTCCCCATAGCTCTAATTATAGTTTTCCTGAAAGCAGTGAGAGCAACACGATGCTATTTTTGTTTTAAAATGTGTAACCAGGTTTTATTAACATTTCAGACGTGCTTCCAGAGACTATTAATAAAATTACTCAGTAGAGAAATACTTGCATTTTATTAAAAATGAATCCCAAAAAGGAAGTGGCACAAAGTACTGTACTTTTTGTACTGTACTTTTTATTACCATAAAAAATATTTAAGTAATAGGCAATAGTGAGCGGGAGTATGTTGGTTGTTAATTTTTCTTCCTCTGTTTGCTACTTTATTACATAGTCCCCATGAATAGGAGAGTACTTCTGCCAGAAAAAAGGGAGGTGAAGAGGTGAATGCTTTGTATAGTAGTAGAGAAATCCACATGTTGAAGTGTAGTGAAAACATTATGTCCGAGAATGAGTCTGTGCTCTGTTTTTATGGGGCATTTTGATATACAAATGTATGTTTTTCAAGTCTTGTCTGTTCCCCTCTCTCTTTTCATTAGATTCCCTGCCAGTAATCATATATTTTGACTGTAGTGAGTCTGTCAGGAAACTATTTTCAGGTTTTGATTAATATCCAGACATTTGGTGTTCATCTGTACTGCAAAGGAAACTTTGATTTCAAGTAGCTAAATAAATTCTTTTCTTCTGTAGAGCTACAACGACTTTATAAAATACTGACTCAATGTTCTATTTCTGAATGCAGTTCTCTTGAGTGTTTTCAGTTGAACAAATCATCAGGCAATTGGTTTTTGTGTTTTTGAAGTGTAATAGCATCCAAAAACTGGTGAAATAAGGCTTTCTGCTCAGTTCTGTGCTGAAGGGGGCAATACAGTCAAACACTGCAAGTGTCACTGTATATGATACTCTAGTGGCATCATAGCAAATTTCACATCCTTTCAGCTTATTTAAAAGAAATTCACAATGCAGCAAGCAACTTTGAATACATAGGAAAATACAGTATCGTAAATAGAAATAAAACAAGTTTAAATAAAGCTCCCACTTGAAACAGGAAATCACACTTATGGGCCTGTTTTCATACAAACAAGACTGCTGCTGTAAGGGCAGGAAAATGTTTTTTGGCATCAATATGTTTGTAAGCAGTGGGGGGAGGCTCTTATGTGGAGCAGACAACCTCAGACACCAGTATTTATTGTTGTTGGTTCTAACACATCATAGCACATCTTTGTGCTGAAACAAAAGCAATGTTTCTTTTCCTACCACTATGTGGCAACTATGGATTTTTCAAATGCTTGCCTTGAAGTTCTAGTTCACATTTAAAGACAAGTAAATAGTCCTGGAGAGGGAAAAACTAATAAGGTGTTGCCCGAATAACCCAACCCTGCTAACCATAAAATTCCCAGAGCTCAGGCTAGTGTAGGGATGTATGACTTTGTACACCATCCTATTAGAACATATCCATATTAGAGCATAGTGCTGTTATTTCCAGTGATTGGATGGGCACAAGAGAGAAACTGTAAATCTTAATATTAGTGAGTAGATGGAACTGAACTAAGAGATGGGGATCAGATTTTGGTTTGGTTTATCGTGTAAATTGAGTCTTCAACAGCTGAAAAGAAATGTATTTATGTCAACTGATCAAACCCACTGTTTCACAGCAGAACGGACAGTTTAATATTCCACCATAAGCAGGGGTAATTTCCTGCAGGTCTTGCTTAAAATATGGTCATGAATAGTCTCTGAAGAATGCTACCTTCTGTGCAGTGTTAGAAAGGTTCAGGAATTTAGTCTGATTAATAAAAAGTATAGCTTGTGCATGCATTGCTTGTCAGAACAGTCAATTATTTGCTCAACACAGAAGGCTGAATACATATTTTGTGTTGCTGTAACTGGAATATTTAGTGGAGTGCTCCAATCGGCTTATTTCATCAGTAAGCCCTTTTATTGATCTTATTTACTTACCTTAAAAAAAAATACCAAAACTTTATTTTTGTCACGTGTCAGGGAGTTTGAAGACAATAGCATGGAGCACACAAGCATTTTCCCACTGCACCACCAAGCACTGTGAAAAGAGGTGGTAGCTGAGTATTACTGATTTGCTTGGTAAGGCAATGGACATAAAGAAAACCATAAAACACCAGGGAGAAGCTAATAGCATTTTGTAATGATAAAATAATTCTGATTTGAATCTGAATACATCTCAGCTGAGTATTTACAGCAAAAATGTAGGCAGTTGTGATACTTACTGAAGCAAACACTCTACCGAAGTGTTAATTATTGTAAATGGTCAGTTTGATTAACAATGAGCTACCTTAGAATTCTTACTAATTCCTCATAGCTAGACAAGTAGTGGTGACCAAGATGACCTATTAAAGCACAAATCTTCCCGGGCTATGTAAAAGCCTGATTATTGCTCATTTCAAACTCCTGCATAGTTTGCAATCAGCCATGTGGATTCGCTTCAGTAGGTTACTGTTTCTGGATTTAAAACAGAAGTACTGAAGCTCTGCAGGGATAACTGCAACATCATGATGGCTGGAATATTCTCATGTTTTGTGAAAAATTGGGTTTCTGAGTATTATGTGCACATAGTACATGTTTACCTTATAATGCGTACACATTAGCTTAAAAAAACCCCTGATTTTGATGCCATCAGCTAGCTAAATATTATCACACTTTGAAAAGCCCCCCCCAAAAGAGTAAGCCTTTCATCTCTCTGTTCTCCCACATAGTCCCAGTTGGGCATCTTCCATCTATTTCCACAAGTAAAGCTGTAACCAGTATTTAATTCTGCCTTGTATTTCATTGTCTGATTACTCATGGCTGTTGGTGCAGGGTATTTGACAAGATTAATGATACAACTAACACCTTTGTGCAACTCTCATTACTAGTATTTATCTTAAAATTCACTTCTAAGAGGTAGTATGGGTCCTTGAACAGGAAAGCTACTGAATATCTTTTTAAACCACTAAGCAGAAGGCTGGAAGCATGAGAAGCATACAGCCTTAATTGAATACATATTTCTGGTTAAGTGCAGAAAATATTGCATATTGTGATATTCAGTAAGGCTTGAAAGAACCCTACATAATGTCTGAGTAATCTTTCTCTGTATACTTATACTTTAACTAATAATTCCTTGATTTACTGTGTTTTATAAATGTTCCATTCTCAGTAAGGAGAATGTACTTCACTGAAATAACACTATTTGTGTGTTATAGGAAGTGTAGTCAACGTAATTATTATTTATATCGTTGGTTTTTCAGTAGTTTGTGGTTTTGCATTTGTTTCCTACTCTTTGCTTCATTTTTCCTGGAAAGGATAATATTATAGTTAAGTATGGGTGAATACAGATGGGAGAGAGCTTTTCCTGTCAAAACTGAGTTTTGATAAGTGGCAAAGTAAATCTAATCCTATTGTCCAGGCTTATGGATATCATGTGTAAATCTAAACCAGTTAGATCTAATTTTGCTGTGGTTTTTTTGGTGGAGCCACATCTCCTGGGTGCTTGCCCAGTCCTGTGAGTTGAAAGGTCATTGAGCCACAGTGATGGGCTATAAACACTCTGCCATTAACTACCTCCCTATAGGAATAAAAGAAAGCAGTGAAAGTCAAAGAAAAAAGGGCACTAAGTGCTCTTTCTCAGCTTGCCCCTTTGCTTTTCAGGAGCTTTATCCTTTATCAGTCTCCAGTAGCTTGCTGTTGTCCCTTCCATACCAACAAATTGTTGCATTTTTGTGCAAGTTTTCCTAAGTCAGGGTTGGTTTCATTCCTGAGGGTGCTGTTAGCTAAGATTCTTGTGTAACCTTGTATGGTATTTTGAATTGAGTGAAGAACAGTATCAAAATTCCTAGTTGCAAGGAAATCTTAGTTCTAGTGCTGGTCCACTTTTCCCTTATGTCTTTGATGTTTGGTCCTTTGCGACTCGTGGCAATTGTGCAACTTAGGTGATTTCTGAAGAATTATTTCCCTCATTCATGTGGAAATGTCAGTTGCATGGATTCTTAGAGAAATAAAGGTGACAGATTAATCCTTTTCCTTCAGGATACATAATCTGACTTTTATCTCAAAGTCTTTATTGAAGTCGACATCCTCTCATGCTAGGCAAGGTGCACAGGAAATGGACGGGACAGTTTGCTTTAAAACCTGAATTTTCAACATTAACTCTCCCCTGATGTGAGTTGCAAGCAATCTCAGGTCCCTCCTGGGGTCAGGATTTAGCTGAGCAGAGCATCAAGGGAATTTCTTTGCCCACTGTAGTATCAGCTTCCAATGCAGCTTCCTTGCAGGGAGTTCTGTCAGTGTCTCAGAATGAATCTGTTTCTAGCACACGCCTGTGCACACAAATAAAAATGTTTTGGTACATTAACAGATGAAACCTGATTTGAATGCTGGATGCCTGACCTGGATAATCTGAGGTGAGGAAATTTTTAGCCATTAACAAGGCATTCCACAACAGAGGCATCTGTTTTCTCTACCTGCTATTTTTTTTATCTGGTGTGGTTCTTGCCATGTGATGAGCAGAGCACACACACGTGACTATAAACACACTCAGTGTTGTGGCTTTGATTCTTATCCCTTTATTCCTTAAGCTCAGGGGTTCAGATAGTGCAAGGGTGCTGTATGAGAGCATCAGCCCTTAGGCAACGGGAGGATAGCTTTTCATTGTGAAGCTACATTATTTTAAAGTGAAGAGGAATGAAATAAGACTGCTGAAAGATTTTTGAGTTGTTAGGTGACTGCCAGCCTTCTTTTAAGCTAGCTCCAAATTTGCTCCACACTTCTGTAGCAGATCATCTAGTTTGTAAGTTAATTGTTGTATCCTGTCACCTATTATTTATCTGTAATTAAAGCATTTCGTCTAACGTTTGATCAGCAGTGAGTGAATTGGATCTGATGCTTTTATAACAGATTTATGACACCTGCATGGTGTAAGCTGAGGATAGCATGTTGATCAAGGTCTTGTGTTACATTCCAAAGTATTTAGGCTTTTAAATAATGTGGGAAAGTGCAAATTCTGAGAAGCAGATGATTTTGTTTCCTTTTTGGGGATGTCAGTCATGGACCCTGTTCCCTGAAATAAGAAAAATAGCTTCATGTCATAAGAAATGTGTTTGTGCAAATATGACTAAAAATCAGTCAACAATCCACTGGTCTATTTCTGCAAATATTGCTCTTCACTCACTTATGTCTGGTCATGTCTTTTATGGAGATACTATTTAGTGAACAACCAAAAGGAAAAGGAATTGTAATTTGGCGGATAGGAAAAGCTAAAATACAACTTCAGTTTTAGTGGACTTGGCACTGGTCTCCTTTCACCTTAGCCAAGTACATTTAGGTCTTTGCCTGAGTTAAGCTTGGTCAGAATAAGAGAAATTATTTGGATTTTTAAGCATTTGTTACTGAAGGTTTCTCAAGCAGATTTGCTTCACTTGACAGTGGTCCGTGTATGGAACCATGATGAGAAGAAATGCAATAGCTGACTGTCTTAAAGGTCAAAATTATTTTCCTTCAAAAACTTATTTGTACTATTATGAGACCTCTTTTTCAGACAGAAAGGTAGAAAATGTTGACATATGCATAAAATAAATCTTCATAGTAGTATAAAATTACTAGTTATTAAACCTATATCTAAGAATTTTGTGTGTTTTCTTGTCAGATTTTTTTTGTCTATTTGTGGCTTTTTTTT
>VXBB01012756.1:111594-133717 GCA_013399915.1 Illadopsis cleaveri
CTCCGCTACATCTGAAGCGCACTTTAGTATCCAATGCTTGCTACTCATGAATGTTCTTACACACTCCAATCAAGTTACAGTGCAGGCTATTTTTTGATAAGTCAAACAGGTTGAGCTATTTCACCTCTCTCTCTTTATTCATTTTGTTAATGAATATTTTTCGATGCTCCTTCTTCCTTCTAACACCCCCTTCGATTTTTTATTACACTTTTGAAAGTATCAGGAGAAGTTGTATTCTGGCATTGGCCCAAGTGATACTGTGTTTAGAGATGACCTTTCCACTCCTTAGCTGTACATGAGCCTCTTTGCTACAGAACAGTCTGCATTTTTTTAACTTAGATGTGTAACTTTGACTGTATTAAAACATGTCCATTTTAGAGGACCTGCTTTACTGCATACCTGCTGTACTATAGAATACAATATTTAAAGCTAAATATGAATTACTTACAGTTTATTATTATATATCTTCATGTTGACAGGATTCTGAAAGTGCATTTTGGAAAACATTTCTGTGAATGACATGAGCTTCAGAACTTATTTATAAATATTTCCATTATAGTTAATATATATTGGATGTAACTATAGGAATATGTAATTGTGGTCTAGAAATTAGACAAATATTGTTTGTTATTTATGGAGATATATTGAATCAACTCTTTATATTTGATCTGCAGTAAAGTGTTTGTCTATAATTTCCCTTAATTATCATTTAAATTTAAAAAGGAATGTCTCAAAAACATAAGTGATGGTATAGGAATAGCTCTGATCTCATGCAGTAGCTCTTTACTTTAATTCTCCATGTCTCATGGTTTCTCAATTCTAAATTTTTTGTCTGTGTATTTGTGAACTGATCCTGATTTGTGAACTTTTCCTATTGGAACCAAGTAATATTTATTTTAGGGAATAATTCTGTAAAAACATGCTTTTGAGTTAAACAAGCATTTGCTTTTCAGGTTCGTATGCAAAATAATTCTTTGTTCCTCTCTCCTGAAAGTTTAAATATTCTGAAGTATTTGTGATGATGCATGACATTATTTTCCCTGTGAAGGTTTCTTTGAAAAGACTAGAACTTCAAAAATATTTAAACTAACTTAATGTTGAAATTACGTTTCTGTTGTTCAGTTCCCTGAGAAGATCAAATGATGCTTTTGAGTTGATCAAGCTCCAATTTTAAGAATGAATTATTTACACAACTTTAATCTAGATGTCACTTAACATTTTTTCCTTGTTTCTCTGTATCTGACTGATGCATGATAATTGGGAAAATAAACATGGTCTAAATATGTAGCAATTTTTAAATACATAGAAATTAAAATGCAATTTGCAGATCAAATTAGACCTCTAATAGATATTGAAGTTTTTATTTTATGAAGACTGATTCCTTACTCCTTTTAAAGGAATTTAAATTTCTGGAAGCTCTCAGCTAGAGTGAGTGTTCTTAGAAGCCATCAGTCTGATGATACTGCATGGCACCATTTTAAGGCAAAGGAGGGGTAGAAAGGAAGGACGAAATGAAAAAGAAATCAGTTATTCTAGAAAGGAGAGAAGATCTAGAGTCAGACAAATAAACAGATTCATGTTGTGTTCATGCTGTCTACAGATGGGTAATACCTATCAATTTGGGTCTTTGGCATTGTTCCAAACAAGAATTGTTGCTGAATGTTAATTGGAAGTGGTCAGTGGTTTCCTCAGAAATTATTCCATGTTCTCAGTCCAGGGCCTCGCCAATGGTAGGGCTCTTCAAATGTAGTTCTGTATCAAAATACTGTATAAAACTTGTTTATTTCTAGTGCATTGAGAGGAACAGTGGAAAGGAAACCGTGTAGATCTGGTTCCACCTTTTCTGTGAAGAGACCAGCAGATCTTAATGGAGAAGGTGGAAGAATCTGAAACTGTCAGTGGACATGCTCAGGCTAGAATAAAAATGATACTTTTGTTTAGTCATAGCTTTTTAGAAGAAAGGTAAAGGACTGAGCAGCCCAGAGATTGTTCAGGCCAATTAAAATATGATCCTGTCAGCTGAGATGCTGACAAAGCAGTGCTGTGACACGTTGTCCAGAGTTTTAAAACAGAAAGCGTTGGTATGGTAAGTTAAAACCCCTGTGGATGGAGCATGAGTACTTAATTACAGCATGATAGATCACAATGGGCAATCCTTCTCTCTCCACTCACCAGCCTTTGAAAAAGCCCCCAGTGATAAGTGTCAACTCTATTTGGCTTCAGTGAAGAAAAATAGTCACTCTATTCAGCCACTCTTTTCAGTGCAAAATAAATTGAAGCTCTTTAAGAACCCCTGCTTTTGAGGAAACAAAATTGTAATTACAATAAAGCATTAATTGCCTAGTGTAAATGTAATATACTTTGCCTGTTTCAGGAAGAGGAAAAAAAAATGTGCTGAGTAACCTTGGTGTTCAGTCTAGCCTAGAGAAAATGTGGCATGAAGCATTTGAATTAAAACTCCTGTGAACGATTCAGTTTACCCATTTCTTTATGGGTAGGCAGCATACTGAAATGTTCAGATTGGATGTTCACCAAAGGTTTATGCAAAGCCCCATTTTACACTGAAACTATTTTGATTTAAAAGCCTTTTGAAATAGATGTTGGTGCTTGATTTAAATTCTCCCAGCCCCAGCTCGTTCATCCTTTCACCTTGGTTTCTGCTGTGAGGAAATGTAGTTTTTTGAAGTGCAGAGGGAATCATCATCTCTCCCAGAATGCACAGGAAGAGAAGCAACTTTCTGAACTGAGAGATCACAGTCTAGGGGGCTGGATGCCTTGCCATTCTGTCATGTAGCTTTGAAGCAACCTTCAAGCCTAGCACATTTACACATACGAAGATTTACTGAGATTCTAATCCTGATGTTTTTGTGTTTGGCCACCTGAGCGTGACAATTAACTCTAGAAATAACTTTTTGAAGTTTAAGAAAATGGCTTGAATCAACATTCCATGTGGGATGTATAGATAGCAACAGAAACTTAAACTGAAAGCCTGGTCCTCATGAGGCAGCCAACTAACCCGAAAGATTACGAGTAGTGGGAATTTTGCTACTTGCTTTATGAAGTTTCCAAAATACTATTGAGATGTATTCTTTTTACCACAGTAGGGGGAAAAAAGTAAATCTATGTTCTATTCCTTTGTTGTAATGGTGTTCAGTGCTAACAACTTGCACTGTGACAGCCAGCTGAAGCCACCCTGCAGAGTATGTGGAAGTCACTAGAGAGAAGCTAGTTTTGAAATATCTGACCTTCTCAGGGGGAATTTGTTTTGGCTCCAGCTGCTGAACCCCTCCCTGTATGAAACATGAATCTGGAAGTGCTTTCAAATGCTGAACAACACAGACAATTTAAGAAGTAGAGCATGGCTGCCAGTGGGTAGATTAAACAGAGAGAAAAGAGGCAACAGGGACATGAGTAACTCCAAATTGGTGTAGTGGAGAAAAAATGTGCAGCAAGAGGATCCATATAAAGACAGGGTTGGAACAACAGGGAGAAGGAAGGCTCAGACATGAAAAAGAAGAAAATAAAATCATTGTATCAGAAATAGAATCTGTGAGTTAGAAACATTTTCAAAGCTCCATGGTCTCCCTTAATCCTCTACATATATAGCTTTGAAAATATGTCCATTTGATCTGTTCTTTTAAAAGCTTTTTTGGAAATAAAACATCTCTTGACCTGACTAAAAAAGAAACACGCCTACATCAGTAACAGTGACCATCCTTTCTTCTTCCATGGGTTGGAACATGTGTCTTGGCCTTCTAAACTCTTCTTATTTTGGTCATTTCTGTGTGTTGCATGCCTCTTTCCTGTTTCTGTGGTCAGGATTTGCCAAGTTTTTAGCTGCAGGCAAATATTTGTTAAAAAAAATCCCCCTAAACAGTATAAATGATGGAGGACTAACAGCGTTTTCTAGAATGAGACAAAAGAAAAAGTAATTATTTATATTTCTCAGGTGCTGCTATAGCTATATCTTTCAGTTCCAATCTACTGTAAATTAAGCCAGTTTTTTCTTTCTTTCAAGATGAGGATTTTTGAGGAAACAATGCTGTACTATGCCAAATGCCTTGGTGCTTTCAATTATCTCATAAAGTCTGAGAATAGAAAGCTCATTGAAGAAAGTACTTAAATGGGATTAGAAACTCAGTATGAAGAGATCAATTTTATTTAAGCATAGATCCTTTTAATGTTGGTAACAAAGGATTTAATATCTTAAATGTGTTTAAAAATAGTGAGATTGTTATCATGTATATTAAAAAAGAAGTAAGTATGCTTCTTGGGCATAATTTTGGCAAAGGTCTTAGATAATTGTGTAGCTTTGTATAGTAGTTTCTAGACATTGGAGTCAGGGGTAGTTTTGCATGAGTAAAAACTGCTGTTTTCATCCCCAGTGATTCATTGATAAGGGTATTGCTTCTGACATCAGATTCAGCTAAGGGTAACAGACAATAACATGGCTGATTACTAAGTAGAAGATGTAAATTCTTTCACATTTCTATGCATTAAAAAGGCTTAGAATTCCTGAATTTTAATATAAAGCACAATGAAGTGTATCAAATAAGATTCCCCTGTCTTGCTTTGTAGTAATAACTTGCAGTGTGTACATTCAAAGAGTGAAAAATGGCTTTAAAGAAACTTTGCCTCCCAAGGCTGAGAAAATACGCTACCACAATTTCATTAAACACCCTTACATTTTGTGTGCCTGATTGCATGTTCCTCTTTCTTCAAGTGATTATGCCCAGACTTGCATGATCTTATTAAAACCAGTTGGGGCCACGCAGTAGAAGAGCAGGTCTGCATCAGTGAAATAACGTGTACATCTTATGTACAACGTTGGTTATCAGCTGTAAGGAGAGCAGAAACAAATAAAATATTATCTTCTAATGTGAGGATCCTGGAATGCATTTTATAGCATTTTTCTTGTTTTTATGTGGGCTTCACCACCTTCTTTCCTTCCAGGCTTCCCCTCCATCCCTCCTTGAGGTGTGCTGATGGCTCAGCCTTTCAAAGCTGAACCTTCCATCCTGGGATTTTGTGTTCAGTTTATGCACACAAGTATCAACCAACACTTGTGCGATTGGTTTTTGTTTCCAAACTTTCACTACTCCTTTTAGGATCTTTGTATAGAGGGAGAGTAGAAACTGGTCAGAGCTAAGAGGAGAAGAGCAGATGCACCCTTTGGGTGGGTGGTAGTGGAGTTCATTCCCACCAGAAATTCATCCCCAAAAAATCTTCAGTGTTGCCATTTTTTAGGATAACCATGGCAGACTAGGACCAGAGCATTCTACAATAAGGAGTACAGTGGGTTTAGACAGTGGTGAGTTAGTAGAGGGTGATTGCCACCAACTACAAAGCACTGGAGCCTCCACTGTTTCTAGCATTAAGTTCTTGCAGTGCATGTCAACAGTAAGAAAAGAAAATACAGACAAAAATTTTGCTCCTGTTACAAGTTTAACTAAAATAGAATGACACAATCTTGTAAAGTCAAGTTTGCAACTGAAAGTCTAATTATCTTGAATGATGCATAGTGGTTTTGTTCCCAACAGATGATATTACTAAAACCAAACCAAAAATCTTTTTAAGTTGGTAATATTTTCCAATGTTTTCTTTAGCAAATGTGGCTGCAAATAATCAGGCATCTTAGCTGCTCATGAATAATGCATAATGTTTATTTTGTTTCCTAAAATGAGATTTTAAGAACATATTGGTATTATCTTGTAGCTTCCATGTTTCCCTAGGATTCTGGGATCCCTGCTGCCAGCTACTGGTCTTGCTCCCTCTAAGTGCATCTGGTCTGATTAAAAAAAAAAAACAACAAAAAACACCAAAAAAAACCCAACCCAAAACACACCAAGGCAAGACACATAGCAAATGAGTTGCTGTACCCATAAAAGAAATAGCAACCCTAATTTCTTTTTTTTTTCCCAAGCAGTTACTAATTTCAAATAACTCACTGAATCTTTATCCATCAGATAATTGTTTACATGAAGGGTACGGCAGCCAGTATCAGGAATTTCCTGAAATTCACAGAATTTATAAGTGTTGATGGACATGCAGGCACTGAAGGGTTATCATGGAAGGATGAGTTAGATAGGAGTTCCCTGGCTACATAATTTTCCTAGTGAGAAGTTAACAACTTATGCTGATGCCTCATATTTATTAAACACTTATTTTTATGTGCATGTGTTTGTTTGACTGATTGCTGTGATTATTCACCTGTTTCACAATGACCTTTTCATTACACCTCAGTACTGAATGTATCTGGACACGATCACACCTCTAAGAAAAAAAAATGCCTTGACTGTATGCATATAAATCTAGACAAGATGAGTGAGACAATCTTCATGCAAGTGTTAAATGTGGTGACACTTTCATTGTTGACATATTGCACAAATGATTCTATCCAAATTAGTTGTGTACTTAGCCACAAAGAGAAAGGGGAGGAGAGTTATTCTCTTGAAGGATAGATAAAAGCAGGAAAGTTGGTTTGAAGTAGAGCATTAGCTTTCCAAAGCTCTTGAGTAGCTGAAGTGTGTTTTCAACACCAAAAGATGGCAGCATGGCTCTTCAGGAGTCTGATGTAAGATACTTAGGCAGTTAGGGTTAATGTAAATTACCTTAGCAGAAAATTATTATCAGAGTAAATGTTGTTCTGCTGCGGTTTTTCAAGTTCACTACCTATTTCTTCTTCAAGCTAGCAAGGAGGAAGCCATGGAGGGGACAGAGGTTTAGACTGTGTTTTGTCACTAAATATATACTAGGAAAAAAATTAAAAGAAAAAAATGTATACACTGACATATTTCTCAATCCCAATATAGAATTTCAGGTAAAAATCTTAAGAATGTCTTAAGAATTTTTTTGACAGAACTTACTTTCTGTTTTTAGAGAAACGAACGTAAATAAAGTCTAGCACTTTGATTGGGAGAGTAACAGACCCTGGGTCAAGCAAATCTGAAAATAAAGCTGAATAATTATTCAGTATTGTAAAACCTAAAGGTTATTGCGGGAATGGCACATTCCCAAAATATTTAGATGGGCAGATTTTTCTTTAACCTGCTCTTGAGAAGTGCATCCTTACTGTACTGTTTGCATCTTAATTTTAGTCTGACAAGTGAGGGTGTGATTGCATAAGATCCTATGTGGTCTTGTTGAAGAATAAATTACTTTTCCTAGCTCAACTCTGTGATCAACTTTGGCAAGTGTGTTGGGGAGGTGCAGGATGATGGGAGGAACAAAACTCGCAAAGCTTTTTATGGTGCCATTCCTGGGCTTTGGCTTGTCAAACAGAGCCTCACTCTCACAGTGAGGAAGCATGTGTGAGAGAGAAGTCTTGGAGGGAAAGGAGAGAAGAGCTCATGAATGGCACTTCAGGCTGGCAGTAGCTGGAGGCTCTCTGCTGGGTTAGACAAGAAGGCAATCAGATCAGGGAGAACGAGTTCTTCCAGTCTTGATTTTCAGTGCATTCTGGCACAGAGTAGGATATTCTCAACTGGAAAACATCAGCTGTTCTACCTTCTGTCTAGGTTCATGGTGCACACTAATTTCCACTGTACATACCATCCTCACTTTCTAACTCTGACTTCATTTTTATTGTTATAATTATTATTATTTATATTTTTAGTTTGAGGACAGACAAGTTGTCAAACTGCTGTTATTTGAATTGTGTTGATAAGGTAAGTAGAGCAAATCTCTCGTCCAGATCTTGTGACTCCTCTGCCTTTCTTTTTTATTTGCCATATAAGGAATCTGTTTTCTCTGCAACACAAGCATTTTCTTTATTACTCTTAATTGAAATACTTAAATATAATGGCGTGACTGATCATTTCAAGTGAAAAAAATATTGCCTAGCTGTAAACTGACTCCAAAGGCCAATATGTAGACTAGTAAATTGGACAGAAAATCTTCCTTCTCAAACTTTGAGCAAGTGGATTTGCCAGTCTTTCTAGTCAAAGAGGAAACACCCATTCTTTGCCCCTTTCCAGTTGCCTTTGACTGGTAAATGAAAGTAAATATTTCTTGGGATTTTGTTGAAATCAGTGTGTCCTTGAGAGGCTTCCCTTGACTGTCCAACGTTTTTCAAATGGGATTTTTTTCTTATATTAGAAAATAGACTCACTTTGATTTGTTTTTTAAAAAAAGACATAGATTATTCTTTGCCCTTTCTTGTAGTTTAAAAGAGTACATGATTTTTCTATATAAAGAATGTGTTTATTCAAAAGATAATATTTTTTGATATTAAAATTTGTTTGCAGCAGGTGTAGGAAGCTCCAGAGCCAGTGTCTGTGCCATGCCCTGTACTTTTACTATAGCAATCTCTGAAAGATGGTCCATCCATTGATACACTAGATATTTCTGAGGAGGAGGATTGGTAGTTTTGAGATACTGGAGGAGAGGCATTAAGATAGTAGGAAGATTAAATTTTGTTTTTTGTTTATTGCTATATTATCCAGGTAGCTTTCATTTGTGCATCACTATATATGATAATCTATTATTTCTTTTTTTTTCCAACACCAAAAGAACAAGCGTATGCATAATTTTATCGAGTAGTTTTTGGTTGCATGGTGGTTTTAGTTCAGTAATATGTGCTAGAGAGGGCAACATTAGTGAGATGTGCTGGTTTTGGAGCAGGAATTTGTGATACTTAAAATATTTTTGATCAGTCCACTTGGTGACTGCCTGAGACTGTTAAAAATTACCAGTAAGCACTGTTCCTTTTAGTCCTTCAGAAATGAGTGAGCCAATAATCAACACACATTTTCCCATCAATATTTGCTTGTTAGAGGTCTGACCAAGAGCTCAGTTTTTCTGATGAATACCTCAGCTCTCATCACCTCTCAGATAAGACACTTCTTCTGCCTTGTAAATGATAGCATCAGATTTTATCAGCAGGTGCTAAAGGATGGGAATGGGTTCACTCAGTGTTAGCTGGTGTTAGATCAGGAGTTTGTACCAGTTCCTTATGATTCTCCACAGCAAGCCAAGGAAGATTTGTACAGGGTGCATTGCTAAGGAACCTGCACATTGTTAACTGATCAGCACTGATTGCAGTTCATGCTGCCTTCTGACATTTTCTGAAGCTTTCATTTGGCTGAGACCTCTATTCTGTATTTGTGGGTTGAATTGATTTAAGCTTTTAATAGTAGACAGCAGTGTTGTGTGGGTAGAGATGGACAAAGGGTTGTTTCATGTGATCTTACATCCTGGGAAATGTCAATTTTAGAATCTAGCCCTACCTTTTACAGTAAGATCTATTTTTTAGAGTGAATATTTTTTTAGTGTTTAATAAGTATCTTCACCAAAGCACTAGTAATTGCTATGGTTACAAACAAACAAGAAAAAATTCCAAGGAAAGCTCTCATGTGAGTTACCAGTTTAAACTGAGTTTATGACAGGAATTCAAAGTGTCTCTGTACTTATCCCACCCATCCAGTTAAGATTATAATTTTCAGATCTGGAAGTCCCTGAAGAGTCACAGTTGTATCCAAGAAACACAATAGATGGCCTTCTAGGCTAATTTATCTGAATTTTCAACCCTCTAAATCTGAGTTTAAATATAGATTTGAGAATGTGAAAAATTCACGGAATGTCCCCCCCTGCCCTCACCCATAGATTTGTAAAGTGGTTTCTGATGGATAGTAATCACAGGGGGTAAGGAGAGTCATGAAACTGAAAGAATATAATCAGAATATATACTACAATTACTTGAAACTTCCTTATAATGTGATGAAAACCTTTGTAATGGTTTCATAGTTATTCTGAAAGATCCCTATAGGGTAAATTCCTTGGAACTGAGTGGTTGATATATGTAGGATCAAGGCTAGACACCATGCTAATGAATAATACACTGTGGGGAACTTGTCTTTAATGGATGCTGGATTAATTATATAAGTACTTTATGTAAGTCTTTTTCTTCCCCAAAGTATTTCCATTCTGAATGTAGAGAGTTACACAAAGAGTAATCATTGTTATTCTGGTTTGCTGTTGATTTGTTTTCACTAGGGACTGCAAGAACTGTATGCACTTAAAACAAAATTAATGTACTGTATAATATCTCACTAATCTCAGATACCTTAAACTGTGGTCTCCACAGGTGACCTTAAACTGAAACTAAGCTTCAGACTAAAAAAGAAATGTTCTGAAACTTATTATTTTCCACGCCTCCCACCAGCTTCAGCGCACTCCAAGCCTTAACCTATAGTAGTTGATTTCATGAGTAATTAGCTTGAATAAATACATAAACTTCACAATCTTGTGCTTTGTGATAATTGTCCTAGTTTGATTTGTTTTCCTGTGCACAAGCATGTAGTTTCTAGAGAGTAATGATCTACTTTTTCATTTTTAGTATAAAACTAAATTATTTTATTTAGGTGCCTAAAAATGTACGTGCTTTGAAACCACTAAGGTGCTTTTGAAAATCCTGACCTTTTGAAAACTTGACCTTCAGAGTCTAGTATAGATATCCAGTTTGGGAATGGCTCTATAATAATCAGCATAAAATACACTGTGTTTTAAGAGTAGATTGTCAACTGATATCGAGATCGTTCTCTCAGTGCTGTCCAAGTCCAAACTAGACTCCTGGCTGCAGCTGTTAGAAGTCTGCAGAATGAAAGGAAAAAGCTCAATAGTTCTTGAATGAGCTGGCAATTCAGTCATAGTTTGGAGTCCTGGGAGGATTGTAATACTGATCATTTTATCATGCCTATCCTGAAAAGTCTCTTGGCTAGACCAGGACAGGATCATATCCAATACTTAGTCCTTTTGTAAATTCCTCATGCTTATGAGTATTGGGAGAAAATTGGTGGTTAGCTCCCTGTCACATGTATGCCATATGCTGCTGGAGTAGGGAATGCAAAATCCTTGATATGTCCCTCCAATATGCATCTATGAAGCCCTACAATTAATTATATTGGTAGGTTTTAAAGACAGAGAGGGACTCCTTGGTTAATTTAATCTAATCTCCTGCGCTACAGATATCTGATCTCCTACTACAGGTATCTGATTCAGGAATCTCTGTGTCAGTCTCTTCCTATCCAGAAGTCTCTGTGTTAGAATCTATTTGGAAATCTTAGCAGCTCATAGGCATGTGATGTATTTCTCTTATTCCATGTTTAGTTCATATCTTGTTCCTTTTGTTGCAAAGAATGCTCTCAGCAATTTTTTTTTTTTTTTTTTTAATGTATTTAGCATTGCTTTACAACAGGAAAGGAAAAGTTGGTTTTCCAATACTTGCACAAATTATACCATTGTAGTTTTAGGAGATGAAAAAATCCTTTCATGAAATAAACATGAATTAAGTTGATATTGTAATTCTGAATTCCTTCATTATCTCTATGCATTTGCATTAATATTCTTAATCCTTTTAAGCTCTTGACCTCAGTTATACCTTGTGAAAAAGATTTCCAAAAGCTGTTTGAATTCATGTTGATAAGCTCTTTCTTTTAATATTATTCTTTTTCAGTTTCACTGAAACCACCTTCTGGTCTGAAATTGTAAATTGGTTCTTTTAAAGCAGTTTGATAATTCCTCACCTTTTGCATGTCTTCTGCCATCCATGGCCAGCCATATAGAGCCTATTACTTAGAGTGGTTATTTTCCTGCCTGGTTAATTCTAAGCAGGTTTTCAGCATTCATTAAGAATCCTTTTTGATTTTGCTGTATTTGGATCTGATTAGTTTATCCATCTTGAAGGTTCCCAAGCGGTCACAGCCGCATCATTTCTCAAAACACTGGGTTTTTTTCAGCAATGTGCTCTCCTCCATTCTTTGTTCTGAAATACAGTGTTCTGTGTACTATAGGGCATTGCAGAAAGGCAGCCTTTCATTCTTCTGTAGTAATGAGCAGATGCCAGGGTTGTTTAGATGTAAGAAACTTAGAAAATGCTTAAAATCTCTGGGTTTGGTGCATATGTTATTCCTTAATAACATCTTTTAAGTATATCATTATCTTTCTTTTTAGCATTTCCCAAATATATCATTACCTTTCTTTGTAACATTTCCAAATACCAGTCAGGAAGAAATAAAATGTTTTCTGTCTCTGGCAACTTGTCCCAAAACAAAGATAGTAAATTTTGCAGTATGCTTTAAAATCATATTTGTATCTCATTGTAAAGGCTACATTTGCAAGTAACTCCAATCAAATCCAAGGAAATGTATATATGTAGTTTAATTTTTACAGTACGGGATGCAACTTGTTATATAAATGTGTCTATACATTTATATATATTTTTCCCAAATTGATATTTTCTCATCATTTAATGTCATAACTGTGCTGCTTTTCATGTCTTACAGGCCAGATTCTATCATGTGATATAAAAGCACTTGAAAATAAAATTATTTTTATTTCTAAACCTGTAGTCAGATTTGAACCACAGATAATTTGTGATATAGACAATAAAGGTCTGTGTTTGATAGACAGCTTCTCTCCTCTTTCTCTTGTGTATGTGTGTCTTTAAGCTACTCTAGTGCTTAGACGATTTTTATTCCCTATCAAACTTGTGATCATTTTTAATATTATTCAAAGATGCTTGGCATATTGAAGTGCACAATTAACCAACCAGTCTAATTTGCAAAATTAGCCTGCCATTCTAGGCTGTGAGAACTACCATTATATTTTATTATGTAAAGTCTACTGATTTTCATTCCTTTACAATCTTCTTTCCTCTTGATCATTTTCTACTTTTAGCAGTCTGAATGTCTGAAGATATTTCCAAGGAATGCTGCTCAGTGGTCGTGGCAAACCTTCAATTAACAGATTTGATGCAGCGTACATCATTATCCCATTATCGAGTCGTCCTTTTCTTCATTGTCTTTTAAGGTTAGTTATTTTATGGTGAGAAATATTCTTTTCTCTATTAACATTCTTTAATGTGTCTTTTCAGTGTCATGAGTTAGACAGTATCACCTGGCACTGTGACTCCTGTTTCAGAAGTATAGGAGGCTCTCTTAAATGAAAACCAAAACATATTTAAATAAAGGAAACAGCCCAAGCCAATGTAACAGGATCTCTGTAAAAGCTGGTCTCCCTTTTATTCTCTTCATAAAATTTCCATACAAAGTGATCACTTTAAGACACAAGATCAATTGTGACACAACAATGAAGTGCAACAAGATACTTGCTGCTACTTAAATATTAAGCACTTAATATTTTAAAATATTAAACATTTAATAGTAAAATATTTTTTTTATTTTAAAAATACATAGCAAATTGTAGTCTGCTTTGCCACCTCTTCCAAATAGGCAGCCCATCTTTCTTTGTGGACAAACTTTACTGTTAAAAAGAATGTATTTTTCTATATAAGTGTCATCAAGAGCCATCCCTCGTTTTTGAAGGTGCCTTACAGGGAAGGCATGAAATGATGGATCTAGGGAAGAGTAATGGACAGGTTTTATGAGTGGCTATTTGCCCATACCATGAAGTGAGGGCTATGGCATTAGCTTGTCACAGCTTCATCCATCTTGGCATTACTAATTAGCAACTCATGACACTTTTAAGTTGTCAGAAATTAGTTTAGTACAATTGGGCTTTTCTGGCTCTCAAATGTCTTCCTCAAGATTTTCTTTTCTGTTCACAAATTCCTGTGATGCAGCTGTTTACTGAAATGGCTCTTATGCATATTTGACTTGGTGTTGGGATTTTGGGTGGTTTATGTTTTTGTTTTTTCTTCTTCCACGTAAAAATAGTGATGTTATTACAAATGTCCAAATAATCCATGATAGAAAGTAATTTTGAAGATGCTGGCAAAGACTTCTTGGCGTTAATCGTTGTGCCCTAGGCATTTAGTAACATGCTTCTTTGTGGTCTTCATAAACTTATGGGATGGGTAATTCTTCATTTCTCAAAAGGATGTTATGCTTTTTTTTCCCCCACTATGTTTCCAGTAGTATATATACTCTTCCACTTGTAGATTTTTTTCACAGTGGAAACATCATTAGAGGTGAGAGGGGAGAAAGCGTGCAGGCTAAGTTCATATACAAATGAAAGTACCTTGAAACTAACCCTGCATTATAACATTAATTATTGCCATGAATATAATTTTAACTGTTAAACCTGAGTGCCAGTTTGCAGGCAAGGTTTTGCTCTTGTTCCTTTCTCTCCGCTGAGGAAAAGACAAGTGGGAGAGCAAAATACATGACAAGATTTTTAAAGTGCTTGTTCACTTAATTGTGTCCCCTCTCTCTTTCTATTAGCTTGCTTTTTCCTAATGGCTTACTCGGGTAAGTTACCAGAGGCTAAACAAAATCGCAATGAGGCACTTAGCAGATGTCACTTATGCTTAAAAATATCAGCATTTTTGAATTTTACACCTTCTTGAAGACATATAACTTGCCTTAAATTAGAGAGCCATGAAGATTCCTCAAGTTTCATGGTATAATTGGTGAATGCTCCTTCAGTTTTTAAAAAGCAGATTGAAAACATCAGTAGTCTCCCTAAGTAGAAATTTCAATGAAACATGCAGAGACATATTTTCAAAATTAAGTACTTATATCTGGTTTTTTTGTGTGCTAATAGGCACTTTCTCTCTCAGTAATTTTTGTCAATGAAAACAATTACAGATTTAAATATAAATTGATATTCTATTTTAAATAAGTGAAGAAATTCACAGTTAAATTTCCCACTACAACCACACTGTCAACCCCCGAAGTGTATTCACCACAGTGCATTCACCACTTTATTTTACAATTACACCACATGAATCCATAGATATTTAAAAAAGAGCTTTATTTACAAGATTGTTTACAGAGCAACCCTGCTGGTTGCCTTAACGTAAGGCACAATGATACAAAAAAGCAAAAAAATTAACTACTAAACACTTAATAGAGGATGAACAATGAGCATTCCTGTGTCAACAGGATGCTGAGTTTCCTTTGCCTATTGCTGTATCATATGAGAGAGTGACTACTCTTGCTTGTGTTGACAAGTATGCCTGGTAACATATATTGCTTTTCAGGAGCCCCTGAATCAATGGACTTCATGCAAAGTGTGGGGGAATTGCCACTGTGGTGATGTTTAGAAACTGTGGTATTACCACAAATGTATAGTTAGAAGCCATTAATATTATCCTTATATGGCAAGTAAGTAGTTTGCCTTGCTATTTTAACTTGTCAAAAAGTGTGACTTGTCAATAACTGTGTAGGGGTCCAAAAACTCCCTTGATGGGACTTTTGGAGGGGCTTACAATTGTTCATGTACTCGGAGTTAGGCACACAGAGAAATACCAACAAGATATTCTCAAGATGTCAAAACAACAGAAAAAACTTTACAGCAACCCCAGGAAATCAGAGAACTTTGGCAAAAGGTTTAAATCATCATAAAACACTTCTTGAAGGGTTAATTCAGCCTATTCAACTTAGCAAACTCTAAGTCCGTTTGATTTTAAGTTACTCAAAAATTCTGAAAAGAGGGAATTAGAAGAAGCAGAAAGAAGAAAAAGACAGAGAAGATACAGAAAAGGAGCACGATGCTTTCCAAAGTCTGGGTTTGCTCATCAAAATAAGGTAAAAGCACAATGTCACATTAAAAACAGAAGTCACTTTCCAGTTTTGAAATTAAAAGTCTGAATTCTGTCCAGAGAAGCGTAGTAGGATTAACAATGAGGGTAGAATGTGACCAACAATGGATTCTACCTCATCTAGACTTAAAACCTCAGGGAATATCAGCCCTATGGATAAAAGCTGCATTTGCAACCTGTTGTTTTAGTTTTATTTCTTCTTACCCCTCTGCTCTTCCAAATTCTCCCTTCTCCTTCAAACACGAATCTTTAAATATAAATAGCTGCAAGGAGATCAAGCCTAAGAAGTTTTGGTCTAAATGTTGTTTTCTGACAATATCACAAAACAATGGAAACTTCACCCCCACTTCACACCCACAACTTAAATGTTGCCACAACTGAGACACTGTGATTATTAATTTTTAAGCTTACTTTTGTCTGTGAGAACATGTTTAAAACTACAATACAGCAGACCTAAAACTTTTCTGGATGAGACAGATGGTTTCTTCGCATTTTGCTTGCTGGGAACCATTTGCAGTTCTGGCAAATCAGTGGCTAGAGAAGTCTGGAGGAAAAAAAATCAACTTTGCATTAAAAAGTGTTTACTTTTGGTGTCTATGTATGTTAGATATGTATATTTGTATTAAGCCATTTGAATTCTCTAGCTTCTCTTTTTTGGGGGGGAGCACTATTGGAGCATCCCATGCCTTCCAGTGGGATACACTTAACTGAAGTATAATCTTGACTTTAAACAGAAAAAAAACCACAACACACTAAAGGTTTTTGTCTGTCAAATGCTTTGATAGGTGGTCCTTTCCATAATAGCAGCCATCTCAAGATAAGCCTGTTTCACTATAAAAAAAATAAAATTATCCTGCATATGTCTTTAAATATTTTCCTTTAATTATAGGTGTATGGTACCAATTTAGAGATAGAGCTGCCATGTGGAAGCATACTACAGCGAAAAGGGAACATTGTGGCAGAACAAACTGTTGCCCCTGAGAACAAGTCTTATATAGTTTGGTGTGTCCATGCAACTCTAAATTTAAAATGAGCTAATTTAATGCGTGCTTAGGGCTTTTGTCCTTGCCCTCCAGTCCCTAGAGGAACGTGTGTCAGTGTGCAGAGGAAAATGAGGATGGAAAGGGTAGAAAGAGAGGCCCTTCAGAATATGAGAACTGAGGGCTAAAGGATGACATCTGAAGTAACTTTAGTTAATCAAGCTGCTGGGGTGTGAAGCAGGAAGCATGAATGTGCTCCATTCGTGCAAAATATCATCACACGCATCCTTTCCAGAATGTACAATACTCTTGATGAACAGCAGGGAGGGAGGTGTAATTTATGTAATCTAAATAGGTGTTTGATAATCTGGCATTGTTTCACTTCATTGACAGCATTTATCTTTGAAACATGGCATAATAAACTCTGCCCACTGCATTGAATGAGGACAGAGACGTACTCAGTCAAGAAGAGTCATGTTTTTAGAGTGAAATTATACAAATGCTGGGGTTGGTTAATGCTCCTTGCTGATTTTTTTAACTATTTGGTTTATTTTTATATATATGTATCTTCTTCCTATAAAAAGAAGTGTCAAAACAGAGTGGATGCTTTTATGTAATTGTCCCACTGGACTACTTTATGCAGAAGGGCTGCTGAGTTATAAGGAAAGTTTGGTTTAAATGCAAATGATTTGCCAACATTAAAGATTTTGTGCTTTCTGCAAGGCTGCTGTAGGGAGGCCTCAGAGACAGAGAATGCCACTAAGCTACTCTTTTAGATTTTGTCACTTCTTTAAGAAGCAAACATCTCACTTTTTAGCTGGTGTTGTTTGTCTGTTTTGGGGGTTTTGGCAGGTTTTCAGTGCTTAGTGGGACCATTTCCTGCTCCTTGCAATGCAGCAGGGATACGGGACTGCAGTGCCAACACCAACTGTGTCCAGCCAGCCAAGCAGAAGCAGGAACATTGACACTAGAGGTCTAGAGCTGCTCCAGACAAGGCCAGCACCCCTCATCTGCCACCAGAAGTGCTTTGTGAGCTCCTATATTCTTGGATTTTTGTTTCAGGGAGAAGGTTGAGCCATTTAGTGTTTCTCCACCACATAGTCTTTGCCCTCTGGGCCATGTGGTCTACTACTACAGCCACCAGCTTGGGTGAGAGGCTTCTCCATCTTATTTTCTTTATTTCTGGGGAGTCCACAGGATTCAGCACTTTCACATCTAGAGGATATTGCCGTTTTCTTGATTGTTGCTGGGGTTTTTTTTTAATAAACTGTTATTTTTTCACTTACATCTCATGTTCCTCTCTCCTTGTTGATGAAAGGGAAGTGGTTAAAACCAGGTCATTTTGCAGTCCCCAGCCCATATAATTGTGAAAGACAGTGTTTAAAGAAAGATATTTTCTGGTTAAGAGACAAACATGAAGCAATGGGTTCAACTCCTTTCTGTCGAGGAATCTCCTGTGGAGCATGATTGAAGAGTCTTATCCCTATGGATAGGGATGTGATGAGTGACCATACTGAGTCTTGTCACAGGTACGTACTGTAAATGCACTCATATTATTTAAGAAGTGGGGGTTTTTTTCATATTAATACCAGTAATATTGAGCATTGAGGAGCAGCTGCTTTGTAGTTGTATCCAGCATTTATCTAATTAAATTTCTTTTGTTTTTCTTCTAAGACTGCTTTTTTTCAAATCTTGAAGCAATTCTATGTGTCTTCCCTCCTCCTCACCCCCTTCTCAAAGTTGAGTTTTGTTCTTTTCTAACAACCTGCAGAACCTGCTGTTCCTTATTGCTCTCTACTTGTGTGTTATGACTGTAAATAGCTATTAAATTATTGAAGAACTAAGTGATTTTTTTTTTTTAGAATATTTTTCCCCTCCCCCTGTTGATTAGTTTCTGCATGTATTAATAAAATTATATGCTGGGTTGTTTAGGCAACATAAAAACTGATAGTAAATTATTAAACTTTGTATGTGTCATTAATTTCCATTTTAAATGCAATTTTTTCGTAGTCATGGAAATTAGAATTGAAAAAATATGTATTATGCCATTCAGTTCAGTCTCATCCACTGCAAGATTGCCTTGGTATATTTATGATGTATTTATACATCCTGGTGCTTTATTTTAACTAATCAAGTGATGAGGCTTCAGAATTTGTCTTGGGGAAAGTAATCCAGAGCCCAGTGGGTCCCACTATTCAGACATTTTTATTTTGTGCCAAAATTTCTCTCCTTCTCTCTCTCTATTTTTTTTCTGCAAAGTTTCCTTTAAACAGCGTTTCCAGCATACTCCTGAAATCCATAAACTGTATAGGGTTAAATAAACCTCATTGTTTTAAATTGGGTTTTGGATTTTTAAGTAATAGTGGAAATACTGCCACACTTGCAGGATGGATGGATGACTAAGGACAGCTCAGGAGTTTGCAATGCAGCCTAGTTATTTATATATAACTTAGATTTACGTGCCTTGCTAGCTTGACCTGAACTTCAGTTTTGACTTACATTTTCTGTTTATATTTTGATTTTTTTTTTCTTTTAGATATTGTCTTTCTAAAACGGCTTTATTTGTACATTTTCTGAAGAAATAAATCCTTAATGAAGATTACTGTTAGGTTTCTAGTTTCTACATTGGACTAGTTTTTAAGGAAAGGTTTCATACTTTCCACAAGTGTAGTATTAAATACAAGTGGAAAGAGATCATTGCTGCTTTTATCAATTGCCTAAATACTCAGTTCTATATTTGGCCATAATTATCTCTACCTATCCTTAGAAAGGCCGTGTGATGTAGCAGAAATTCTTTGTGTACTTTGGAGGTGCTGTTCAGGAATGTTGGGAGAAAAAGGTAAATTTAATTGTACTCCTTAAACTGCACTTTCTGGAGATGTTTTCTGCATAGGCAGAAATAATAAACATGAGATATTCAATAAGCAATTGATTTGTGTGAAAATACTTAGGGTGATGGTAGACAAGTCTTTGTAATAAAAATTACCAGCTGCTCTTCTGACTTTAGGGTACATTCAATTGCAGCAAACAATGCCATTTTTCACAAGCAGGACCCTTTCTAGGAACAAATACAGATGTTTTTGTTCATCTTATTCCATTTCATTTAATTCCTGCTCATGGGATCCAGTAAAGAGGACACCTCTAAAATGATTTTGCTGCCAAGAAAACAAGCTGGAATCTGTTCTGTATTAATATAACTGAATATGTTTTCTGTTCCTCAAAATACTCAGGATATTAATTTACTGAAAAGTTTTGAATAAACTCATTTTTCTCAGCCTTTTCTGGGTTGGTCTCAGACTTCCTGTATGATCTTCTCTTCTGAACACAGCAAAGCAGGCATATAAAATTGAAAATGGTGATATTATTACTCTATTGTTGAAATGTTACTCTATTGTTGAAATGTCACTTGAAACCACCAGTTAAACTGTTATACACCAGAAAAAGGGAGCAAGTAATGGAAGAAGAAAGGCAGAACTGCTTGAGGCATCTTTGATAGCCAAGTCTTTACCTGGGCTTAAATTTGTCACTGGGCTTGTCCTTGTTTGAAATGTTTATAATTTGTTTAAAGCAGTTCCCTTAGTGCTGGTGAGAAGCACTGACTCTATGACTGCAGGCACCAGTCAGTCCCAAAAATGGAGGCTGAAATCTCACTTTGAAATTTGAAATCTCACTTTTCTTCTGAAAGAAGTCTTAGTTCAAAACATGAAGATGAAAGACAATCTCTTTAGTTCTAGAATCATACTTACGAGATGAAACTGTCTAATAATAAATTATCATTTATAACTACTTTATTAAAAAATTAAAACAAAATGATCATGAAGAAACATTCAGGTTTCTTTTGTTCCTCTTTTTTCTTCTCCTTTCTATTGCTCTTCTGTTTAAAATTCTTTATACAACAATATAGACTTGATTACAGCAGAGTAGATTATGATTTTCTGTTTGAAAGGGTATTTATGTTCATTATGCAGAGATCTTTCTGTGCTTCTGATTGTCTCCAGTGGTTAGGCATTTGAACCTCCTGGATAGCAGCTAGTATAATCCAGTTCTAATAAAAATGTAGTTTATGCATATCACAGGAAGGTTTTAGGCAGCTGTGAGCTATTCATACTCTCTCCTCAGGAGAGATCTAAAATTTTCTGTTTTGAATAAAGTGCCTTCCTAGTTAACTGTAACTGGGGAAAAGTATTAAAAAAAAAATCTCCTGACAGCTGTACATACGTTTCCCCCCCTTGTTTAATTGACTCTGGCCAATGACAAGACCATCACTTCTTTAGCACACTAATTCAGTTACCCCTTTTGTTGGGCAGTGTCCCAGAATTGAAGGGATCTGAACTGGGAAGAGCCTGTGGGATATAGTCAGTTTCTTGATCTGGTTTTGTTTCAAAGTTAGGGAACTGATNATTCTTGATATATAGTTTAATACACATATAAAAATCTACTGACATAGCCACTTGTGCCTCTTTATTTAATTTAACCACATTTTAAAAAGAGGAATGTCACAGGTACATGTGCAGCCACATTGGTGGCTGTTGACTCCAATGTAGTTTTCATGTGTAGAAGTTCAGCAGGGGCAGACTATTGAATGTGGGAGCATTAGCAAGGGTAGCATCCCTCTATATTTTTGTGGCCTGTTCTCCTTCCTAACACCTGATGTTACACCTGACAGGGCTGGAGATGTGATGGTGAACTTGGCAGAGCCTTGTTTTGATCCAGTACATTCTTACAGAAGCAAGTGGACATCTCAACAACCCAGCTGTAGGTAATATGTAGGGGAGCATGGTTTGTTTGTTTTTCCTTTAATGTGTCTTAAGGATTAAGAAACATATGTTTTAGCTATTTAAATAAAGGTGATATTGCTGTTTGTGTTGGATGAATTGAGTCCTGGTGATGACAGAGCTCCAGGCTGCTGCTGAGGGTAACTGAAGCATATCCAAAGGCAGCTGTCCTCCCTGCAGTGACTCACACCTCCCCAGTGTGCCTGCACTTCCCAGAGAGGTACACAAGCTTAGGGCTCAGACTGGGTTTCGAAGAAGCAGGCCTTTGTTCAGGAGATGTTGTGCCTGTGTTAATAAATCCAGTTTGCTGTATTTATATCTGTGTATTGCTTCTGGGACCAAGCTGGCAACTTTGGGTGGCACGGGAGTGTGCTGCACCATGTAGTATGAGTAATGTATGTGTTTGCTGCTTCAGGGACATTTGCACCTGTAAAGCATTCTCTTATTTTCCATTCCTGCTCTCAGCCTCCTTTTTTCCCCTGAGACTGACAGCAGAAGTGCTGGCTGTGATCATCTTCTATTACAAAAACGGATGTTGAGCTCAACAACTCATATTATGTATCCTCATGAAACAAGCATCAGATAAAGCTGACTCAAGGCCATCGTGGACATGCTTTGGTATTGAAACCACAGCCTGTCAACAAAAGGCTCCCTAGCCATTAGGAATCCCTCCAGCTATTCAGTGTCTTATAAACTGAGCAAGATAATCTGACACGTTTAAGGATTTGTCTTGCTTAGGTGCCAGCATACTTGAAAATTCAAACTAGAGACCTGTGAGGAAGGAAAATAAACCAGGGACTGAAGTGGGTTACACATCGAGCTATGTAAATTGCAGGGGGGAGGTGGAAGGATGAGAGAGGAGAGGG
>VXBB01012758.1:0-15013 GCA_013399915.1 Illadopsis cleaveri
AGCTTTATAATATATTCTTTTGGTATTTTAGTACAATTATTTTTTTCTTTCAAATAAGACTTCTGTCTATAAAGATGCCAAAATCCTGACTAAAGATGACTCAAAAGACTTTTCTTTCCATTTTGTAAAGAATTCCAGTAAAGGATATTTTTTTCCATCTGACTTGAAATAATATTTTTACTTTCCTGATTTTTTTTTCTCTTGCCCCTACTCTAGCAAGTAGTTAGTGAACTGAAAAATTAATTATTTGCACAGCCATAGGGGTGAGTGAACAGCAGCGCTCTGGGTTGTTCTTCCTCTGGAGTCTTTAAAATAGGACTGAGAAGAGAAGCTTTTTTTTTTTGCTTTTTTTTTTTAATTTCATTCATTTAATTTAATCCCTTAACAAATTTATTCAAGCATGACATACCACAGAGTTTCCAATCTCTTTACTGATTTTAGTGGTTTAACTTCTCTGAATGACAAAGGTGGGTGGTTTGAAAATTTAAAAAATTATTTTCTTCTCTTAAATTGCAATCAGGTATTCTCTCCCCTTTTTATATTGGTTTTAAAAAATAAAATTTTAATTTTTTCATGTAGTAATCTCAACCTTATTTTCCTACTGCAACTTGTTTCGTTTAATTTAACAATGACAGATGTTTACCCAGTTCCATTGTTGTCCATTGGTTTTTCAAATTTTTGAGTAAAAGTGGTCCTTTGTATTTACCACATTTACAATGGAAAAGTTGATAAATGTTTCTTTTTTTATTATGTTCCTTTCAAATTTCTTTAATGCAAAGGAAATATTCAAGTGATGGAATAAATATTTCTAATTAGTTCCTGGAAACCTGTATATAATGTCTGTGACAGATGTTATTAACATCTGTCTCTAACTTTCTTCTTAATAAGATAAGTTTTAAAAGCTGAAGTGATTTCTCTTTCCTCCCCACCATTCAGCTTTATCTACTGAGATCCCATAAGTATTGAAAGGGTGTTAGAGTGTTTCAGTTAGATATTTACAATTTTCACAACTATGAATGTTTGTATGCCAGATTTTGCAAAATCCTGGCTCTTTGTATCTGTTTTTCTGCTCTTTCATTTTGGAAAGGTTTTTGGTGTTGCTTTTTGTTTGTTTGTTTTGTTTTGTTTTAACATCTTGAGACAATGCCAAGCTTATGCTTCTGGAATTTTTCAGTCTTAGGAGGCAAATTAAAAGATTTGCTCCTCAGACTATCTTATTCCTTATGTTGCTTCTTAACACTTTCAAACAAGCTTTTCAGTCCATTACTAGATAGCACTATGTTCTCTCCTAAATGTGCATAGTCATGTAGCTTTATATTTAGATAAAATTAAGGAGTAAACCATTTTTATTTCAGATTTAAACAAATATAATTTTTTGGATTACATTCAAGTATTTGAGTTTCAAAAAATGTCTAAATATCTGTACTTTCCATCATACTCTTATTTAATAAAACAAATCCTTGCCTATTTAAGAAAATATTCTTGCATTTGTTTGAAAGGCTTTGTTTTCTAGTAAACTTTCTTTGATATGTCATCTGTTGTTTCGTAAAGCATTTTAAGATGGAGTATTTCTTTAGATTCATACTTCATAGCATACTTAATTAATTTCCTTCATACATTTGTTATTTTTTTTAATCTTTTAAGCAAAATAATAGAAACAGTAATTTTGGCTATCTTTTGAGGGAACATTTCTCTAGTAAGTGAGAGTCTCCCTGTAAGAATTCATTTTGATCGTGGGGAGAAAGAGGAAGGATATGTTAAAAACCACTGGGGTGTGTGCATGTGTGTATGTGGTTTTGAATATCTGGTTTTTATAATGTAGTGTAGTACTTGACTATGTGGTAGAATCTTAGATAGGATCCACCAGCAAATTCTTTTGCATACTGTTTCACTTTACTTAGAAATACTCACTTTCTGTTTTTTCCTTTTAATGTGTCCTAGCATGGCAGCACCTTCTCTCATGATTTATAAATTTTGCAAAAACCATTGCAGGCCTTTCTGGGTCAGGATGTCATATGACTGATGTCTGTATATCCTTCCCTGGGACACAGGTACACTTTGTCACCATTTGGATGCATTTCATGTTTTCTGTGCTGTATTTTCAGACACTTATTTTCCTTTGCATTTGGCACAAAAAAATTAATTTTTTGCATACAGGTCAAATGTTCATATATTCACCTTATTTTCCAAAAACTTTATTTAGGGTGCTTTAAATTTTAAAGTCAAGCTTGAGTGACATTATAGAGATCTTATCTTCTGAAGGGAAGAGCAATTTCTTCACAGAAATCCATGTCATGCTTGTGTGCCTTTCTAATTTGCCTCAACTTCTATGTTACTGTATTGCTACTGCCACGACTCAGTTCTTGTAAACCTGTCCTGTCCATCTCTGATCAGGTTGTCTTTTCTTATTCCATCTGTTTTTGAGCTTCCTAGCCCTTGTTAGTTGGGGGGTTTAATTTTTTTTTTTCCTTCTATGCTTCCTTCATACTCCACATACTTCTTTTAATTATTAATTATAGCCAGTTGTTAGTTTGGCTACTGATCACCTGGAATCTAATTTGCAGTCACAGAGTGTGTTAAATTTATATGTATTTTTGAGAAATTCCTGGTGCCACCTTTTGGTTCAATTGTAGAAGTGCAGCTGCAGCTACAGAGCAAAGCCAGCAGTGGAAATAAGTTAATTAGTTACCCAAATTCTTAGATGTATGCGAGCCTGTGTCTGACTACAGAGAACACACTACTACATTCTAGTAAGTTTATAAAGTTTTAAACAACCTTTTTCTACTTAAAAGATTCAAGTAAATATCAGCACTCCTCCTCAGCTGAAAACTTCATTAAACATTTTGAAAGTGGGATATGGCAGCTACTGATCCTTTCTACTAATTTCTTCCCAGTTAATTGGAAATTTTTTTAAGGAGTATGTATGAATTTTGAACATATTTCCCATAATTATCAGAAGTTATCAGCAGTTGTGCAGACTAATTTCTTTAGAAAATATAAACTTTATCCTCATCAGTGTTTTGGCATAGGCTTTATGTATATATAAAAATACATCTAGCCTTTTCCTCTTTAATATGTAGTCTTACTGGGGAGATACAGTGTCGTGCAGAAAGCTTTTAAATTACCTATTTATGTCGGGGATGCAACTTCATGTATTTTACCAGCCAGATCAAAGTAGATAGCAACAAGTGCAGTACATTTCTGAGCACCGATGGTTTTACTTTACAGTCACTGCAGGAATAGTGAATTTACAGACCTGCAAGTACACTTTTATTGCATTGTGCTGTCTGGTGGCCCTGTCATACTTACAAGTTAAGTTGGATTTGTATGATTAATACTGTCTTAATGAGAAGAATTTATTCATAATTGTGGTTGACAATTGAAGTCCTGGCAAAGATGATAGATGATTAATTACTATTAAGTACCTCTCTTGTTATACCTACACTGCAGAATCAATTTTGTTTTACAAATATGTAATATTTAATTAAGTGAATTACCTAATTGTTTCATTCTCATCTAGATTTAAATCTGACTAGATTTCTGAACTTGATTTACCTTGTAGAATTATCTGCATGTAGATACTACATCTGTCAGATAGCGTGCTTCTTTCTAAGAATATTTTGAAGTTTAACTGAACAAGAAGTGTAATTGCAAGCTTGAGATAAAGCAATACATAGGTTGTTATTTCTTCAGACAAACCTATAAACAAAGCAAACCATGGGGTTTTTTTCAGAAAACCATATCCTTTTATCCCTTTTAATTACTTTATCTATTCTCATTGTTTTCTATTAATAGAAAATTGCAGCACACTCAATTGTCCAGTTTATTAGAACAACAGAATATCTAACTGTTGGACCCCATGTGCTTTACAGATAGGAAAAAATACAGCCACTGCAGATGTGTTTGTAGTTTCAAAGCCATATCAGCACAGGTTTAGCAAACAGGGATCCTATTTTGCAGTTTTAAACTTGTGCATTTTTGGAGGCAGCATCCAGCCCAATGGTCTGTCCTCCAAAACAGATTGTGAAAACACATAAACTTTACATGAGCAGTACTCCATAATTATAACTGGTCAGATTACAAAGGAATTGTAGTGAGATTAAAGGTCCAGTAGAAATTTTATATGGTCCTGAAACCTACTCTTAACTGATATATATGTAAACTTGGGAGCACTTCTTGTAATAATCAATCTTTTGTATGAACACCTGGGCTACTCTATTTACATTTCACATTTTACCTCTGCACAATATATTCACAGAATCAGTCTGGGAGGTAAACAGGATGTTACTGAAATTCTGGTGCTTATTTTGCACACACACAAGAGGGAAGAATTCAGTTCCGGAATCACACATTAACTTCTCTCTCTGAAACATACTGGGTTTTATCCCCACATGGGTTGCAGAAACATGTCTTTTTCTCACCTAGAAGGTGAGGGAAGGTATGATGGTGCAGACTGGCCCAGTCACATTGTACCTTCTCCTCTGCCACAATAAAAGCCCAGCCCACCGACCTGGCTTTGAAGAGCAATATCACTGAGAAATCTCAAACATAAACCATCACAGTATCAACCCAAGGTTTATGTTTTCCAACCGGAATAATACTTTAACCACTCTCTGTGGGTTGAATGAGGCTCAGGATAATTGCTTCCTTTCCTCACAGAGGTGTTGTGAGAATTAATTAGTTAACACTTGTATGGTTCTTCCAAGATACAAAGTGCTATACATGTGCTAATTAATTCAATTATTATTACCTGTATGTCATTTGCACTGCCAGGAAATCCATAAATGACTAATCCAGCCCAATAGTTTGGTTTTATATGCTGCATCCTAGTCCATGGATTAGAAATACCTCTCATTAAAATGAAAAACAAAACCAAAAACTGAAACGTCACGGAAAGAAATTTATGTCTCAAAAATCAATAACAAATAGTAGAAGAAATAAAGGTGTGTATTATGTAGTGAAAGAGATTTGTCACCCAAGAGTACCATTTTTATCTTGTAAACATTAACAAAATACTGCTGTAGTGAGTGTTCATTCTCAAAACAACCATGAAAACCATTTTGCCACATAAGGCGTTCTGGACACCAGATGTTCAATTATGGGGAAAATTTAAAGGTGGCCTTTGGATAGGAGGCAGGGTTCTGCCAGCTAAGAAGGTGTCTATAATCAGCTCCTGGATTTGGATATAATTAAGAAGTTGCAGACAATGTCTCTGCTAGAATATGTTTCCAGTAGTATCATTCATAAGGCTTGAGGCTAAAGCCACTTAATGTGATGACCTTACATACATAAGAAGAGCAAGAGTTCTCTGAATGTATGTCCCAGGGTAGCAGTTCTGTGCTGCAGGAAAAATAATGTATTAAAAGGAAAAGAGCTTTTATGCAAACTATGACACAAAAACACTTATTTCCTAGAGATGTGTTTTATCTCAAAGTCACTCATGTATCTTTTTAACAAGCAAAGCCTAAAGCAATATAATATATATACTAAGTAAGGAAAAAAGAGTAACACCCAATATAAAACACTCCTAACAGCACGTCTGCCAAATGAAATTCTTATAATAGCTGGTGGTACCTGTAGTATCCTCTTGTATGAAATTTTTGTAGTCTGTAGGAAGTGCTACTTATTCCTCTCTCCACCCTCTCTGGGTTTCCCAGCATCTTATTGATTCCTCTTGCCTAGTCTCATGATCTCTATGCAACCCTTCAATATTTCTATTTTATCCTCATGCTGTCTTTATTCATCCTGCTTTTCCTTTTCTTCTCTATATTGCCTTTTTTATACAATTTTCTGCTCTTCATGATTTACTGAGACTGCCTTGTAGCTTTTTTCCTTGTTGTTTGTGTTCTTTTCCCTGAACTGAACCTGATTTTTTTTTCTTTCTCATGTCCCTTCTTTTCCCTTCCCTTTTCCCTTTTCCCTTTTCCCTTTTCCCTTTTCCCTTTTCCCTTTTCCCTTTTCCCTTTTCCTTCCCTTCCATCATAAATGACTCTCCTGTAACAATACTGTATTTCATGGAATATTAACATCACTGTAAGTTATGTTCTTATGTGTTGAAAGCACTCAAGAGTTGTGGGAGGATGAATGTTTTCACAGTCATAAACCCCCTGGAACTGGGAATATAATTTAACTACCAGCTCTGTACCAAAAATGTCTCTGACTTCAATCAGAATAACTATATGCTTAAAGGTGATGTACATATTATGCTGGTCTGCTGATAAGCCACCTCTGTCTAACATTTTAGATCTCTGGTATGTTTGGGTGATTTCTGTGCAATGAAAGATAACTAGAATAGTAAAAAAGTCTTTTTTGTTGTGAAGATTTCTTCTCAAAGACTCCATTGAATCTGTTACTATACAAAGTACTCATCCTCAAAGATATGATCTTCATTTCATGACCATGCTAGCAGCCACACTATTATTCAACTCCAATTCATGAATAGCCCTCATGAAAAGGAGGAGGAAAGATTGAAAAGGAACAGGTGACTTCTGTGGGCACTGTGAGTAAAACTGATTTACTACCAGTCGTTCAATGCTAAGATGCTTCATCATCTGGAAAGTGACACAGTGTGGTGGTCATGGTGGAAATTCATCACCTAGAGGTGGCTGCTGGCATCTGTACTGCAGGGAAAAAATAGCTGTGGAAGCTCTGGAACTGGCTGTGTTGACTCTGTAAGTGGTGTGTGGTTGCAATCTGACTTTTCAGTTGATTCTTACAAGTGTGTTGAACATTTTCTAACATACTGTTCAAACATCCTTTCTGCTTTCTCTGCTTTTTTTTTTTTTTGTGTTCCTGCACTTCCACAGAGCTGGAAAGAGAAATAATATGAAGTGCATCCTTTTTCATCTTGTGTGCATGTGTGCATGTATGTGTATATAACATTTATGTAAATATATTTATATTATATATTTTAAATATTGATATATTTCTATATAAATGTATAAATTTGGCTGTCAGAATGCAAGATCAGAATCTACCTTAATATTCAGGTATTATTCACGGTTCAATGGAGTGATTTTTTATTGTAGTTACTCTTATACAAAGTCATTTTTTTCTCTCACCTTTCTGCTTAGCTTAGGATTTTACAATAAATCCTTTTGACTTTTGCCAAAATGTGAAAAGAATATGATGAAGTAGCTTCTTTAAAAATGAAGAAAAAAAAAAAGTGACCTCAGACTCGCTGCAAGTCAGTATACGATTCAGTAAAAATGAAACAAATTATTTTTCTAGTGTCCAAGTACCCCGGAAGATTTCTAAGGAAATAGTTGTTCAGAAGAGAATCATCTTCAGCAAATGTTTTTTACAACGTCATGCCCCCAGTTAATGAGATTTTTGCAAATGATCTTTGTTTTTAGTTTATCAACTGGTGAGTTGTAGTCTTTGTAGAATTTTTTTTTTCAGTCTAAATCCAGGATGCTTATACTAAAAGGACAGAATTTTGTTTGTATGAATTCACGGTTTTTTCTCTTGTATAGAAACATCCTTTCTTCATATATCAGCAATTTAAGTCACATTTAAGCACCTACGAATGTTAAAGACCCAGTCTTCGTGTTCAGTTGCATATCTTTTGTGTATGGTTCTATGCCTGAGTAGAAAAACATCCATCACATTTCTCATCTTGTGGTATAAATCTGAAATATCTTGATAATCAAATGGAGACTTCAGGGAAAAAAACGTGAATACCTTGAAAAAAAAAAAAAATAGTGGTACAAAAGTCGATTAGCAGCAGTCACATCCCTAGAAGTCCTGCTCTCTACAATGCCAGATTAAGCACNCACTTCCACAGAGCTGGAAAGAGAAATAATATGAAGTGCATCCTTTTTCATCTTGTGTGCATGTGTGCATGTATGTGTATATAACATTTATGTAAATATATTTATATTATATATTTTAAATATTGATATATTTCTATATAAATGTATAAATTTGGCTGTCAGAATGCAAGATCAGAATCTACCTTAATATTCAGGTATTATTCACGGTTCAATGGAGTGANGCAAATGATCTTTGTTTTTAGTTTATCAACTGGTGAGTTGTAGTCTTTGTAGAATTTTTTTTTTCAGTCTAAATCCAGGATGCTTATACTAAAAGGACAGAATTTTGTTTGTATGAATTCACGGTTTTTTCTCTTGTATAGAAACATCCTTTCTTCATATATCAGCAATTTAAGTCACATTTAAGCACCTACGAATGTTAAAGACCCAGTCTTCGTGTTCAGTTGCATATCTTTTGTGTATGGTTCTATGCCTGAGTAGAAAAACATCCATCACATTTCTCATCTTGTGGTAAAAATCTGAAAAATCTTGATAATCAAATGGAGACTTCAGGGAAAAAAACGTGAATACCTTGAAAAAAAAAAAAAATAGTGGTACAAAAGTCGATTAGCAGCAGTCACATCCCTAGAAGTCCTGCTCTCTACAATGCCAGATTAAGCACCTTCAAGACATGTGGAAAGAAATTCTACATTTAGCAAGCAAAGGGCTACCTGAGTAAAGGAATCGTTATGCAAGATCCATGCATCTTATTGAATCATAGAGAGTTTTGGGTTGGAAACGACTTCAAGATCACCTAGTTCCAGCCCACCTGCCATGGGCAGGGATGCCATTCACTAGATCAGGTTTTTCAGCACCCCATTCAACATGGTCTTGAATGTTTCCAGGAATGGGACATACACAATATCTCCAGGCAGCCTGTTCCACAAGAAACCTCTCTGACCAACCTGTTCTCAAAGGGGACTTCTTTTGCTGCAAAAACTTACTGGGTTCCTATTGGAATTCAAATACCTTTCTAATGCCTGCATTTTATGATTTTGTTACCTTTGTTAAAATAGATAGATTTGGATTATTTTTCAAAGAACAGACTTAATAGCATCTTCCCAGGGGAACTAAACAGCAATGAATTATATGTGTAAGTGACAACTAAACAGTGGCCAACAAATTAAAAAAAAAAAGGAGGAAGAGAGAAAGAGAGACATAAAAACAAAGGAAAAAGGGCAAATCTAAAGAAAATGTTTGAAAATGCTAAAGCCAGATGTTTCACAGAAACAAACACGTGATACACAAAGAATGAAGGCACATGATGGAAAGTCTTCTCGAATTGGAGTGTGTTATCTCTCTTCTCATAACTACTTTTGCAAAAATCTACTTTCAGCTTCAACTCTTTCCTTAAGGTAGAATAAAATGAAAGCTATTTTAGAGAATAATAATAATAATCATTAAAAAGATTCAGAATAGAATAGGAATTTTGTAAAACACAAAATAAAAAATTAGTAAGTAACCCTGATTACTGTAGCTTTTATTCTGACTTTTGTGTTTTGTAGAAATCCTACCTGAATTAAAACATGGGTAAGGAAATCAGGATTTACCGTAGAATGAATGCATATAAAAGGCTTTTTTTTTCAAGTGAATGCAGGCAATTAGAACCTGTGGATATTCTATTCTCAGCTGTGGGAAAAGACGTAATGGGAATTTTGAGGTGTTATACATCACATTTCTTTTATGAGGGATCAAGTACATTGTCTTGATCATTGCCTTTAAAACCTTCTTTGAAAAAAACAGGCTAGAATGGTGAGGACATATGTATTGTTTCTTCACTACAAATTCAAAGTGAATATGTTGTTCAAAAACAGAAAAGAGCACATTTCAACCTGTGAAGATTTTTCTGTTCTACATTTTATGGCAAAATTACATTTCTCTACTTTCTTAGTGGAAATTAGGAAATATTTAGGAGGCTTATTCCAACTGTTCTCTACTTCTGAAAAAGAGGGAAGTAATTTGAAAAAATACTGCAATTATTTCATAGAGAATTATTTCAAGTGAAGTCGATTCTTTAGATTTTGCATCCGTGGGTTATTATTTATCCCCCTTAGAATTCACATTGTTTCACAGAGCCTGCTGTTATCATTGTTTTCCAATAAATACAGATATGGACTTTTTTTTGAGTTAAAGACAATTTAAAAACAACAATTAAATGCTTTTAAGCTAGATCCATATTCTTTCTCCTAGATGTTGTTTGCTTCAAGAAGGACTTTTCCACACATTAAATCAATTATGAATATCCAATATGTCATGCAAAGATACCACAAGGCAGTCAGGAGATCTGAAGGTGTTTACACATATTGATCTAAACAGAGGTTTAGAGAACCTTGAGTCAAAGGTAAATATGTTCCATTGAGCAAATACAAGTAGAATCACAGCCTCATGGACACTGGCAGATTTTTTTTAAATTGTCCTCAATAGAAATAAATGCTCCAGCATCATTATTTCGGCTGTGGTAGGTTACTGATCCATACATTATCACAGACAGATAGTTCTAAGAACTGCTATGCCCAGAGGGATGATACTGCCCCACATCACCACACATTTGTGCTATTCTTTTCTGTTTAACGTTCAGACATGTGGTGATCTGGACGGAGCATAAAGATTCACAAAATGAAGTTAATGTTGTTAATTGAATTGGGCACTCCCCAGAGACACAGGAGTGTGTTCTTGGGGGCTATTTTGACTCTATAATGGCTGAGACCAACTTTGAGTGCCTCACCAAACCTTTTTCAGTTTCTTTGTCATTCACTGAAAAGAGCTTCAGTGAATGTGTTTGATGCTTTTATATGTAAAACTGGTATTTGAGTTGCTGTGCTTCCTTAAACTTGGTCTTTGACTATTCAAATTCTACAGCACCTTGCAGGATATTATTCAAACACACAGTGCAAGGATAGACACTGGCATGTGCTGCAGCGAAAACATGTCACAGTTTTCATTTCACTTCCCTTAAAAAATCAGGAAAATTTGACCCACCATGCTCTTTCTCTTCCATGCTAAACTGAAGGATTTTAAGGAATATTTAGGTTTGCACTTAAAAAAGAACGCTATTTCAGTCTGACGGAAGAACATCTCTCTAACAATTCACACACCCTCCAAGCTCAATAAAATAATTGATCTTAATAATNTCATTTAAGGGATATATTTTGGTTGGAATACGGTTCATAAATTGGATTTTAGTTTAACTGCTACACACCATATTGCATATATGTACAAAAATTTGATAAAATAAATTTATCTTTAAACTTATGCTTTTTTTTCCTAAAAAACTAATTAAGTCCTACATTCATTATGAAATTAAGACAGCAAAACTCTATAGCATTTAGAGTTGATGGATTTTGCTACAGTTTTGCCCCTGAAATCCAGTCACATAGTTGATGAAAATTAAAATATTTTTTGTTCTTGTTACTATTTTATTTGAACAGGAATCAGTCAAGCCACTCACAATTTCCTGTACATTTTAAAAGTCTCCCAAGATTTTTGAAGGTTGAGGGAAGAATTCCTGTTCCAGTGGCTGAGTAGTTTTTTCCCCTGGAGGAAGTTCCTTTGTTTAATATTTTTCCTTATGTCACACTTCTGCAAATTAATATAGTGTATCCCTTCCTTGCTTTAACATCTCTCTTCCTCATTGAAGTCATGGGCTTTAATTTAATCACTTCTACTGCATACAAGATCATGATCTGCGTGTTGTTTCACAGTAGATTCTCTGGTTTATCTCCTCTGAACTTTCTGAACTAGCCTGAGGAAAACCTGGTGGAATAACATAGAACCCCATGTAGGTGTAGTGTGCATGCAGTGTGACAGCAGCTGTTTTGAAGGACATGTGACATGTTTTCATGCCTTACCGTCTGTTATATTTACATTCCTTAGTCCCCTGGGGGTTTGCTTACTCCATGTGAGAAGTACAGTAATGGAAAGACTATAGAAAGTAATGAAAAAGATAATAATTGGAGATGCTGGATGCAGGAGAATAAGTTCATGTTAAGTGACACAGTAGAGCAAGAAAGGTATGCAGTAAACTCACTACCATGGACTTTAGGAGAGCAGATTTGTGTGCTTTCAGTCCAGAAAACGAACCATGTCCTAGCTGCATCCAAAGCAGTATGGCCAGCAGGGCAAGGTTGGTGACTGTGCCCCTCTACTCTGCTCTGCTGAGACCCCAGCTGGAGTGCTGTGCCTAGCTCTGGGGCCCCCAAGGTAAGAGGATATGGACATGTTGAAGAGAATACAGAGGGGGCCATGAAGATGATCAAAGGGCTGGAGCACTTCTCCTGTGAGGGCAGGCTGAGCAGTTGGGGTTCTTCAGCCTGGAGAAGGGAAGGTTCCAAGGAGATCTTCTAGCAACTTCCAGTACCTAAAAGGAGCCTACATGAAAGCTGGAGAGGGACAATTTATAAGGGTATACAGTGATAAGTGAATGGCTTTAAATTGAAAGAGGGTCGGTTTAGATTAGATATAAGGTAGAAAGTCATTGCTGTGAGGGTGGTCAGGCATAGGAAGAGGTTGTTCAGAGTAGGTGTGAATGCCCCATCCCTGGAAGTGTTCAAGGCCAGGCTGGATGGAGTTCCAATCATTTTGGTCTAATGGCTAGTGTCCTTGCCCATGCCAGGAGGGTTAGAACTAGATGATGCATAATTGGATTATTCTGTGATTCTGTGATTTTATGACCTTCTATTANTTTAGATTAGATATAAGGTAGAAAGTCATTGCTGTGAGGGTGGTCAGGCATAGGAAGAGGTTGTTCAGAGTAGGTGTGAATGCCCCATCCCTGGAAGTGTTCAAGGCCAGGCTGGATGGAGTTCCAATCATTTTGGTCTAATGGCTAGTGTCCTTGCCCATGCCAGGAGGGTTAGAACTAGATGATGCATAATTGGATTATTCTGTGATTCTGTGATTTTATGACCTTCTATTAAGTTGAAAGACTTTTTTTTTTTTTTTAAATTAGTAATAAGTGATTTATGAAAGGAATTTTGCTATCTTTTTCAAGTTATATCACAAAGTTCCATGATAACTCACAGTATTTCAGACTTCATCACAGTGGTACAGGAATGGAAGAAGTAAACCTCAAGCTGTATTTACTTCCTTTGTTGCATGCAGGGTTCCTCTGTAGCTTAGACCTCGGCAGAGCTGCTTATTTTTGCCTCAGCAGCCTTCACAGATATTCATAAGCTTCACAGGGAAAGTAGTTATCATTCTTCCTCCCAAACAAAGAATATCTGAAGAAATTGAAACAGTATATTTCATCCTACTTAAAAATCTATTATATTTTTCATAGTTTGATTAGGGTTTTTGTTTTAATTTTTGTTTTTTAATTCTGCTGGAATTCATTTTTACTTCTATTTTATGTATCTGATGCTTTCACTTATACAAATTTTGTGTTACTATTCACGGCCTGAGGCCTTTAGATCTGTCTGCTGTTCTCTCATATTGCTGCAGTTTTCTGAATTTTACGATTGATTGCAACCATAACAACACTAAAAATGTCTACCACCTTGCCTCTGAATTTTTAAACTCTTCAAAATTTTAAAAATAGTATTGTTTATAATCAGGAAAACATTGTCTTTTGAATAATTTAGTCTTTATTGTTTCCAATAAAGATGTGCCTTAACTCACAAAATTCTTTAAATGAAAGACTGCTTGAAGTAATTCCTTTTCTTTTTACTACTTTTATGGAACACTGTTAATTAAAGAAATTTAAAAGGTAAATTATAAGTTCAAGTAATAAATTAGTTCAAATTTAAAAAAAAAAGTTTTCTGCAGTGGAAAAAATGTTTAGTGGTGTTTCCATAAAACAAGAACACATGAATCCTGCTTTGTTCTCTTTTGAACAGGCTCTGACCAAAGAGAAGACGTAAAATAAAAAACCTCACTGTAATATTTTCTTATTCTCACAAAATCCTTGTGTATCTGGACTATCTTTCCCCAAGGATGGCAGGGAATAGTTCTCTTCATAGTGTGTGAAGGGAAAAAGACAACTGTGGTGAAGCTCATTTGAATCTCCCACTGAAAAATGCCCAAGAACCAGGACATGAGATGGGTTCTTGCAGTGCCTGAGACAGTATGGGAGGAGTAGCTGTGTTTGCCACAGGACCTCCTGCACAACGCCGGACAATCGACTGCAGATTTCTAATAGTGAATAAAACAAGCAGGTATTTAGCCAACTACTACTGCTTGCCATAACTTGCTGCCGTACTGATAGGTTTGCTGCCCAATGAGCCATTGTTTTACCACATTTTTAATAAACACTTACTTCTTGGTATCTCCATAGAGCATTGTCTTTACACATGAAGACCTCCCTGCAAGTCACATATCTCCGTGCTCCCCACAGTACAAGGGATTGTGCCTTAGGCCTTGAAAAATGTAGCATCTCCATCTCAACAATGCCAGCAATACTGTATTCTCACAGGGAAACAGTGGGAGTGACTTTTGCAGAGATGAGGTTCATTGTCTGTCTTTAGCCCACCCAAGAAACCTCTGAAACACGGGGCCTGAGCTTGGTTGTTTGCATATTGGCATATTGTTGCTATATTGCTGTAGCTGCAGTAAGACAGATTATATTTCTTTTTTGAGAAGTGGCAGAAGTCGCTTCCCCTCTAACCTCCCCGCCTCTGTTTCCAACAGATGGAACAGCAGTCCTCCTGTTCCCCGTAGGAGATTGGGAATTAGGAGAAGTCATCTAGCTGGTCATCAGGGAATGTGTTGCTGATACTTGAACTAGAGCATCAATAATTTTGCTGCACTGTTTGCAACTAGAAATCCTTTTGCCAGAGGCTGTTTTTGTGTTTGTTGCTGTGTGGTGGTTTCATGTTCGCAGAATTTTGTTTGCCAACTGGGAGATAGGGTTTTTGGAAGAAAAAGGCGAAACAGGCTCAACTTAAAAGTAAACAGATAGTTTTTTAACACGCAGTAAGGAAAAGAAAAAAATGAAACTTTCAAAACCCTTCTCCTCCCCCCACAAGTGCTCACATTCATACAAACAACATAGAGACAAAACCTGTGACATTCAGTCAGTTTCACCATTTAAATATAGTCTTTCATCTATTCTTCAGTAGAGGAGTCCCTTGTTCTCTGTGGAATTCTCCCACTGACAACCTAGAAAAGTTCTCTTGTGGGTCGGAACTCTCACAGAAACAGCCGCCTGGGGGAAACCTGTTTCTATGTGGTCTCCTCCCATTAGCAGTTGCCCAAGCTGCTTA
>VXBB01012758.1:15114-59776 GCA_013399915.1 Illadopsis cleaveri
CGGCCTGGGAGTCCCCGGGCCAGGCAGGCCTCCCATGAAAACCCTGTGAAACCTGGGCAGGCCGGGCTGTCCCAGCCCCCTCCAAAGGAGAGCACCAGGACTGTCTTACCTCCTTTGAAGGCAGCAGGAAGAGAGGGCAATCCCAGCCTTCCTTCTAACTTTTAAGGCTGTGTGACCCAGAGGTGCATCCCTGCATGCAATTGGCTATTTTGGTTGTCAGTTCAAAGGAAATCACCAATTGCACTTCACCATCTGTGCTAAATCATGCTGAAATTTTAAATTCTTCCATTCTCTCAGTTTCCTTTGGCAGCAGTAGAAGCTTTCACAGGTCCCTGAGAAGCCTGTCAGTTCCTTGCAGATCTGATAAACTTTTCATTGGTGTCTTGGAGATTTCACCTTCATTGGTGCATGGGCATGTTCTAGAGGATGAATAATGAACAATCTCGTGATCAAAAATACTACATGGTGTTTACAATTTTTAATACTCAAATAGAATTTGAAAGGAAAAGACAGTATTTGCACTTGGCACCTGCAGGTTATCTAATGCTTTGAATCTGTGAACACATAAAATAGGTGTTATTCCATTGGATTTCCTTGCTGGTTGAATTAATTCTATTTGTGACAGGCAGGTTTGCATTTGTGCACATTATAGAGCCATGACAAAAAATTAAGTAATTCTGATGGGTTAATTTTTTTTCTGCTTTAGGTTTGTGACTTCCAAGCAATTCTGAACATGATGTATTGTTACAGCCGTGTCAGTGGAAGTTAAAAGAATTTAATGCCCTCATTTGTTCTCAAAGGATTCAGATTTTATGTGATGTGAGACCTGTAATGATGCTGTGCATTAAAACGAAAGTGTGAGGAGATTCCTTAGGATGCAATTCCTTTACAGCTCACTGCCTGTCATTGATTTGAAAGGCTGCTTCACACATTATAAATGGATTTTGACCATAGCAACATTGCATTCTCTGCTACTAAAAGCTGGATTGCCTATGCAGTGGCAGCTTTGTGACTTGCCAGAATGACTGACCTTGGGTGCAAATCCATATGTCAACTTATTACAAGATGATAACATGCATACTGAAATAGCAGAAGCTAAGTTTCTTGTCAAGAATTCCCTTGACTGATAAAGGACAGAGAGATGAACCCAGCTGTTCTTGATGATCCGTCCCCAGAGGAACAGTAAAAGACAGAAAGGCCTGACTGACCCCTGAGGGGAAGGAGATCAGAGGTATTTTGTATGCGTACCCTTTTTGCTATCATTCATTTATAATTCACAGTAGGACTCCTCTTATGAAATGCTGTAAAAACATAGACTTTTCACCAAATTATGTGCATCTCACTTGTCTACTTCGGTAATAGTATAAACACTGCATGGGGGCAGGAAAAAAACACGGAAACAAACAATTTCATATTCTAAGAAAGGGGTCCAAAATATCTTGGCAGTGACCAGCTAGTCGTTTACTGCCTCTGTTGTCCTTGCCAGCATTTAAATTAAGCTGGACTAGAATCAAATCAGTTCTATCACTACCCTGTTCTAACCTTTGGTTAAGCTGATAATTTTCGACTTGTTAAAATGTTTAATCTGTATCAAAAATGCATCACACTACACTTCTTGGCACATTTTTGTAACTGGTGAATACGACCCTATTTTCATGCATGTTTACAGAATGTTAATTCCATGGTGTCTTTATGAGACACTTGGTGCTGTCAGTTGCATAATGTACAGATGCAAAACATTTTTTCTCCTCCTGAGAAATGTGATTTATTAGATTTTTATCCAAACAGAATGCCTTTTCAAGAGTGCCAAACGTGCACCATTCAAGAGAAACATTCATGAGAGAAGCTCTTCTTCACCACTACAGTCCAGATGATGAGTCTACTGTCTGTGACTAATAATTCGTTTCCAACACCTCCTTTTAGATAGATGAAAGAAGTGTCTGCATGTGTTTAGTCTTTTTGTTCAGTGTTGTCACTGGTGACGTATTTGTAAGTACCTGATGGCCACACTGAATAACTGAATAGTGGCCCCAGGTTGGAAAAGGTTTTAAGGCTTTCCCCAGCAGTATTTAGTACTTTATATGACATGCTATAGTTTCATCCATGTCTTTAGAAATTGTAAAACATATGGAAGCAATTTTTTATTGTTCTTTTTTAAACTTCAGGTGAAAATCAAAAGAAAATATCACTGAACTGGTTACAAAACAACGTGAGATTTCAGATATCCAATATGCCAGATACCCGAACCTATAAATTAAGGAATCCAGTGAGTTATTTTTATTAGTGTCATACAGCTCAGACCATCACATAAGAGGTAATACTAAAAAACAAAATTGGGAGAGAATATTGCATCCTGTGAAAACAGTAAAATGTTAAATAAGTTGCATTTTCTATTTGTTTCAATATTTTTTGATGAAATTGAGTCACGGAGGAATACATGATAATTTTCCTCTTTTGAAAGCTGCCCTGTAAAGTTCATTCTTAGCAGAAAAAACTGGCTGGAGAGGAGATCTATTTTGGTTGTTATGTGGTATTCAGTATTACATAATGTCAAAACACCTTTTGGAGAAGAAAGAAAAAAAGAAAGAGAGAGAGGGATCATACTTCATACTAGCAGACTTTGAAAAAAAAAGATTAAATCGGGCTTACAAGAGTGAAGAATTTGGAACAATTATCAAAGACAGGTTATAAAATATAAAATGTCAAAAGTATCTGTCTATTCCTGTGCCTATAACCCCAACTCTTTCATTTGTTGCTATTTCATCTTCCATGCAGCTTGTTTCTCAGGAGACAGATTGGAAGCAGATTTCAGTGTCTCTCCCTCTTCTTACTTCTCTAGTTCAGGTGTCCTTGTGCTGCTGCTTTCACACCTGAAGCTGGATTTGATGTACATTTGCTAGGGGTATCAAGGAACTTCTTGAAAGCATTTACTGAAAATTTTCTGGGGAAAATTACTTCATTAAACTGTGAACATGATTTGAAAATAAACTAAACACCCTTTCATAATATTCTGGTGGTGGACTTTATAAAAAAACACCCGTAAGCCGTTCAACCATGATAAGAAAAGAAAGCAGTGAGGAGGATTCTACTTCTGCTCTGTAGATTGTATTTTTGCTGTGTATTGTGTCTCTATCCAGCAGAAATATAAATATTTTATCAAATAGCATGATTTTTTTTGTTGCAAACATTTCAATGACGATTTGTGAAAGAGACAATAAATCAAAGGCAAACTTATCCAATTCATAATAGTGTCATGGCTTCACTTTTATCATTGGGAAGGTGGATTTGGTTTCTTTTATGCAGTTTTCACCTGTATAGCCAGCCTTTTTTTCTTCTTTTTTTATTAACATATATTACATGATGTTTAAAATCATTGCCACCTTGTTTTACAGAGCTTTTACCAAATTTCCATTACTAGAATTTGTAGGAGCAAAGAGTAGTGAGTAAAAAGTCATGTGTGGTCCCAGATTGTTTTGTTTTGTTTTATTGTTTTCATTTTTGTTTTGTGGCTTTGGTTTTGTTTTGTGTTTTTTTTGTTTGTTTGTTTGTTTGTTTGTGTTTTTTGTGGTTTTTTAAATTTTTTTTGTTGTTTGTTTTAATAATATACAAAATTTTCAGGTGGCCAATGGTAGATTAAAGACTGCTGCTTCAAATGTTCTGCTAGCTAGACCTCCTTTTGAATAGGGATACTTTAAAAGAAAGCCCTTTCAGCACTTTTTAATAGGAAAGTGAGGCTTTTGCTTGAAAAATACTTAATCTTAAGATGGTGTTTGGTATGTCCTTTTCTTTCCTCCAGTGCAGATCCTTTTCTCTTTTCATCAATGTTTTATGAGAGGGGATGGGAAAAAGACATGGAGAATAATTTTGTCAACACTTTCACAGCTTGACAAGAAATACATATCAGAGAAAGCTGAAAACAACTTGTTAGGTATGAAACAGCAATAAGACATGCAATTCTCTGCTCCACACCTGTCATGCTTGTCCAAGGATATTAATAGAACCTTCTCATATGTATTATACAAAATTTATGCTTAAGAAATGAGGTATTCTATTGAAAACTGTCTTCCTATTTTTTTCCTTGTAATTCCCTCACCATTGCAGCTCCTCCTAGTGTGAAGCTGTTAGATGCCTTTACTCATATTGTGTTTGCATGAAATTGACTTTTAGTGCTAAATTTTAGCAGTATTTCAAATCTAGTTCCATTCTTATTAACTCAGCTTTGCTTAAAATGGTAATATTTGAGCTAAAAGTTTTCATTGGCACTTTCTGATTTGTTTTCTTGCTCTGGAAACTATGAGCAGAAGTACATGTCTGTTATTAAAATGTGAAGATTATTTTGTGCTATATATCTTTTTCTGACATATGCTGTTAGTAAGTGAAACAATGGAGCAGCTGGGGGTAGAAAATAAAAATTTGGGCCAGCAAATAGTGGGAAAGGTTCTTATCTATTGTGATGATAATAAAACTTTCTTTTGCTTAATCAAAAAATCTCTCCATGTATTCAACTTGTGGATTTTTTGGTTGCATTATGCTTCCATGACTGCATGAATTGTAAGCTAAACAGGTATATGAGTATGCACTTAAGTGAGCCACATAATGAAGGGCCATGAGGGGAGGGTTTGTACTCTCTGATCTTCTTTTTGAGGTGTCTGATCATGGGCATCAATGCTGTGCTAGGATCATACTTAGAAATTAGTCCCTGTGTGGCACGTTGGGATGGAGGCTGCCCTTCTTCCTGGGTGCCCCCAGACCTGTGCAGCACCTGGGAAATGGGGGGAATTCAGTGTGAGGAGTTCTGAAGAGCCAGCCATGTGTGCTGCCCTGATGATGGTTTGAGATTATCAGGTAACACTGAGCTACCTGAGAAGGATGGTCGTGAGTAAGAGTCCACAGAAAATTCAGAAACTTCAGTTATTTTTAAATCCAAATAAGTACTTTTTGCTCTTCCTTTGGTGAGCAGCTTTAAGTGAATAGGATATATTTAAATACACATTGAACTGAGCAGAATGTCACCTGGAAGAAATCTTTATGTTTTTCTGAATAGAACAGGTCCCTACAGCGTAAATTTCTGCTTTGAATTTGCTTTTTTTTCCCTCAAATACTCCCCTTGGATTTTTAAGTACAAACACAACATACCGAAGAGATAGCATCGACAGTTTCCGAACACCTGACAATTTTTCAAAGAACTTGCTTGAATTAACTATGGCATAAAACAGTTATGGAACTGTTCCTGCTCTTGGCAATGAAAAACTAGGAAAAAGTGAGACTAATAAACGTGATATTCTGTGGTAATATTCTGAGATGGGAAAGCTGTCCTTCACAGTTACCCAAGAGGAGATGGCAGGGCCTGACAGTGAGGTTAATAGGGCCCTGCAAGCAAGGAGCAGGCTATGATAAATGATGGTTCCTTTCTCACAGTGGAAGGGCAGTCCAGAAGGCTTTGGGAAAGTGAATAGACACTGGAATAGAATAAAATATCATTTGAACCATCTTCTGATTTTTGGGGAAGGTTTCTCACATTTTGTGTAATTTTTCTTCAAAGCATGGAATGTTCTTAGAATTTTTTGCTTCCAACTGTACCTTGATTAGACAAATAATCTTTTCTCCTCTCAGTTAAAATAACTACATGAGAATAATTACAGGGTTATTCAGGAAAATAATCCATCATCATATTTCAAATAATTTCTTTTTTTTTTGATTTTATAGAGAAGGAAGGAGAAACTTCAGTTTTAACTAAAAATCAAGCAAAACCTCACGCAGTCCAGATATAGTTGTATTCTGGGTCAAGAACAAGAAATCATTTAGATATTTATGCATTTAATTTTATTTCAGTGACTTTTCCAATAAGATTTAATGGAAAGTGTGTTTCACAGCAGCTGGTTCTTAGTGTGGTTGACATCTCCATAGTATTGATTCTGAAATGTCAATATTGAAAATTTGTGTGCACAGTGCTGACTTAGTTTACTTTAGTTCATTAAATCAGAGCTCTTTACCATTTTAAATGACAGAATTGGAATATAGGTATGAACTTCATTGTCTAGTTTATCAAACAGAATTTATTTAATGTCAAGGTCCAAAAATACAGATCATACTTGAGGACCCCCAGAGCAGGCATACCTAGAAAAACAAATTTTAACATGTGTAAGCTTATTGAGCAAAGTCAAGAAAATCATAAACAAACTGAACACAAAACACCACACAGGGTAGCCAAGATCCCCTAGTACTTCAGGTGGTTTTATTCTTACCTTACGCTGAAAAAAACCCAAAAAAACTCCAAAACTGAACCCTGGCATAAAGCTCTTCTTACTAATTCTAGATAGCATTCTAAAGAGAAAATTATTGAAATTTTTCTGTATTTTTTAAAAATTTAGTTTTCATTTAAAACAAGCTAGCAATCACCACATACAGAGTAACTGAGAAGAGCTGGCTGAGGCTGTCATCCCTACACAGAATATATGAAGAAATGAGGAATAAAATGAATGAGCAGAACAACTGACTTTGTGTTAGTTTTATCAAGGAAACATGAATTTGAATAATGACATTCCAGTCACTTTGGCTGCCTTGTTTATATATAGTTAGGCACCAAGCTTCCCCTGAAATAAATGAGGCTTTAATTTTTCTTGCTAGCTGCATTAATTATCCTGCTTTTATGCTTTTAACTAATGTGACTGTTCCCGTATCAGGTAATACACATCTGTGTTATAAACCAACATTCACAAATAACTTCATTAGGTGAGCACTTTGCAATCATTAATAATGTGAACCACCATGATAATTTATCAGGAGATATCATGCCACAAGGTTCACTGGTTTCCCTGGTACAATCAGTAATTTTGGAAGTGGATGTATTGGTTGTTTCCTAGTAAACAAAAGGAAATTGTGGTACGTTCAGTTGAAAATGCAGTATGTAGTCGAAGATGTAATATGTAGATGTAGATGTACTTCTGCTCATGTATGCAAAGTACCAAATCTCTCCAGAAGTCTTTGGGGATATGTTGCAGATGTGTTCACCCATCTTTTAAGTTGTGAAGATGAACTGGACATTTCACCTTCTTTGTCACCACTCAAGACAATGTTCTTAATCTATATCTCCCCTGTTGCAAGCAGATTGGGATGAAAATTATTATTAGAGCTTTTCCTACCTACAATTGTTAATTTTATTATTCAGTTTTTATTTAAAAAAACACACCAAAAAAACCCAAAACAAAATAAAAAACCACACACACAGGAAAAAAAAAACAAACCACCAAAAAACAACAAACTTTAATTTGCTCTAGTGCATAAATCAGGAGTAGAGCTATACAGAATGGCATTAGGAAATGTTTGGAAATTTTAAATTTTATTTTGGTCTGAAGGTGTTTGAGTGGAGATCTGTAAATCTAGGACTCTCATCCATAGTTTGGGAAGAAGGTCACCCTACAACAAAGGACTCCAGTACATATCACTCAAGCTGGATCCAAATGAGACTCTCCAATGGGAAATTTCAGGACTTGAGTACTGCAACTAGATGTACTGGATGAACACCTACGAGTAAGGAAAGCCAAAAGCATTGATTCCCCAAGCTTAGACAGTTATCCAAAACACATGGCAGAATTTTGCTTGAAATACTGTTTGGATCTTGTAAAACTCAATTTTGCCAACCTGATTTCACATAATTTCTGTCTAAACCTAGTCCATAATGGCAAATATAAAGTGTTTGGCAGGCTTTTGCTTTTGGAAAACATTTCAGTTTGACACCTGACTGTAGCCATTTGTGCCCACAGATAGATGCACCATAAACCTGATTGTGCATGCAACACTACTATGAATAGATCTAAATATTCATGTGTACTGTTAAACAATATTATGTGATTATGAGACAGGATAAAAGTCTCTCTTTTCCAGTACTTTTTAATTCAAAGTATATACTTGAGATATAAATGCTGGTTAAAGGAAACATGATCCTATTGGTTTTGCTTTAAAAAATCATGATGGCACAGTCCACCCTAAAAGCTATAATTGTGGGGTTTTTAATGTATTCCATGAAGTATACCAGTTATAACCACTAAAGTGGATTATGCCTCTTTATGTGAATTTTTAAAGAGTAGACAAGTGTACAGTAAATAGCTTTTGCAAACTCAGATTCAAAACTGATCTGAACATGAATTCAAAAGTACTTCTTGCAGACATATTTTGTTTATCTGCTGTCACTAGTATGATGCCTTAGGTACAAGAGACATGTACCCTTTGAAGAGTATGGATAGTCTAGGGAAAGAAAAGTTCTTGCTCAATCCCTTCTCAAAGGACTTTTATTAAATATGACAAGAATCTAGAATAAGAAGTTATAATCGTCTTAACTTGACTTTCAAGTAATGGACCTGGGATACAAGGCACAAGTTTAGAACAACGTATTTTCAGTTTCTTCTTTCCTATGTTATATTTTTTGTGGTTACTTATATGAGAGTAGTTCTCAACCATACTAAAAACTTCTCTATAACTCTCTAAACAGCTGCTTTATTGGGAAGGCTATGATCCATTGTGCCTCTTGAAGGAACATTTCCTAAATTAATAGGGATTATAAAGAAAGGAAGTAAAAATATCTCTGAAATGGATAAAAGGTCAGAACTTTTTTGAGACTGAATTTAGAAGCATATTGTTTTGTAGGAGGCTTGGTTTAGGTCTCTCCTTATTCATAGAATATCTTAAGTATTGCAAAATCTGATTAATGCTACCAAATTTTCTTGCCATATATGCATATGGCATATGTATCCAAAAAAGATTCTCTCTCTTTCCCTTTCACGTTTCTCCTTTCATATCAACATTTATTCAGAANCCATTACATAAAAAACTTATAAATAAATGAAGCATTAAACAGAGAAAACCAAAAATCCACACTACAACAAAAGGGTATCTATGTCCATTTAGGAGATGATGTATTTCCTAACGGCATAGTTAATACAGGGATTCTTAAAGTGCAAATATTCTTTGATCACAAAAAAACATGTCCTAGGAAAATAAATCTTCTTTCTGATTTGGTTGTTAGGTTTTGTCGCCATTTTTTCCCAATGTATCTTTTGATAACGTTAGGTTTGCTAAAGAGTAATAATCTAGATCTATGTCAAATGTAAAAAGGTGATTTTTACAAGACAGCACTTGAATAATATTCCAGAAAACAATTCACAGAAATGATCAACAAAGGTCTATTTTGTGGTTTTTTTTTTTTTTTTTTTTCTCCCCATAGCTGGGCAGGTGTCTACAAATATCCATGCTTGAATTGTTCAAAGGTCTGTTCTAATAGTGGTCACTGGAGTGGTATTCAACAGTAAAAGATTTCAATACCATTTGAGATTCCTTTTCTTTTCCCAATCCTTGACCTGATTTTGTTGGTCTTCAGATCACTGTTAATTGTTTGAATCTAAATATCTATTTAATATGTTCAATACACATAAGCAATAAACCCCAGTCTCAGAAAGTAATTGCCTTACTCTAGCAGTGATTATATCAAATCCCAAGCTCTCTGCTCAAAAGTGAGGATGAATAAGATCGTCTGGCTTCTCCAAACAAGCTGTTTTCTGAATTTCTAAGTTGCTGGTTAGTGCTATTTGCTCCCGTATTTGCATGCCAACCTAATAAAATTACTAGATATTTCATGTCAGGAAATAGGAAACAATTTTCCTCTGGGCAGATGGGAGCAGATCATTAGGGAAGTGACTGCATTCACTTCTGGATAACAAACTCTGCTCTTCAGCAATTCAATTCATTACTGGCAACCTTCTTATCTCCTACTCTCTTGCTGATACCCTGAGACATATGGTCCTTTATATAGAAGTGTTAAATGTGTTATATTTTACAGGTGTCTCACATATTTATTGTACAGAAGATAATAGTGCAGATGTTCTGGAGAATGTTTTTGAGTTCAGTCGCTATTGAATTGTTTCCCACACTTGCAGGAGCCTGGATCTGGTGGCTGATGCAGTCTTTTCAAGCCCTGAGTTTAATGTCTTGAGGCATTAAGGCATTTGAGAATCTTTTTATTTAAGAAAATAAGAACACCTGGGTACAGGTTCGGCCTATGCAACACACAAGTTTACAAAAATGATATTTTAACAGACCTTTATAAGTTACTTAATGTGAACATTGATAACATTTAAAATGGCAAACTTTTGATCCTGGGTCTCTTGAATGCAGGGTTGCAGCCTTTCCATGTTGAGATTTCAAAATATTTTTCGAAACAAAACAACTTAATTTTGTGGTGTTGGTTCTCCTGCAAACACTTTAGCTGGTGGAAAAAAATAATGAGCATTTTTAGCCTCCAGCAACCTAAACATTTTAAACATAGATAGGAAGATATGAAGCATGCCTGTGATTGTTCTGGACATTTCTTATATACAACAAAATCAGTAAGAGCTGAGGTAAAAAGAAAGCCTTAGGGCACTGAATAGTAATGTTTCAATTGCAAGGGATATCAGAAGGCAGACAATGTCAGAATTCTGTTCCTGTGCTTTCCGGGACATAACATTGCAGGGATGGCACTCTGCAGTAGCGCTTACAGGAATTGTCTGATAGTGTTTAAGAGTGTATAAACCCACTGACAATATATAAGTATGAATGTGAATATTTAACAGCTGAGTGAAACATCTGAAGTGCCCTGAAACATGGTAGGATGTCACAGAATTGCAGGAGGATTCAGGTTATCAGAGACTCCTGGTATTCATCAAGCCCAAACACCTGCTCAAAGCAGAAATAACTTCAAAGTAGATCAGTTTGCTTAAGACTTGTAGGTCAGTGCTGAAAATCTCCAAGAGCCTGCCTGGAAAACACAGCCACATGCATAAACACTTGCAACTGCATCGTGTTATTTCCTTTTTCTCCCAGCAGGAGTTGCTACATTCAGCCTATGCCTCTCTGTTTTCTAGTGCACCTCAGCGAATAGTCTGATTCTGTCTTTCCTATTCCCCCACTTTCTGCAGTGGATGAATACAAAGTAATTTATAGAGTCATAGGTTAAACATGCATGTCGGCAAGTTTTATAGACAAAACTTGAAGGACTGTGTGAAAGCTACTCTTCTTTCCCAGACCCACCACAGTCAGAAGAGGACTTGTGGTGAATATTTTACAATCATCTTATATTAATTTTCCAAGACAAAAATTTTAGTCTCCTCTCCAATATGCCCTAACATCCTTCGCTTACTCTTTCCCAATGATACCATTTCACTAACCACTGAAGAATTTAGCATTTTTTCTCTCCTTCCTTTCTACTACATAGCCATAACATATAAAATATTGTCTTTTTTTTTTGTCTCAAGAATTACAAGACCATCAATTTTGTGTCTCATGTCATCGTGATTATTTGTACCTGCAATAATTTCAGTACTGCCTTGGAGCAAAGATGCACTTGGCATAAGTTTTTCTCACAGCACACTGCATGATAGAGCTGGCTTTGGTGCTTCTGATTTCCCAGCCTGCTTGTTTGACTAATTAGATGTTGGGCTCTGTAGATGGTTTTGAAGTTGTTTATTCCCTGTCCAATGACATTACATGTGTCACAGCCACTGGTAATGTGAGGTGCTCAGCTTAGAAAATACACAGGAAACATCTGGACACTGCCAGTCTGCAGGGAGCCTTGTTTTCTCTTTACCAAAATAAAACATCCTAGAAAGGAGGGAAAGAAAGAGATATATAACAATATATTAATACTGAGGCATCCCTTACATACATTGCTAATACATGTTCAATGTCTCAGAGAGTGAAAACAAAGGCCCTGCATTTTCTTCTGCACATCTTCCATTATTCTGCAATGTTGACTTGCAGTATTTTACTCAGTTTTGGGCAGTATCTACACTTTAGTTTCTAGCAGATATCCTAGTAGTCTGTAGCTAAAAGTAAAGATATATTTGTTATAAAGAAACAACAGCTTTGAGTTTTCTAGTGGATTCTAGATTTACTTCACACTTTTCTCATAAAGTAGTTTTGTATTCCAAATGATCACATCTGGCAGCTGCCCAAGTGAAAGAGCCCTGCCAGCTGAAAGACACACTGCCAGAACATTAATATTCATGCTGCATTTTGGTCTTCTCATTTGTGTACTTAACTCTCTGAGACACAGGAAGGTCCGTGGGGAACACTGATGTGGGAGTTTCAGACTGTTGTGCATAAGAATTTCATTAAAAAAAAGGAGAAGAATGCAAATTTATGAAGCATAGGCCCACTACTGCCCTTAGAGAAGTTTAATAAATAATAGCTAGCAAGCGTCAGGTGGGACTATAACCTGGAAGTTGCTGAAGATGCTGACACTCCTAGCTTTAATTAAGAAGAAAGCTAGGATTGTAGGTTTGTGCTACAGCTTCTGGAAGATACTTGAGAAAATGTAACCCGGTTCCTATAGGCATCTGTAATCAGTAAAGTTAAATATGTTGCACTTTCCTGTTAAAAGAAACTCACAAGTCTCTTTTATAACCCATCAAAGTTTGTGTTAGATGAACTGAGGGTGTATTAGTTTATAAAAGCAGATTCCAATACACATATTCTAAATTAAATTTATTGGAAAATATATTACTGATATTGTAAGAATTTCTTTCAAAAAACACTTTTTTATAAAAAATTAATTATGAAAAAAAAAAAGAAAAATATTTATGTGTGATGTTATTAACATTCCCAAAATTTATCCTTGCATCCTCCATACCTTTAGGAATACCTTTTGTTATATTCTCTGTAAAAAGCAAGCCATTATGTAGTAGCCATATGAGGAACAGTGGTCCAAACTTTCAAAGTGTTCCTGGAACTCCACTTAAAACTAAGGGTAGTTGCAAAAGATCCTCTAGTAAAATAACATAGCTATGGAGAAAGCTTAAAGTTTTTCTCTCCTTCATTCTAAATGGATTGTTTTCTAACACATACATAAATGCTTTTTCTAGGCAGGGTGGGTTAGTGTGTTGCTTTTGTGCCAAGAACAGCACGGTTTAGCATGTCCACATGTGAGGCATGGTGAGGGCACAGCTCATTGCTTACTGACCACAGTCAGCACAGTCCTGTGCTTTTCTTTACCTGGGTACAGGTCATCAGCCAAACAATTTTTCTTTCCATCAGGCACTTGCCTTCCAAATTAAGGAAGAATTCAGTATTTTTAGAGTGCAAAACCAAGACTGACCAAATAATCCCTAATTCGTGGTCCTGTAGTCTATTACTTTAACTCCTTACTCTTTATCAATTTAACTTCTTACTGTTTGTCTCCTTCATATAGAGATAAAATATTTAGCTAACTTTTACTTTACTTATTGGTGTAGTTATAAAAAGAAAAAATAAAATAAACTAGCTTGTTGTGTAGAGAGAAGTTTGGAAAAAGATTTTGATTACAACCAAGATTCACTCTAACTGAAATGTACCTAGTAAACAAAAATTTGAGAAATGGAACCTGTCATGTCATCAAAAACAAAAAAAATATTCAAAGATCTTAAATAGATTTTCTCAAAATACAAACCGTGGGATGTAACTAAAATGGCATTTTATGAGATTAACCTTTTTTTGACTTCAACATTTTGGAGAGATTCAGCTATCAGTGACAAAGAGAATTATAAAAAGCACCAGACCTTTATTTTAGCAGAGGGCAAAAGGATAGGTCAGGGTACTGATAGCTGCTAGGAGAAGGTAACAGTCCCTCTGAGCTTGACTATCTTTTCTGCCCAACAGTAAAAAGCAGGGATTTTTATGACAGTTTAACTTTTTCCAATCTTCATGAAGAATGCATAGCAAGTAACCATTAACTTTGGGAGCTTATGCATCACAGAAGATCAAGTATTCTTTAGGATGAATAAACCTCTGCTAGTGTTTTAGATTTTTCATCTAAAAATGCAGTGCATGAGTAGCTCATAAGGCATACACAAGAGCATAACATTTTCCCAATATTGCTGTGACAAATTCAGCTTGTGCCGCAAAATGAAGATTTAAAGAATCAATTTCAGACCCCCAACTAGTTTGAAAAAGCAGCTTGGTAATTTCAGACTATTTGCAAAGACAGTTTTTATTCAATGCTGAACATGTAAATGATAAAGACTCATTTACTCTTGTGTTATTTGGGTCAATCCTCAAAGAACACTTTTCCATCACACTCTTGCAGAAGAGCCCTAGTACCAGAGAAGAAATCCATTTTTTTAAATCAAGGAAATGTATTGTGTACTTTCTTAGTAGGACAACTTTTTTACATCAACTGATAGAATAGAGACAGAAAAACCTGAGGTTAGTGCTAAAGAGTCTTTTCTCTATGCACACATACTCATATGGTGTGGAATTTGCTACAGAAACACAGGAATGACTTGACTCCTCTCAGACACATATGCCTATGGATTTATTTATGTACTTTCTGATATTCATGGCATTCTCTCAACCAAGATCTCATTTGCTTATCTTGAAATATTTTTCCAGATGAAATCTGACACTTGTTTGTTTTCCTTTACTAGCTTGCACTAAATGGATAAATATTTTCTCTTTAGCCACATAAAACTGAACATTCACTCTAGATAAGAGGTATTCTTCTGCTGCTATAGCACTGTGTGAGAGTACATGGAAGGGTTAATCATTAAATAATTATGCAATGAACAAAGTGATTGATTTATTTGTCTAGTTGGTGGCAAATGAGAGAATTATAGCACAGCAATCATATTTTAAGAGAGTGGTTTTTCCAGTCCATTTCCAAGCTCTGTATACCTGTATTATTAAGACAAATCCCTGTTGAGTAGCCCTATTTACAGAGCATAATTTGGTGTCTTCAGTTGATAGTTGCCATTTCTTTTTGTCTAAATGCCGCAGCTACCTTGCTGCTCAGGCAATCCACAGAAAGTTGTAGGAGTGAAATGCTGGCCTGCAGCTGCCTGATTTTCATTTGTGAGGAAGAAGGACCTTTACTTCATTCTAAAAATGGCAATATTTTTCATTTTCCCTTAAAATGGCATGCAACCAGAAGAAGAGAACCACACTGGTGGACGACAACTATGAATGAGGTATAACTAACAAAGACCGTGCTGCACCACAACTCCATTTCAAAACCAGTACAAATACTTGATGTGCTGAAGTTGGGAGCAGGTTACATTTACAAAAACTTAATTAACCAAAGTGTGCCTTTCCCAAAACATGTCACTGACCTGCCACAGTTCTGGTATATCATGATATAGTAGACTACCACCCACCACATTGCCAGAATCTCCTGTTTCCCAAAACAGTGGAAATTATTGCAGTAGAAAATACATTAAACCCTTTTTTTAAAAAAAATGGCTAATGTCTCCTGGGAGAAATTTATTAATTCTCACTGTTCCATGTTGTACAGTGGAATGCGTGTCCTTTGGACTCAGTAGATTATGTAAGACATGATGCAGAAAGCAATATGGTTGTACAGCAATAAGTCAGAGATAAATACAAAAGGCAGCTGAACTAGTGGTGAGAATTCTCTGGTTAAATTACAGCACTTATTTAATTTAAAATTATATAAATTTGTGTAATATGGTATTTCTTAGGATCAGGAATACATCAGAATTGATATTAAACAAATGTTTTACAAATAAAAGAAATATTTTTGTGGATTTGGCTACTTTCTTCATTCTTTCATCAAAAGAACCTAAACACAAAACTGCAATATTTAAAATTACTCTTGTCTTGTAAATTAAAATCTAAAAATTCTAACTGTTCTTGAAAGTATTTGCATGAAAAGTGAAAAGAAGTGTCTTTTTTTAAAGTATTTTCAGGTTTCTTGGGAAAAGGCAGTTTCAGCTAGGCTTGTTATTTCTGCAGCTCAAATGCTTACAACTTAAATATTTGTAAAGAGTGAGAAAAATAACTCCAATTTCTATGGCTGATTCTGAAACCTTTGTTCCCTTTCTTTGAATAGGCGTAGGCAAACATGTAATTTGTCCTGCCTTTTGTCTAACTGCAAACAATAGATTAAGTTCAGCTGAACATGCAAGGGAAAAGACAAAAAGCAAACATTGTTAAGCACTTTCTATTAGCTGGATTTTTTTTTTTCCCCTGAAAATGCCAGAGTGCAGTGAAGCTTTTCTTCTCTTTGTTTTAATAATCATATCCAGTGGTTATGGCTCTCAAGGAAATTGAAAGGTCAAGACATGTACACACTTATGACTGGGGTGGTAGCATAGGCTTGTGCATCTTCTACCAGACCCTTTTGGATCACAGCTGCAAAAAGATGCAAAATTTTAAATTATTTAAGGCATATTCCACACGGTTTTTGAGATATTATTTCTTCCCAATATATGATCTAAATCTACCACTCTGTTTCAGTTTAAAGCCATTCCCCCTTGTCCTATCACTACTTGTCCTTGTAAGAAGTCCCTTGCCAGCTCTCTTGTAGAATCCCTGGAGCCTTCTCTGCTCCAAGCTGAGAGGTAGACCAAGCAGGGAACACTGGAGCCCACAATATTTCTGTGTTAGCTAGTGTGGATAAAACCCTTGCACTGTAATTCTTAAGTGTGAAGAAAATTATAGAAAATTGTACTGCAGAGTAAATTTTATACAACAGAATCATCCCTTGTTATACAATTTCATTTCTATCCTCTGTTCTTTGTAGACATGCATTCAGCACTCTAGATGCTTAATGAGCCTTCTTTTCAAAGCTGCTATATTTTTAAAGGTTTGCAATAAAACAATTATTTCACAGAAAAAGAACGTGATTTCCTACCCTCTAACTGGCCCATGCCACACAAGATTTTAGTTTTGTAAATTAGCAACAGACAAGTAGATTTTTGCTCATTCTATTGTGTAAGAAAATATTAAAAATTCAGGCTTTAAACTCTACCAATGATTTAATTTGAAAAAAAAATAACCAAGCTAAATCTAACTTTACAAGTTCTAATTTTAATAACAAAAATCACTGATATGGAAAAAAAATCAAAAATCTTCTCTTAGAAATATTTCTTACAAGGTTTACATTGGGACACTGTCAAGCAAGAGAGCAAATATGAAAATTGACTTTCACAGTGATGGTGAAAGGGACATGCCAAGTGAAGGGGTCACTTCTCCTCTCCAAACCTCACTGTATCTGAGCCGTTTGTTTTTTTTCCTAGAAATGGAATTCTTTGATAATTTCGGTCAAATACATTCATGATTTTGTGATGTCCATGGCATGCTTTGTGGTTAAGTGTTTGTATATATAACCTTCCTCCCACTTTAAATATCTGCACACCAGAGAAGCAACCTAACATTCAAAAATCTTCCCAGTGTCTGTAAAGGAATATCTAAAATTCTAACTGTTATATGTTATAGATGAGCTTTGTTTTCCTTTAATAATTGTGTGATTTGGAAGAAAAATATTAAATCTAACTCTATTTAGTTGATTTCCATAGTGGAATATGTTGGTATGAAAGGATAGGTTTGTTACTGTTTTGCTAAAGCAGAACAGACAGTGTGAGAGTGATCATGAGATTAAATGGTGTATTAAAAGCAGATGAGTTTTGGCACAAAAAGTAGTGTTCCTGTGTACTTAATATCACTTTGATTCTAATATTCAGCAGAGCATGAATGAAGTAAGGACGAAAATGTTCTGTTTTGTCTTGCAGTGAGCTAAATAACACTTTAGATTTGGTGTAGCCAAATCTCCATCTGAATTAGAAACTATGCTCTTACAGGGAAATATGGATTCTGCTAATAAGGGGATAGTTTCGTATAATTTAATTAGAAATGCTTTTAGAAATAGGAAGGTACTTGTCTGATAATGCTGAAGAACACAAAATCAGACAGTATGCAAAACTTCAATTCAGGCTTGTGCAGTTGTATTGGGTTTGATAGCCTGGTTTTTGGGAGCAGGCAGACCACAGAGGCGGCTTCTATGAGAAGCTGCTGGAAGCTGCTTCCACGTCTGGCAGAGCCAATCCCTGATGGCTCCAAAGATGGATGTGTCATTGGCCAAGGCTGGGACAATTAGAAATGGTGGTAACGCCTATGCGATAATATATTTAAGAAGAAATCCACACAAAAGTTGTTGCACAGCTATAATTGCAGCTTGAGAAGAGTGGAATGAGATGATTTGAGGAGAATAACTCTGCAGACACTGAGGTCAGCGCAGAAGGAGGGGGAGGAGGTGCTCCAGGTCCTGGAGCCAGGATTCCTCTGCAGACCATGGTGCAGACCATGGTGGAGTAGCTGTGCCCCTGCAGCCCATGGAGGTCCCTGGGGATGCAGAGATTCATCTGCAGCCCGTGGAGGTGCCCCACAATGGAGCAGGTGGATGTCTGAGGGGAGGCTGTAAACCCGTGGGAGACCCAAGGTGTGAGGGGCCCTGCTCCCATGTTGGAGCAGCCTGTCCTTGGAAGACTGTCCCTCCTGAAAGAGTGACCCACGCTGCAGCAGTTTGGGGAGGTCTGTTTGCCCAGGGCTGGACTCACATGGCAGCAGTTCACAGGGAGCTGCTGCTCATGAGGTTGGAACCAGGTTGGAGAAGGTCACAGAGAAAGAACTGCCTCCCATGGGAAGGACTCCACAGTTTCCCTCCCTCATTGTGCTGCTGGTGTAGAAGGTAGAGATGGAAGGAGGGAGGGGTAGGGGGAAGGCTTTTTAAGGGCTTGTTTTACTTCTCATTATCTTGCTCTGATTTTGTTAGTAATAAATTCACTTTGTATCTTGAAGTGGAACCTGTTATGCCTTTGATGGTACTTGATGAGTGATCTCTCCTGGTCCTTAACTTGTGAAGCCTTCATTAAATTTTCATTAAATATTCAGCTGCAGAGGAGAGTGAGTGGGCAGCTTTCATGGCATCTGGCCTGGGTCAACCCATGACAGTGGTTGACTTCTATCTGAAATTTGTCACAGTCAAGTTTTGCTTATTTGTGAATATTGAAATAAGGGGAATTTCTTGAAAATCTCGGAACAAGGATGCAATTTTTTGATGTACCACAAAATCCATTGTGAAACTCATTTGGGAAGACAGGTAGCTTGGATGTTAAAGCATTGAACAAATCTTACACTGCATGAATGAGATTTTTTGGGACTGCCTTAGCAACCACCAAGCAACTGTCAGATGATCTGGTATCAAGGATAGCTGGCAGCATGGAACAGCTTGATAGCAGCTGAGATCTGATTGTTTGTAATGTGTAGGATGTGATTACTAATTCAAATTAGAAAGCATTGGCATGTGCTTCTTTAAGATAGGAAAGACACAATGCTAGCCTAGAAACCATTACATTTCATAGGATTGCATTGCAGCCTCACCAAATAGACTCATTACAAAAACTTTTCCCACTACAAGGAAATGAAATCCTACAGAAAATGGCAGTGTGAGCTCTATAAAGTCAATAAGCATTTCCGTGTCCAAGTGTATATGATGAGTGTTGTGATTTTTTTTTTATTGTTGTTTCCCTTGACTTTAAAAGCAAGTTCCTACGACTGTTTCCTGTAGGACTCTGTTAGAGCCAGTCAGATGCTGTTAGTGCCAGGCTTTGTCTCATATAAACTTGTCACACATACCCAACTTCTTTGACTGTTGCCATTCCTAAAAGGTGAGTATGGAAAACAAAATGACCCATGAAAATCCCTCCTCATGACTGCACCTGCCAGCGCTGATCCTGGTAAAAGAGACGATCAACACCTCACAGCTGTTTCTGCAGCTTTATCTTCATGGCCTGTCTCTTATCCTGGCTCTTGTGTTTTTATCCTGGGTTTTTGTGTTTGGGGTCTGTTGTTGTATAAATGGGATTATCTGTTCTGAAGCTGGACTGTGTTTGCATTAGGGTAGGAAGAGGCAGGAAGATGTCCCAAGCAAGGGGGGAGAATGAAGTCCCAGCAGAAATTCTGCCACTTGTGACATTCTCTTCTGGCCTTTCATTTCTGTCTTCCTTAGTGGAAATATTTCTCTATGGCAGCAAACTTATCAGTCAAAGACTGACAAGAGATGAGCAGGGAGAGCTGGTTACAGCACAGTCTGGCGTGTTCTCCTTGTATATAGTAGTAGCTGATTCACTGGAACATGGATTTCAAGAAAACGTCGATCTATCTAAAGCATGGCAATCACCTATCCAGAAATGCTAGAGCTAAGCTGGTATGAGCTTTCTAGCAGTGACAGGATAACCTCAGCTACTGTTCATCAGATAACCTTCCCCTTTCTGTTGCTTATTTGAAATAATAACATATTCTTCTCTGCTTATAGTAAAAATAAATATTTTACTTGTACAGGGATATCAGGTTAAGACATTCTTAGCTGAGGTTGCCAAATAAGGAAATGATCAGAGTAAATCAATAGTTTACGGACCTGAAGTTCAAACATCCTTACTAATCCACATGCCTGCATGTTCCCATGTGTGCTGTTTAGTTTATTCACTTTATAAATGATTTAGAAAAGAAAAATCTCCATTCAAAGTGAGTAATTTTCCAAATGGACATTGCATCAAATTTTCTGGCTTTAATTCAGTCAGTTAATTATATTGTATTGTCCATAATTTTTATACTAACTATGGGAAAAACAATGTTTGAAAGTGTATTAAAAATATCTTAATATATTTTTTTACAATTTAAGTTTAAAGACATTTTTACGATGAGTGTGATTCACTAGGGAAGTGATGACTTGTCTGTACTTCCTTTCTAAACATTTTCTGTGGACCGATATTGAGTGTGATTTCTAACACAAGTGGCAGTGTAATATCAGCATCAATAAGTCAAATAGCACTTTTTAAAATCCGACCATTTTGCTTAAAAGCAAAGCAAAACAAAACACAACGTAAAAGGTACAAAAATTGCTCAGTAGTATGGTTTGGTTCACTATGGGTTCACTGTAGACTAGTATTCCCAGTCTCTGACAGGTTTGTATAAATTTGACACATTCTTATGGCATTTGTTTATTAAACTAGAAAGATTAAACTTATTTTAATACTTCCATAAATGCAGTAAGTATAGTCTGTACATAAAGTCATCTACAAGACACTAAACTTTCTGAATCCTCTGGTCTGATCCAGTGAGATACTAGTTTTTGTGTTGTAATCTGCTTTGGGGAAAGACTGATAGGTCTCTCAGCAGCTTTGTCAGTGTAAAAATACTGCTCTGAGTAATTTAGACATTACTGTAGTAAAAGAAACTTAATTTGGGTTGTTTGGTTGTTATAGTAAGTTTTGTCCTGTTGAAATAAAATTAAAACTCTCCCAGAGTTTTGGGAATTGCAAATTGGCAATTATCTAGCTATTAAAAGTAGGAGTGGCAACAAACTTTCTTTCACTTTGACTGGTATCCTTGGTACAGTCCTCCCAATTCATTACTGGAATGGCTGAACAGCTACTTGCCCCTGTTACTGCATCTATGAGATCACTGTTGTTTGCCAGAAGATGCTTTGCTGAACTGAAGAATTCCCGAGGGATCCATTCACTCAGACTCCTTACCTCTCACTAAAGAAGGTTCCAAGGGCAGCAGAAAGAGAGGAGTCCACGAAGCAGCAGAGCTGGTACACCACTGTAAGGAGGATGTAAAACAAAACACAGGGAAGGCTGAAGGATGAGAGTGGTGAGGGTACACTGCGGCTTTATATCTGAAGCTGCAGAACAGTGCAGCAAGTCTGGGGATGTTCAGCTGTTGAGAGGCTTTGGTTACACAGCAGTAGTCACAGATTTTTGGCTCAACAGATCAAAAGGAGTATCCACTTAAGGTTATCTGATCAGGTCCAAGCAACTGTGTTATGTATGGAAGGAGATGTATGCACATAAAGAAGAAAATATGAGTTAAAAAGTAATATTTATGGGTTTGATGTTTAAAGACCAGTTAATCCAATTTAAATTCGTAATTAAAATCTTCTATGTCCATTCAATTTAAAGTTATCTTCTAACTTTTTTAAAACAAAATTAATTATTTTTAAAGTGTGTAATTATAGTATGAGCTTTTTAGCAACATTTTATTTCATGGAAAATGTTTATATCCAGAAGTGGCTGGAAGTTTTAATTGATTTTTCACACTTCAGTGAAGTCAGTTTTTGCAAATACTTCTTGTGTGTTCTCAATAGTGTCCCAAACCCAGATTTAATTTTGATGTGGCAAGGGAGTTACTGTGCCTAGAATTCCAACATATTATTTAAAAAAAATTCAAGTTTAATGTCAAATAAATTTATTTGTTTTGTGGGTGTTGAGCTTCATCTTATATGCTCCAAGCATCTTCTGAGTTTTAAGCTGTCTACACAGCATGAATGGTGAGATAGAATCCGCATTCCTGGCCTGAGTCATTGGATCTTACTTTTGAAATCATCTCAGTGAAAGAGAAAGACTACTTAACGAATAGATTTTTGATCCTTGGACATCAAATTCCATTTGGTTTTGAGCAGGGGAATTCTCACTGAAATTACTTTTGGTGTTTTATACATATAGCCAGTATGTGTATGAGGATTTACAGGATTTAGCTGACTCTGTACCTCAGAAGGAAAGACTGATACAATATCTGGCTAATGGTTCATATTTAGTAGATAATTTAAATGGTAGTTCTTATTTTCAACTTTCATCTTAATAGCTGACTATATACTCAACTAAAATTTCCTGGATTTAACCATTAAAGATTATGAAAAACAGGATACATGAAAATAACAGTATGTAATATCTGTGTTTGCAGATTTTCCAATTGATAGTGCAAATTAATAGTGTAGTTGCTGCACTATTAATATTTAAGTATATTTATACGCCTCCTTTCTACTGTATTACAGGTTTCATTACAATCGATATATCTTCCTCATAGAGGAAATCTGTGCATATTTATGAAATGAGCTCTGATATTATACATTGACGGTGTTAAAGGGTACAAGTCAATGTAGCAGAAGGGTTTGGTGAGGGGATGCTTAAGGGAAGATGTGTCTTTTCTCTCGGGCCAATACTGTCAGTGAGGAGAAAAATTTGCTCTTCAGACTGTGACAAAAATATGTGTTTTTTCTTACCCATGCCCATCGCACTCTAGGAGCAAATTCAAAGTAGAAGATTGAATCTTGATTGGCTTCATGTCTGCTGGGCAAATTTTAGTAGTATGGTTTTAAACTGAGAACAAACTCGGAGAAAATATAAGGTGTGTCACTGTCGCAGTGACTGGGAAAATATTCCTTCACAGTTACACGCATGGGAGCTCAGCAACCTTTGGTACACACAGGATTCAGCACTTTATCACCAGGACCAGAGAGGCAAGGGGGAGACCAGCTTTTGCTGCCTGGGGACATCTTCCTGTAGGAGAAGTTTAATTAAAATGTGTCCTCCACTGTATTTTATCTTGCAAAAGGCCGGCCAGTATTTCAGTTAATACCCCTATAAATTCCTTTGCCAAGTCTCTTTAATTTGACAACAGCCTTGAGAAGCAACGAGTCCTAAAGTTAAATATATGTTGCTTCTCTGGGAATCTGTGAGTGCCTTCAACAGCAGCAGCTGGAAGGAGAGGAGAGCACTGAGATTTAACAGATTATCTCTAGATCTGATACAAATGATCCAAATATTGAATAACTGTGCTTTTTATATGATCATTTTCAAGATATATTTTAATCTGTAGGAAGAAAATGTGTTGTTCTCCCTAAATGTCACCAAGTTTCTGGTTGGAAGACAAAATTCTGTTTTTATCTGAAATATATGTGTTTTTAGTAATGTTGAATTTTATGTTAAAACAAATTATATATCCACAGAATTATATGTTCTCTTTATTGAAGTCAAAACATATGTCAAATGCCAAATGATGGTGTTCCAAAGCTAGGGAGTTTGTTGTGCTCTTGCCTTTGTTGCCAGATCAGCCAACACTTATTGAACCTAATGAAACTTTGGACTTACGTAATTGGGTTGAGAAGCTGAGGTTATACATCTCCTCTGCACTTGGAAAACTCTCAGATTGTAAAGGAAGGAGACACTGATGGAAATACAACGAGATGAGTAATGTCCTTAACATGAAGCTCCTGTAACTGGGAATAAAATAATTGGAACTAAATAACTAGCACTGAAAAAAAAGAAAAAAAAGAAAAAAAAAAAGAAAAAAAAAAAGTCAAATTTTTCAATGAGGAAAGAAGCTCTTAGAAAGCAAAAGAACTCAGTCTGTTAGTATGGGTCTGCCATGCTTAGGGAAAGAAAGCTTACTGTAGCAAAGGCATGACTTCCCTGGGTTTCTGCCTCTATTTGTCTATCCTCATACCATTCTTTATTCCTTAGGGAATCTGTGGAAGGGAGCAGAGGCTTTATTAAAGATTGTCATTACTCTAAAAGTTAGTGAACATGATGTTTGCATGATGCTGCGAAATTATTTATTTCACTACCTTTTACTCTTTCACTTAATTTCCCAAAATTTCATGTTGCCTAGCAATATGTCAGAGCAGTTAATTTTATTTAAGTAATTGAAGAAAAAAAACTTAATAAAAAATCTAGTTTCAGAGTTCAATTTTACAGAATTTTTTTTTGACTTGTTCTCTGTCTGTAACATTTGAAGAATTTTCTTAAATTTACCAGGCAAAACTTATTTTTGAGATGAGACTAAGGTATTGAAAACTTAATCTGGAAATAATTCATTAGAAATAAATGAGAAAATAAAATCCATGTGGAATTGCTAAAATGGAGTGAGAAATTTTTGAAAGGTAAGACTGCAAAGAAAGAGCAAAAGACTTATTAAAATATAAAAATACTCTTATTTTTTCAAACTCCTGAGTCACATAATGTTACTTAATATTTAAGTTCAAATTTTCCAAGTATTTACAATTTGCCTAAAAATATGATATCAATGAATGCACATCAGAAAGGTGTTAGGAAGAAATTCATAATTAGATGTACGTAGTGGCAACCTAAAATCAAACTGACTAATATCTTAATGGTTTGATGAGAAAAGAAGTACACAGTTTAACACATGAACTAGCAAATACAGTAATACTTAGGGACTTAAATTATTTAAATTTGGTTTGGTTTATTTCAATATGTCAATTGTACTGCAACTGTAAGATGATGAATTGTCTTTTGACCCTTCCATCCTTGGGAGAAGTCTCATTGTTCAGAGAACTAAAACAAAGCCAGCTGGCAGCTAGACTAAGAAACAATTGACGCCAAATGGATTCTTTACATAATCTCTTTTAGGCAAACTCCTTAAGCACATGCTTTAAATACCTCTTGACAGAAACAGAAAAAAATACTCTGCAATAAAATATTCCTCTTGACTTGAATATATAGAGATAATGAGAAAGATATAATGAAATTTGGTCCTCAGAACATACTGGATGAAGTGTGTACATTAAGTCTTTAGTAAAGACTGTCTCACCAGTTAATATGAATTATTATAAAGGTTTCGTGTTATTTTTAAAATCAGAAACTCGATAGGTATGTGGTATGGGCAAAGAAAACAATATTTCATTTAAAAAGTGTGTGTGTGTCTGTATACATGCCTAGATTACAGCAAACTTGCTAAACTCATTTACCATAAGTATAAATCTACATGCAAATAGGAGCACAAGAAATAGCAAACATATTGCCCAAGAAAATACCATATTGTGATAGTATTATAGTACTAGTTCTGTTGTAATTTCTAAAAACTATTTTAAATAAAGTGGTATTAAACTGTTACCAGATAAAACAGTTGGCAACACTGTGCCACAATCATTGCAAGGGCACTGCACAGAAGACTGAGTAGCACAATGAAATGTATTTCCCTTTAAAGACAATTGCTTATGCAGTGTATGAATTACACTCTCTGTGATCACATTTAGTCAAATTAATGTAAAGCTATTAATATAGGTCAGATATATTTTGACTTCTGCACCTAGCACAGGGAAAGACCATCATAGTGTGAATATTCTCAATGTCTTCTGATCTCAATGCTTTAGTTAATTCATTATCCTACTTCTATCTCCTTGGCAATCAAATTGAGGTATAATGACTATGATTCTAAAAAGACTAAGACAGGGTCTATTAGAACCAGATTTCTCAGCACAGATGTTACACTGCAGTAGCTGGACTGAAAAAAATTACTTTTCTTGCAAATTCACACAGTATAACCCATTTTCCTATGAGCATGATGTTCAGAAAGAGGATTGATTCTCACAGAAGATGGAAATATTATTAGATAATAAAGTTCAGATTGCTTGTTTAAAAATCTTTGCATCACAGGTAGAATAAAAGTAATAAAAATTTGTTAGCGATTCCCTGTTTGAGTATTTTGACTTGTCATTCAAATGATTAAATTCATAGAATCATAGAATGGTTTGGTTTGGAAAAGATCTTATAGATCATGTAGTTCTGACCCACTATAATGCAGGAACACCTTCCACTAGACCAGGTTGCCCAGAGTCCTATCCAACCTGACCTTAAACACTTCCAGGGATGGGGAATCCACAACTTTTCTGGGCAACCTTTCATTGCCTCACCACCTCACAATAAAGAATTTATTCTTCATATCTAATCTTAATCTACCATCTTTCAGTTTTAATATTTCCCCCCTTGTCCTCTGATCACCTTCATGGCTCTTCTCTGGACTCACTGCAACAGGTCGGTGTCCTTGTGTTTGTATGCCCTAGAACTGAACATCGTACTCCAGGTGGGGTCCAACCATCAAATCCGTATCTCTTCAGTAACAGGCAAGAATATTGTGTTGGATACTGTCAAAAGCTTTGCAGAAGTCCAGGGAAATATATCAGTTGTTGTCTTATCCACCAAAGCCTGCCACAAAAGACCACCAAATCTTTCAGGCATGATTTATCCCTAATGAAGCCATTTTGTCTGTCACCAACCACCTCTTTATTTTCATGCGCCTGAATAAACTTCCCAGGAGGATCTGTCCCATGATCTATCTGGACACAGAGTTAAGAATGACTGGCTGGTACTTCCTCCACAAATCGGGGAGATTCCCATTTTTCATCAGTATGAACTTCACTGAACAGTCATGAAATCTCAAATATTCTGAAATATTCTCTAGTGGCTTATCCCCTTTGTCTGCAAGTTCCCCTGGGACCTGAGGATGTATCTTGAACCCCATCTTATCCTACAGTGACCAGTACTTCATTCTCCCAGTCCCTGCTTCTTCCTTCTGCAGCAGGCATGGTGTGTCTGGAGAACTTGCTAGTGAAGATTGAGAAAAAAAGTTGTTGAGTACCTCAACCTTCTCCATGTCCTGGATAACCAAGTCTCTGGTTCAAAGAGTAAAATATGATAAAAACATAGGGTCTTTGAAAATGAGTTTCAGATACAAATGGAGCTTGAAAACTGGGTGACGTATTTAAGATACGTTTTGTTAAGACTTTCAAATGTAGAGTTGTGGTTCAGCAAGTGGACTATTGCTTAGTGCAACGTTTCATGAGTGCTTAGTCATTTCATTGGATTAAATATAAATAAATAACATGTTTAAAACATATAGATTCAGAGTTATATATTAGATATGTGTTTCAGGTTTAAAAAAACTACTGTTAGTCATCCTAATTGTGAATGGGTAGATGGCCAGGAAATGACTCTCCCGATTTCATTCAGCTAGAGAGAACAGTCTTTCCAGCTCTAGGTTTGTTTTGACAAATGTTTTGACATTTTAAAGGCAGAATGAACAATGGATTTCTGAAAAGATAAGTATTCAGTTTCTCATGCTTTTTTCTTGGGTCATGCAGACAACCAGAAAAAAGAGATGTGGAAAACAACTTTGGAGTCACCTCAATTACGTCAGCACTGTGCCTTCTTCAGTTTGATATAAGAGGTGTGGAGATCCTAGTGGATTTCTGAGATATGTCAGGACAAATCCAATTAACCCTTCTAAAAGGCTGGAAAGGAGTTTCTTACCAAAAAAATCTGCCTTGTAGCAGGCAGTATCCTAGTTCTGACATGAAAGGTTGTAATTGTCTCAAGGCTGTAGTTAACAACTTTGTTCATGTGATATCACCGATGGATAGACGGGACACTTTCAGGTTGTCACTTACAATGTGGTGATGTAACACCATAAGTGGCCCAAGCACAAGTATTCACTGCTGTTCTACTGAGCCTTTTTCTTTCCTGAGAGAATACATCTTGCTCTCTAAGAAGTACACCTTGCGTGCAGCCCTGGAATAATCATTATGAATGACCTATAAATTTTCTCTGGAGCCTCTGTTTAAGGCTGTTCTTGATCTAGAGGCAGTCTTAATCCATACCCTGTGTCTTGGGGAATAGTTCAAGGTACTTGTCCAAATGCTGTACAGAACCAGGTTTCAAAGCTGGACCCTTTTGAAAATTTGATTTCAATTTAATTACACAATCACAGAAGCGGGAGAGAGCATATGAGTATTCCTGTAAATTCCTGCACAGAGTTAGGTACTGAGAGACAAAATGTCATTAATCAAATAGTGATTGTAGGAGTGTTCGTTGTATGAAAACATAATGAATGAAAGAATCTTAGGTCAGAAGAAAATTCTGTTTCAATTTCCTTCTTTCTCTTCTTTTTTTTTCAATATTGGCTTTCGACATCTGCTACAGAAATTTGTACAAAGTAGTAATGTATCTAACAATCAATGAAATGGCTGTGTTTGGACAAATGGCCTAATTTAATGCCACATTGCCATTGTGTTATTCTTTCTATTAATAATTCCCAATGCATTGCAAAGCAAATTGACCTCTAAAAACTAGGGAATAACTTTTATTATATTCTATTATCTGGGCTTTGAATATTCCTCTTTCAAATCCAGAAAGAAGACCCAGGAAGAAGGAAGTACTTATTACTGTGAAATTCTGTTCTAAAATACGGGTTAAATAACATTCTAGCAATGATTCCAACAGCTGAATGCCAGAATGATGAGCTTTTATCATATGGAAAAGCTTCTTAATTATGTATTCCATAATGCTCTAAAATTAGTTGGATGGCCTCTTTTCTGAGTATGTAACATTTTTCAAAACATTTTCTCTAGTATAATTTTTGGTGTCATAGTGATCATGGCTACCTTTCTACACAGAATTAGTGGAATAACAGCAGTTACTGCCAGAACATTTTCTCAAAACAGCCAAAATCTCGGCTTTACTTTTACTTTTGCTGCAGTGGAAAACAGTGATATTTAGGGGAGGTACAGAGAAACCCTGATTGTCGATAACAGTTGTGTGCGCAATGATTTTATGCTCTCCAATGTGCAAAATTCTTTCTTTAGCATAGCTGGCATATGGAAAAGATACAGTTATAGTCCTTCACCCACTCCTGTTAAATATATTGCTTTAATCTATCTAGCCTATCTACTTTAATATAAGCATGCCAAATTAAAAGGAGATAATTTTCAGGGGGGGAGAACTGTCTTTTTATCCAGACAGGAGGAGTGGTGGTTAACACTGCGTCTCGTCCAGAATGTTAGCAAAGCCCTGCCAGAGATTAGAAATGTTGTGGCACCACCATCATGACAGGTAGTTTGAAGAAGTATATTTAAGGTATTTTTGATCCCGTTGTTCTGAGGTTCTGAATACAGACACGTGGGAGTAGTTCCAAACTCACCTTTTTTGAATCAAGTTCAGCCCTTTGTTTTTGTGGTCAAGATTCTGAACTGTCACTTCTATGGGGCAGAATCTTTTCTCCTATTTTTCCTACATGCACAGCAAAACAGATCTCTGAAGAGATTATGTTTTATGTTTCTCCAATATTTTTAATTTCTGTGTGTATTTGTCCATTTTCTTGCCATGTCTAGAGTCCTCTGCCAGCACCTGGTCACTCTGGGAATATTTACTGTGGTTTTATTATGTCAAACATTGCCTTTTTATACAGAGGTTGTCAAGTGTGTGTAGCTGTTTGTCTGCATATTGTGCTGCATGGTGTGCCTCACCTGAAAAGATAACTTTTTTTTTTTTTTCCTACCAGGAAACTAAGGGTCATATAAGTTAATAACTCATGCTATAACATATATCCATGCAGTCCATAGCAATGGTTTTGTTTGTGGCTTTACCTCTGCAAGCACAGGGGAAGTGCTTTACTTCATTTCTGCAATCACCAGGGATTCCCTGGCTGCCTGATTACTCCAGAGCCTTTGATTTGATCAGAGCTGTGCCTTTGCTCCCTGAGAGCATCCTTAATGAAAAGAATATTTTGGGAGATATGAAGGAACTCCTCAAGAAAAGAGAGGCATGGGGAGGCAGGAAACAATGAGGAGACAGTCTTGCCAAGATACTGAGAAGGAGTGAAAGAGCCCTGTTAGGAGAGGAGAGAAGAGAAATATGATTATGCAGCACCCGAACTGCAGTAGCCTCTGCAGAACAGAGACAAATAGAAGTAACACAAAAAGACAGAATTTTCCCTTTGAAGTCATAGATGTTAGACTCCCTATATGGACATGAAGATCTTTGTTTTATCTGTCACAGGTGAATTATCAATTGCAGTGCCTTCAAGAAAACTTTTGAAGGAAAGGGCATGAATCCTACATTTATTTTTTATTTATTAAAATTGAATATGCACTAACTAACTTACACTGTGTAAGTTTTCAATTTAATAAATTAAATTTAAGTTAAACAATCAAAATAATTAATAAATCATTTTCAAGTCTGTAATGCTAGTTTAAATGGCTAATTTTTGAAATAGTTTAGTAAAAATTAATATTACAGTTTTAATGAGTTTGCTTGTCAGACTGTTCCACTAGAAGTAAGATGATGGTTTGTGATAGCCACTTTTAGAACAACACAAAGAAGTCCCTCATTTATCAATCAGTATAACAATTCTGAAAGCAAGGAACTCATATTAGGTGTTTTCCCAAAAAATTATTGAGACAACAAGATATTCAGAGTGATTCTTCTGAAATAAAACCAGCACTAAAGAAAAGAGCTGTTGTAGCACATTGGGATCAAGGCTTTGTTGTACGCACATGCAAAATTCATTAATATTACCGGCTTGATATTTTGAGTACCTTTATCCTTTCCTGAAAACTGTAAAAGGAAATATATTTGGAGAGGATATCTACCTAGAAACAAATAACTAACTGAATGGTAATCTAATATCCTGGCTAAGTGGTATTACACGTAAGCTACAGGACAGATGGTGGTTTGTTGTCTAAATCTTACATAAGGACTGGGGTATGAACACTACTCTGGCAGGAGCTGAAGTGAGATATTTTGCCCCATGGGAATGCAAAAAATCTGTCATAATACACAGGGTGCACATCCTGTCACTCTCTCTCTGGAGATATCCTCTTTCTTTTGCAATGTGCTCATACATCTGAAGCTGGAGGCTTTTCATCACCACACCTTTTTCTTACCAGTTCCTTGAGACAGTAATACTAACATGATTCAGAAAAGACTAGTTTAATTTCTCTACCACTATTTGGGAGTTGAGAGAAAAGGATAAGAGGGGAACAACAGCATTTTTGCTCACATGTCCCTACAGAATTGATTCCTCCTACCTCTCTCACTAAAACTATGTTATAAACTGAAGCCCTGAGTAGCAGACAGTTTTCACTGGAGTTTTTTCCACATTTTGCATACATACTAAATCACGTTTTATTTCATATTTGAAGCAATAAAACTAATGTGATGAGCTGATTTCTTCATGAAAGTCTGCATTTATACAAAGTTTATAGCTTTGATCAATTCTGATTATCTAAAAAATGGTCACAACCTGGTTTTGTAGTAGAAGTATGTTTTCTTCCTACATAATCTGAAAGGGATTGAGCCAATTTTGTTTAAACATGATTTTAAAGACTTCCTGTACATGTCTTAACATGAAAATTCTAAGTATCTGTTCTCTTCACAAAACACATGGGGTTTTTATTTATTTATTTATTTTTTTACTCATAAGAAGTTAGACAACACTGAAAGTACCTCTGTGATATTCTACGGTTTTAGTTCATTAGTGTCAGGAACTTAAGGTTATGGGACTATGCTAAGAATACGAAGACAGAAAACACCAATATTTTTGTACTTACCTCCTGTAACAAACAAGATTGGCTAGTATTTTGAACTTCCAATGTATCTCCTTATTCTAGAAAAGACAGTAAAAAATACCTATCTCTCCCCCAAATGAGGAAAAAGCCCTACATAGATTCCAGAGAAGATATAGGAGTGAAGAATGTTCTTACAACCATCACAGATGTAATTCACAAGCGCTCAGGAAAAACCATAGCCAAGAATGGTTATAGAACATCCATTTTTGTTATCTATAGCTGGTAGCTTATCTGAACTTTACTCTTATCACTATATATTAGGAGTGAAATTTTCAAGGCCAAGAAAAAGCCTTGGCTTTGCCACAAGACCTACTATGTGCATTTATATATTTCTAAATATCATTATTGTAATTTCTTTTCAAAACACAGGAGAAGAGAACGTAAGTAGTTACCAATGTGAAGCAAGCAGACACATTTCAGATGCTTTCAATACAAGTTTTGGCCATTTAGAAAATGGTCAGATATAGTTTAGTGATTCCATTTTTCAGAGCTGCTGTTTTGACTCTTTCATTAAGCTGAGTGTGATAAAATATCAGTGGATACAACTCCTCAGACCTGATCTAAACACCCTTATTCCTCATATTTTTTTCCAGTTTCCTTACATTTAGTTTTTTACTCCTGGAGAACTCCTCATTAAATTAACAAATAATGGTCTATTAAAGTCCTGCAGACTGCCCACATAAGAAAAGACTATCTAGTTCAATTAAGAAAGATGGTGTTTGATTCATTTACTTTATGATTTACAGTGCAGTCCAATGGGAAACCTTCCAAAGCAGTCAATCCCATCCTCCCCCATCTCTTCCTCTCACTCTCCCCAACTCACACATGGGTATAACAGCAGAGCTCTGAAAAGGTTACTCAAAATACCAGAAGAATAAGCTTCTTAATTGAATTTACCTAACTATACTAGGCGCTGCATATGTGAAAAAAATCATCAAATACATGCGTGTAAACATACATAAACAGGGGTTTATATCTAAATGAATATGCATATGTATGTAAATTCATATCTACATGTCTCATTTCAGGAATGTATTTTTGCTATATAATTTTTGGTCTGTTTTTCTTTGAAGTTGAAATTAAATAATTCTTCACAAATACTTTTTAAATTATTATTATTTTTATTAGTTTATAACATGGATATGCACTCACAAAGTGAACTGGTGATGAGTATCAAACAAAAAGAAAAATATCTCATGAAGGTTAACTGGAAAATTTTAAGATCTGATAAGGCATCTATTTCATTCCCATGATTAAATGAGACCTGTCAAATATTTTTGTTTGTTGTCCATTCCATCTAGTGCTCCTTGGTCTGGGCTGTCCCTAGAATTCAGGAGGCCAAAGCTAAAATTTCAGTTTGAAACAGACTTTGTGAGAATTATAATTCTCCTGGGTCAGCTAGGTGAGTACTGATGGATGCTGCTGTTTAAAAACAGCTGCCTCTCAGCCAAGCCTTTCTTGACTTTTCAGGAAATAGTCAATTTCTATGAAAATTGCACTTTAGGCAAAACGTTAAACATTTGCTGACAACATCAATGCAATAAATAGTTTTTCAGATAATTCAGATTATTTTATGCGGCACAGAAATCAGCATCACAAAACTGCTGGTTTCATGCATAATTTCTTTTTCTTTTAATTCATTAAAATGTGATTGTTGAATGCTTCCAAGAGATGCAAGCAAAAAAAAAAAAGTCACATTCTGAGATATGAATTTGGGGATAACATATAAAAATGAGATTTTTAAAAATTTACTGTTTTCAAATAATTGAAAAGTAGTGCTAAAGTGCTCAGAATACTGTCCTTGTTTTATTTTGACCCTGCTTAGAAGAGCACATTTGGATAAGTTAGTTTTAGAGTAACCTGTCCTAAATATGAATCTTTAAATAATTTTTTCTTGTGTTGAGTCTGTCCTCCGACAAATGTGGAGACTTAGCTTAAACTTTGATGCCTAACACTTGAATGCCAAATTCAGGATGAATAAAATATGCTGTTGTTTCTACTTCTGAATCCTTTGTGATTCTGATGATCTGAATTAGATGGCAGAAGAGAAGAAAGAGAAATACAAGATAGAAAAAATAATCCAAAAGAAAAATATCAAGACCTTGGTTAAAGTCAAGTAGTCCAAATTATGTTTCCATATATGGGTCTATTTCCCAAGCTACTGGGGGCTGCTACAATAACACAGTATGATTGATTCCCAGTCTTCCTGTTTGCATTCCTCACAAACATACTCAGAAAACAATTTAGAGAATGGAATATAATTTTTCAAGGTTTTTTTTTTTCCTTATAAGATGTCAAAAACAATGTTCAAAGTTGATATAGGGTATCAGGATGCACAAGATACCTGACACTAAAGAAAGCCATTCATAAGATGCCAAATCTTAGGAAGAAGAAAGTAGCTTCTTTCTTCTGACTTTTAATCCTTGAAAAACTGGATTTACAATGAAAGTTATGACAGACCCTTAAGTATCACAGTACTACTGGGTACTTGTACTTATTGTATAAAGCATAAGAGCACTAGATTTATAGCTGTAAGTGGTTTCATTAAGATGCCAGTTCTTTCTAGATTTTTCCCATTTCATTACTTCAAATTGTCAGTATTCCCCAACAACACTTAAGGAAAAACAATAATTATTATAACAAAATTTAATAGCATTGATATTATTTTAATTATTATTGCTATTACTGAAAGTTAAAGTTACTGTGTAATATGAATTAGCAGGAAAATTTCAGAGAAGTAAAGAGGTAATGTCCATCCTATTTCTGCCCCTTATCAGCCTCTGAGGACCTGAAATACAGGATCAGTTTTAGTTGTAAAGTAGGTTAGTCAACACTTGTTCTCTTTTTCTCCAGGAAATAACTCCTTACCAAGCTGGTCTATAAATCTATCAGAAGAAATTCCTTAAGTATTTCTGACATATAGAAGCTTATATTTATCAAATATGTTCTAGAATTTTCTCAATGAACTCTGAGCCATTTTATATCTCAAAATACTTATTTTCTGCCATGAAAAACTGAAATTCTAGTGAAGATTTATGTAACAAAATGAGTACTAACTGAGAGGATCTGATCCTCTAACATAATTTGTTCAAGCTGCTGACAACAGAAAAGCAACTGGATCCTTCAATTCAAATTAGAAGAACTTGTAGATACTGTATAAGTTAGTGGAAGGTGAATGTAGGTCAGAAGTCAGCATATATAAAAGACAATGTTCAGAGTCTGTTTCTTGTATAACCAGCCAACAGACATCTTAGGTTCATGCAAAGAATTAAAAACTACGCTTTTCTATTAGTTTTAGCTTCATTTTTCAATTTCAGAATGATTCAGCCTAGGTTTACCTTAGATGGGGTCTATTGATACTGTAATTGTCTAATTGTCTCATTGTCCAGAGCTATAATTCTTTAGATTTTAAGGTAAAACCATAAATATACTGAGGAAAAGGTAGGAAACAAGGATGAGAGAGGGAGTGAATGAAAAAGTGAGGACAGGAGGCCCTGAAGACTCTAATGAACCTTGCATTAATTCTAAATTTGTCTTGGAAACCATTACTTACATAATTCACAGGTATTATTCAATACCTTCAATAGCTCATCTATTCTTATGTTCTCCTAACCCTTGGTCAGGTCACACCCTTCAAGTGAATAATTGCCTCCCTGATTTTTGTGTCCTTCAGTGAATTCAATTTTTCTAGGGATTTGCGACTTCTATTGCATATTGGCTGTGATTATTTCTTCCACTGCCTTGCCACTCGCATTTTAGCCAAGTGTATTCTTGCTAGCTGGATCCTCTCAGATCAGCACAGGCATTACTTTTGCTTCTATTCTGAAAGGCGGTAATTTTAGAGCTGTGCTGCAATCTGTGTTAGTAACAGTCTTGTTGGAGTACATCAATTCTCTGCCTGGGCCTTTAGGGAAAACTCCTGGGCAGCTGGAGATTGAGATTCACTTTAGGTGATAGACAGCCAGAAGTTAATAATTTCATCACTTCATGCTACGATTGCTATCCTTTACGGCCTGTATATTTTTTCTTGGTCTTTGAGGACTTGCAAATTAGTTGTACTCCTTTGTGTTAAGATCCTTCCAGGTTGCCTTCTCTTTTCCTGCCAGAAGAGCAGGTTTTAGATACCCTGCAAAGTGTCAGTATAGAGATGCAAACAGCATGCAGTTAAAGCACCTAAGACTTTTATTGAATGATTGTTGGGACTGTTGTATTTGGTACACCTCTGTTTTCCCAGCTTTAGCTGGAAATGCTCTCTCTTTGACTTTGATTCAAATATCGTGAGGGTGATCACATTCATTTGTCATTTGACAAAAAGACTTCTACAACCACACATGATAAGATTAGAAAGTGGGAATAAGCTGTGTATGTTTTTCTGTGAGAGGTTGGGGGCACTCAAAACTGTCCATAAGGGTCTTTGCCCTGCACTGGTCACACTAAAGGAAGGCAATCATTGGCAAAATTAAAGAGCAAGCAGAGGATTGCAAAGAGATTTCTGACACAGCAGAAAAGACTATGCTACAGGGGTAATAGGTCAGTGACCCCACCAGGGTGAAGTGCTTTCTCACCAGGACCTGGGTCAGTGGGTGAAGAGTACAACAAAGAGCAGCAAAAGATCAGGGCACCTACTTGTCCCACAGAAGTGGTGTGCACAAGCAGGACTCACTCCTGGGGTGAGCATCTGGCCCTCACAGCTGGGGGAAATCTCACTGGGAACAGGTGAGTCAGGGTGGAGCTTCTTGGAATGAGATATAAATGGAATTTAGAAACCTGAAGGTATGTATACATGTGTCTAATATTGTGTGTTTTGTTGTGTTTCTGATCCTGATCCTGAGCATAGTGTTTGCTGATTAATAGCATGACATTAGTAAATCAATAAATTGCTTTGATCCTGATTTGATTTAGAGTGTGTGAATGGATTAGTTTTCTCCAGGGTCAACAACTAATCCTGTAAAAAACTACCAGTGCTGCTCCAGACTTCTGAGCAGGCTAGGTCACTGAGAGGGTTTACTGAATCATCTGTGGGAAAAGCAGAGAGAAAATAAATTGTTCTGATGAAGAGACTGGTATAGCTCCATATAGTTTATAATTCGATGACAAAAATGAAATATTTTCATAGTTATATTCCATGAAAGATAATTCATGCAGCAGCAGTTTTTTCTTTCAAGAAATTTTTTATATTGCTCATAAGAAAATTGCAGATAAAAGTCTAGACTATTGAAATTTTATGTCTAAATTGTAAGATAAAAGTGCTTTCACAGCTTCTTTGGTAATGTTTCTTAATCTCTGTTTTTAAAAATTCAAGTTTGGTATGAAACTGCTATTTCATTCTCTATGGACCATTTCAATGATTAATCATGAAGAAAAAGATCACCTTCACTCCAGAAAAAAAAATATTTCCCAGTTATAAGAGATCTGGAGTACCCTGGAGCTGACTTAACAAAATGTTATAGCTAAGATAGTGTAATAATATATCATAAAGATGAAGTACAGATAGCCATCCCTAGTATCCTCCATAGTAACATTTTTATTGTTTATATTGTTTGCAGATTTATTTAAGTTCCTGAAATGCTTTACTTTGACATGTTATTTGTTGTACCATCCTGAAAAAGCCCACATAAAAAAGAGAGATGTTTCAGAATTTGGGGAAAAAATATTTGTATAGTAATTAAAAAGGAAGATATGTAAGGTGGAATAGTTTTGGAAAAGAGAAATTATGGTGATCTTGTCCAAAGTCTTTATAAATATGTTTATTTCTGTCTTGTGGGTGTTTGTTACATATATTTCTCTTAAAAGTGAATATTGCTTTATGGATACCATATCTTCAGCAGGGCCACATGTATCTCAAGATAGTTGGCTTTTTTTTCTTCATACTTGTCTCAATAAAGTGTTAAAATTTGGTTCAGATGGTAGTAGTATTTTTTTTTTAAGGACATTTACTAGACTACAGCTTACAATTTCTGTCTACTGACTGTCTACTGGCAGCCTATAATACATTACAATTATGTATTCTCAATAGTTAAAATGCACAAGCACACATAAACAAAGGCACAGCAAGAAAAAAATTCACAGTCTCTCAATAAATGTGTTTTAAGAAAAGTATTAGATATTTGATCATGTGTTCACTAGGGAAATGTTAGGTTAGATTTTTCTCATTTTCTAAAAGTACATGGTTTTATTTATGTTTCCAGATAATGAAAAAATTAAAGTCAAAATTTGTCTGTGTATGAAAGTTTGCTGAATCAGTGGGAAAAAAATCAAAAAAAACCCAAAACTTGTTTGCAGAAAAGTTTAGCTCAAAAAAAAATAATGTACAGTATTGTTTGTGTTACTCTAGCAGAAAAGGCAAATGAGATAAAATCAGTATTATTTTAACAAATATTGAGACAGGTGGGTGCAGATACAGGTGAAAGCTTACTCGTGGCTTTAGAAGTGCTGGACATAAAGATTCAAAAGTAAATGGTGACTAATTTTATCTTTTCCTTGCTTGTAAACAACACTAAAATGGTTTTTCCTGCTATGTCTCTCTCCAACACATCCTCAGTTTGTTATATTAAATGCATATCAGCAGTGGTGCAAATTGACTGCAAAACAGAGACTCAAAGAAATTACAAGGGTCTGTGTGGGTTCCTGGGCAGCAAATAGAGCAGTATCTTCCTTCAAGTCATGCAGTGCAGCATGCTGAGTTCATGTCACTTGCTGCAGGGCAGTAAAGGTTCATAAAATCAAGCCAGCTACATGGCTATAGATCTTCTATAATGTAAAATTTATTTTTCTTTGCCATGGGCAATGGATTTTCTATTACTGAATGTGAACTAACGAACTGGCAGGCCAAGTCCAAGTTATCAACACCTATTGAATGTGTTTCCATGCTGTAACAGACAGGACAGCTCAGCTGGCAGTGTTCTACCTGCCTCTGACACAGTGGAATTTCAGCCCCGAGAATACTCTCAGCGTTTGTGCTGCTCACTGATGCTGCATCTCATTTTTTGAAGCATATCCATCATACAAATCTTCTCAGCCCACACAGGGAGAGCTTCTTAACAAACTCAGTGGCATTACACAGCAATCCGGGAAATAAATTTTCAGGTGATCTCATTAGAGAAGTTTATGGACTGTCTTTCCACAAGCAAAGACTGGTCTGACCACCAAAGACAGTAGTCTGTGGGTACCCTACCACTCTGAACTTTACAGAGACCTTTGTGCCAAAATAAAATGAGTCAAAAAGGACATAAAATTCCACCTGTCTGATCAGGCAGCACCTGCTACTCAAACCTCTAAGCAGGGTCTCCCATAGACATTAGAGATACTGCTGCTGGTTCAGTTCTAGTTCTAGGGGGGAGAAGAGGAATGAGATATGTTTTATGGAACATGGAAAACTGGGGCAGGGATATATTAAGGAACTACCAACTTTGTGTAGCAAAAGCAAGTGGAATGGAAAAGAGCATGGAGCTATTATGGTGATGTGACTTACAGGTAATTGTTCATGTGCACAGAAACACATTTTTTTTAATATATCCTGTGTAATAAATTGCCATGGGTTCCACTTATATATCATACTAAAATAGAGACCCCAGTTTTCTTAAATTACATTTGACTAATGCTTTTGTTGGCTACATACAGGCTAATAAAAGTTAATGTTGGAAGATGAAATGGCTCAGGAATATAATTGCATTTATTAAGAGACACTATTAAGTAAAATTCAGATGGTGGCAGGTTTTTTATTATGTTACTTACATATCTGAAGAAATCAAAAAACAGGATTTAATAGATGTATCTTATTCAGTCCTGCTTGCAGTCTCAGACAGTAGCCATTACAGGTGGGGAGCACTGCATGCCAAGACTGTTGGTCCATCATAGCCGTAAAATATAAGAAGAAATGCTTTTTAAAGTTTCTGTATTTTAACCATCTGAAATAGAATTGAAAATCCTAATTGTCCTCATTTGCTATATTGGACTTTGTTGACCAAAAGCCTTTCAGTCGTCAGTGCTCTACATCCTGCAGCTACTTTCAGTGTCCTCCATGGCACAAACTTCATCTCTATCCATTATATATGAGCCAAGCGAAAGAAAGGAATCCACATTGTTCCAAATACTGCATATGAGCTGGCAAAGTTATGTGGCAGATTATATTCAGCTACATGAAAAGTGGAAAATGTGTCCTTTCCAGGTCTTCTCATTAGCCCAATATCATAAGTTTAATCGTAGAGTATAGGAGAGGAAAGCCCAGTAGGAGGACAAAATAAACCATTTCTACTTCAAGTATCAAAACAGGCTCCTGTAGTACTGGTTCAGGGTCAGTTAATTCATCTAATTATAGTGATGGCCTTTCATGAGTTAACAATCGAACAATACAAATGAAAAGCCATATGTAATTCTAGTTTCATTTAAATCACATTATTCAGATAAGGACATTGATGTCCTGTGATGAAGTGGGGCACCCTAATTGTTACCAAGGTCTTGGACACATCCAATTTCTGGACAGCATTGTAAGCATTTTCTTTGTCCCTTTCAGTATTTTGAGGATGTATTAAATGTCTCTGCAGTAGTTTAGCTGCAGAAATTTACTTTGAAATATTGTGCAAGATGAATGTAGAAATCTACAGTGTTATATTCTATTGTTATAGATCTCTATTTTTTACTGTTTTGGGAACATGCAGGATTTCAACAAATAAACACTGAGAGGTGTGCTCTTTTTCATGGATGTGTAGTTGTTTGCTGCATAATTTCACTATCAAAAACAATTTGTATATGCCAATTTTTTGGGGATGATACAAGTGGTAATTAGGGTAAAAAATTATCATGAAGTTGGATCTTTTTTTTTACCCCTAGTTTTATTTTCCACTGTTCTAGAGAAATTAAACATAATAGCCTTGACCTGTGTATTGATTTCTTTATGGGTTTGGTTGGGGTTTTATTTCGAATTTGGAGAATAGTATTAATGGAGAGCATTGGGAAAAATGTTTTGGGGGTTTTTTGTTTGTTTGTTTGTTTCCTGGTTTGGGTTTTTTTGTGTGTTTGGTTGTTTGGTTGGTTTTCTTTTTTGGAGGGTGGGTTGGTTTGTGTTTTGGGTTTGTTTTGGGGGTTTTGTTTATTTTCTTTTTTTTTGGTGGAGTTTGTTGTTGTTGTTTTTTGGTTTTTGGTTTTTGTTTTTTGAGGCAAAATGCAGGCAGATTCGCTTTTTAACTCTCATACTGAGATGAAATATGGTCAGGAAAGACTAACACATAGCTGACTTCCAGCAAATGAATGTACCAGTGCTCTGAAACAGTCACTGCATTTTCACCCACAGGTATGGGAACACTCACGATAAAATCTTGAAAAAGGACTTTTTTTTTTTTTAAATTTAAAAATGTTTTGTTTTCTATATGAAGGAAGAATGCAGTTAACTTAGATAAAAACCACAGTATATTGGATTTAAAAATTCCGTTTACAGTATTCTCTAAGCCAATAAAACCAAAAATTCTTACCAAAAGGCATGCCTATTAAAATACACAATACTAAAAAAAATAGAATCTTTCATTCACAAGCAATCACCATGTTTTCAGTTTTAGGAAACACCATGAGACATTGTGCATGACTTTTTATGCTCTGTGAAACAAAGAACATTGAGTTGTATTATTCTTCTTCTAAAAACTAAAACAAAGCTCGTAAGAAATAAATTCTCCTTCTCTGTCCTAAATTTTTCTCCCTCAACACGGTACGTTTTTGCTCATTTCATTGTGGGAAATAAAGAAAAGCTCTTAGTTCATTGGAATGGAAAATAAACAAATATGAAGGCACAATCTTACCTTCACTGTAGCCTTGGGACTTATTCAGTATTTGAATAAATGTTTCATTTGCTACCAAGACCCTAAAGTAGAATTTCTTGCAGATGTTCTACCAAATACGACCCAAAAGCTTTTTAGGGTCATTTTATCTTGCAGGCTTGTTGTGTGCCCAAATTCTGAGTGCACCTATCCTGTTCAAAGTACATTAATCAGCTTGAAAACATTCTATAAAAAGATATCTTTTTTTTTCAGGTTTCCAATACATGATTCAAGGACTCCCAATTTGATTCTGAATATGATTCAGCTGGTGAATTAGAGGGAATAATGAAATGCCACTATACCAATGAGACAAAGAAAAAAGGATCAATCAAAATAGGACCTCTAATAACTATGAAATATGACATAAATATGAAGTATGAAATAGATTTAGCTCTTAAATTACTGAAAGAAAATGGCTGATTTTCAGTGTGATCATCATTCCAGATTTCCTGACATACATATTTGATAAACTTACTAAATGTGAGAATCTCCAACAGTATCTTGAGGGAACTGCTAGACCAACAAAGTCTAGCTTCAAATTAGGGAAATGAAAGTCCGACGGAGCTTGGAGGCAAATTTAAAATTAATTTGATGAGCATTCCATGAAAATTTTGAATCTAGAAAACAAATGGTTGTAGAATCATTATGCATTTATTCAGATGCACCTAAAAATAATAAACCACAAAAGATCAAAGCCCTATACACCATAACTTTTAATGCTATAAGAGGGACAACCTCTTCATTTCACTGAAATGTTTAGCCAGGTCAAAACAATGATGTTTATTTTAAAATAACAAAGGAACAGAAACAAGCATATGTCTTTGAAATTCAGGGTTCACATTCAGTTAAGCTACTTTTGAAATAATACCTTAAATCTGCTCACAAATGTGTTAATGAAATTATTTAGTTTCAGATTTACTGCTGTTACAGTTTTGCCTCCGTTTTACTGTGAGAGTTTGGGTTTTGTATAGAAGAGGGAGCTCCTGTTCAAAATTACTTGCAGTCAGTGGCTGCAATGAAATACTAATGACAGGTAATTGTGATTTGTTGTATAAGCTTCAATCATTGCAGAGCAGTTACTCATCCACTAGCAAATATTTAACAGGCATCTCTCCATCAAGGCAGTATAGCAATGACTCTGCTGTTCCTGTGAAAAAGTAATTTCATCTTCATGATGTCTCAGTGACTCTTCATATTTCAACAACTTCCAAATTAAAATGTAATTGCAAGAAGAAAAATACACACATATTTTTTGTTCAGCTGGCATGCATAGAAACTCATATTGTGAATTAAAAGTTGTCTTGGTCCTTGTATTTTTCTATATGAATCCATTAATAATTATTATTATAGCTTCATTCAATTATACCAGAACTGTTGATTTTTATGCAGATTGTACAGATGAAATTAAATTTTTGTCTACAGTGATCTGCTTCCCCTATCAATCTGCACTGCTGCTGCAATAATTGAAACAGTGAAAATACTCCTATACTAATGAGGCTGACATTTAATCATGATGGTGTAAACTAAGTTCAAAAAAAGCCATCATTCCTAATTTGTGGGATTTTCCTGACTAATATTGCTAGAATGAGCTGTGTAACACTGAGAAATTTCAGTGGAGAAATATAGGTAAGGACCAAATCAATTAACAATTCTACTAATGGGTAATTTGAGGAAAATTCTTGTTTCATTTCTTTAAAGACACTACATTGTTACTGGGAGTATTAAAAAGCAAACAACAATAAGAATGATGATTCTTGCTGTTATTGTAAGAGAAAGATACAACTCTGAGAGTAAATAAATATTTTAATTACTTAAGGAATAATTTTTGCAGTCACTTCTTTGCTACATCATGTTGATTCTTTAAATAAAATATCAATTAAAATTATAGTTTATCATATTAAAAAAAGCTAGATATATAACTATCAAATTAGAAATATGAGATTCACTGGAGCTGTTCTGAAGTAAAAATATAGCAAAGATGGAAATAACCCCCTGAGTAGAATGTGTCTAGATACTTATAGTACTTGTTCTATGAGGAGGATTATACACAGAATACTTGTAAGGTTGGGGGTTTTTTTCTGCTATAAAGGTAAATAGTAAAAACATTAAGAAATATTTGAAATTTTAAAAAATGCCAGGAAAAAATTCAAACTTTTTGGTTGGACTTGGGTTCAGTTGGAGTAAGATACACAACAAACACATATGAATCGGAGTAAGATTTTTCTAAGGGACAAAAGAACACTTACTCTGCTGTTAAAAAGAGTGGATGTTATCTATTGTCTCGAATTTGCATATGGTGGTTGTCCCTTCCAGATCCAAACATCATTGATGTAAAATGAAATTGGGGAGTATGGGATGGAGGAAGCAATGAATGAAGCAAATGGCTTTTTGAAGCTAAATTGTAAGCTCAGCCTGACTAGGAAGATAAATCAAGCAGAACTGCTGATCTTCATGCAGAATCATTCTCTCTTCTGCCCATTACTTCTCCAGCAAGCTATCTATAGTTAGTACCTGTAAACCATCAGCTACTTCAAAGCTGGGTTCCAAAAAATCCACATATGATACCTCCTGTGTCAGAAGCTTCAGCCTACTTCAGTAGTAAAATAATGCAAACTATCCTCTCTGTTCTCTGGAGTAACACCCATCTCTTGACTGTGCCGAACAATTAGAATTAAACAAAAAGGAAACATTACATTTAACTTGGAACTAAATTTCTGTCCTGAATTCCTTCTGCAGCCAAAACCCAGGGACACTCCACAGAGGTGGTATTTTTGATAGTTAAGAAATAGTTGTATTTCTGCATTTCTTACCTGGACCTTATGCATGTCTGACACATTCAGAGGAATATCATGAGAATTCTTAGGTAGGATTACATGCCTATGATATACATGTCTGCATCTGAGCTAATTATATTAAATCCCTTCTTAGTCATCATAGAGAAGCACACACTACTTGAGCTCAACTCACCTGCCTTGTAGGATCAGAGATGATATTATTCCTTAATGACTACCAAAAAAAAAAAAAAAAAAAAAAAAAAAAAAAAAAAAAAAAAAAAATTGGGAAGTGGTTT
>VXBB01012760.1:0-28623 GCA_013399915.1 Illadopsis cleaveri
ATTATTATATGATTATGTATATATTTATTTTAATTTTTCTATTATTATTTTCCTAGGTCTTCTAAAAATAGGAAGAATACAGTTACTTATAAGTAGTGTTAAATTGTGCAAATCTTGTAACATGCTCAGTGAAATCTAGAGGCAGTAAAAAGTGAGGTTTCTGAAGTGCTGGCTACAATATTTAACCCAAAACCTCATTGGGTTAGGGAAAGTTTCTCCTCTTTCTTGGCACAGCTGCACAACACTCCAAGGAGATCTTACAAACTGTAACACTAGACAGTGGCACCAAGTGAATATTGTGGCATATACTCTAAGGCACCTGGGAACAAAATATATCCATGAAATCACAGCTCATGCAAGCTCCTGTGTTGCAAGACTGGATGAAGCCAAGCTGAGCCTGCAGGGGAGGTGTGACTGCAGTGTGGCCAGCCATCCTCAAGCTCATTTTTTCCTCTGACAGCACCAGTGAGGACCTCCAAGAACCTGACATCTCTAATACAATAGATTTATTACTGCCAAACCCAGAATTTACTAAAGTACAGGTAGAGCTATCCACAGGTTCTGGCCTCACCCAAGTTGCAGCAGAGGTAGATTATTGCCAGCTGGCCTTTTGGTTAACGAAGTGGAATGACGTAATTCTCCTGCTTGTAGGTGTTTGTACAAAAAAGCCATTTTTAATGTTTTTTAAAATATGAAAACAGTTTTAGAGTATATCTCAGATCTTTCATACAGAAACACAGTAAAGATCTAATATTGCCTAAGAAAATAAAAATTACCACCTGTAGTTTGGAATAAGAATATGTGCAATCCAATAATGTGACTGACACCTGGCCAATGGGATGGGATGCTTCTAAATTACTTTTTCAACAAAATCCAGTAAAATGGCATTGATAAAACTAAAGTTTAAGAGTAATTAGACAGGGTTTGTTCCCACTTTATGTGTTAATGGATAAGTGTAACACATAAGGGCTGCTTGAAAACTTCTCATTAGGTAAATATACAGGGTTTTTAGTATTTTATGGATAGGCAGAATTTGTTGTCTAAGCTGAGGCAATGGCGAGCATCTTAAGAAGACATTGAGCATTCCAATAACTTCTGGCTATGCTTGAGATTTTTTTCCTAAAGAAAGAGATTCATAATAGCACAGTTTGGACAATTAAAATATAGTAAGGTTCACAGAAGAGGTGACTGGCTGTTTGAAAATTGCTGCAGCACACAATTTATGACATCCTTTATTTTACCACTGCTCAGTATATCCTGTAAATGCTGTTATGTACTTAAGCCAGTTTATTCCTTTTTTAATGGTCCGTGATTGCAATCAGGTGTGTCCCATAGAGAGCTTCACACTTCCATAGGAAGTATTATTTGATAAAAAACCTAATCAATAAATCTAATTTCTTCTCTTGCCAGATACAGTTACATAATGTGTTTTCAATTTGGGCCTGGATCAGTTTCCTCAAATACTCAATAACCTGCGAGAATTCATAAGCTTTGTACCAAGCTAGCATTCAAAATCCTTATGACTGGACTCTAGACTTTGCTTTGTAAAAACAAAAATAGTACTATGCTTGAAACAATCACGTCTTTCCACAAATTTTTAAGGATAATTGAAAATTTTATAGAATTAAATGAGGACAGCAAATATAATGAAGAGTGTAGCTTCCAGGGTTTCCTTTCTAACCATTTGCTTTGTATGTCATGATATATTATGGAGCTACAGAATCATAATCCAAATAAATACTATGCTTTGGTCTAATACTGAGTGACTACCAGAAGGTGGATATATTGATAGCACTTTATTTCAAAGAGTATGGATTATGACAAAAACTTTTCTTACAAAAATATGACTGAAAATCTTACGAGTTTTCCATTTCTCTAGGGAAATGCTTAGATTAGTCCAGAATAAATACATTGAAGAAATGAGAGCTGTTAAAAAATGAAAATTCCTTAAAATTGGAGTTGTTTTTATTTGAAATTTTCATTATTTATCTATTTTTCAGTGTTTAGTTACTGTTTCACAAAACAGAAATGCCATTGAAAATGTCTCTGGAAACTTAAATTCTTTTGATAGATATGTTAAACTAAAATCAACCTTTTATAGTCATCGTCTACTGAGTATTGCATTTCTTATGAATCATGGGATCTTCTGTAAATGGCATTTCGCTTTCCAGCTGAAAGACAGGAGTCATGCTGACAGAGGACAGTGACACAACATTTAAAGCCAGCCATAAGGATTCCAAGTACTACCCCAGGGATGCATGGGATTCCTAATTTTCAGCACATACATCTAGGTCTATTATTGCATTTTTTTCCAAGGACTGCCTACTATAAAAATACAGAAATAGTCTTTTGGCCCGATAGATCGGCCTGCACTCGGCTGCCTTGAATCAGTACCTGGGGAATTTAGGTGCCTCATACTTTGTCTCAGTTCTGATACAGGGATTGGATCTCTTAAAATTGATATTTTATCAGCTCACCTGAGAAAAAAAAGTAAATAAATAAATAAAATATCAGAAAAGAGTGATTTATCTTACACTTTAATAGGTACCTCAGGCGGTTGGGATAACTGAATGTCCAGGAAAGCTTGTTCTATTTTAGTTGGCTGTCAGAGGAGTTCAACCTGGATTTAAATGATTTTTAATCTTTCCAAGTAGGCAAGACCTCATTCATCTGTCTTAATGTTCATTTAAATAATCACCACAAAGAGAAATGTTTGGAAGAGGGTTTTTTTAAATAGTAGTAGTAGTAGTAGTAGTAGTAGTAGTAGTAGTAGTAGTAATTGTTGCTAGTTGTTACAGGCACATTGTTACAGGATACTGCCATCATAATTATGCACAGGGATTAATACCAAACTCCATAAAAGATGACCAAAAGCATCACTTCTGTGCCTAGGGCTAAAGAAAACACATATCTGTGGTACTGTTTGAAGAGTTCTGTGCTTTGCTTATCAACACCTCTTGAATGAGGGTTTAGTAAAATTATTACACAAACAATTGCAAGGTAATGAATCATCAGGACTACCATTCAGTTAGAAGCATGTTTTGACCAGAAATGTACAGCAAGTCAGTGTGTCTTCAGCACACAGCAGACACTTGTGTCCAGAGCATGTTACTGAAGTGGAAAACCCTACACAAAGCTGTTTCCATCTGTGATCTTAGTAGCTGGCTGGAAATTTGAGGTCTTGAGGGTTATTCCTGCTGGAGGAAGTTATTGATGCTATTCTGTCAACAAAAATGTACACAGTTCTATTTTCTTCAAAAAACATACAGTTTCAGGCAACCAGAGGCCATTTCCTTGCCAAAGGTATCAAACCCTTTTCTCCGAATCCTTCAAAGCTTCTTTCAGGGTCATTGTTGAGGCCAATGTTGCTGTGAATAATCAGAATATGTTGGTGATTCCTCTGCAGGCTGTTTCTGTGCTGAGATTTGCAGCTTCTCTCTTGCATGCACATATTTGCACACACACATCCACTCATCCTGCTTGACAGTAAAAATCCCAGGGAAGCACAGCATTGTTTGTTTGGTTTTTTTCCTGCCTGATGTCAAGATCACAGAATGTTCTGAGTTGGAAGAGACCCACAAGGATCATCAAGTCCAAATCTAAAGTGTTAAGCCCATCTGAGGATCAAACCCACAACCTTAGTGTTATTTGTACTGTGCTCTACCCAACTGAGCTAAATTCAGATATCTCAGACAAGTCTTTAGATTTGGAAAAAAAAAAAATTCATTCATCTGTATCCATAGAAGAACCTAGTGGAATTTAAATAAAAGGCAGTGAAGACCCTTTCAATTAGATTTCAGCTGTTCTACAGCAATATTCATCATATTTCCTCATACCAGCCTTCAGGAGTCATTCCAGTGGACTATATTTGCTCTTACATCATTCTCAGAAGACAAACTGCACCTTTGGGTGATGAACACTTGAATTAGAAGGAAACAGTACTGTAAACCTCTAGCAGCTAGCTAGCTGCTTAAACATCACTTGGAAATGGGATTTTTCTAGATGAAAGCCTGAGATTGTCAACAGGTTATAAGTGTGTACTCCTGGAAGGTTCAAATATATTAGTTAGAGTTTCTAACCAACATGATAAAGATCAGAAGTCATCAAGATCAAGGGTCACATTCAAAACTTTGTATTTCAAGATACAGAACACACTACAGTTAAATTCACTCAGCAGATATCAATACTAGTCTCAGAGCACTTAAGAGAAAAAGCACCCTTCTGCAGTCAAGTGAATAACAAGTATAATCCAACAAAACTCATCATTTTGCAACCAAACAAGACAATTTAAAAGAGAAATAAAACCATCTGGTGTTTATGCACATGATTTTATAATCAAATGGCCAGTCCTTCGAGCACTGTACAAATGATGAAAAAAAAAAAAAAAAAAACAAAACATTGCTACAAGTCGTTTAGTTTTTGCTGACTTTTAAAAATTAGATTGTGTTTATAACCCAGACTTATTCTTTACTGATGACAGAATGTTTGCAAGCCCACTTTACTTACAGCCTGTCCCTCCTGGAAAACTTTGTTTTCTAATTCAGTTCAATTCCATTTTATGCTAATCCTTACATCTCCCTCATTTCATAATACTATGCAGTTACCACTGACAAATATATCTATAGAGTGCTATAGGGTAGTAATCAAAAAAAACCCTCTGAACATAGTTCAGATATTACATATAATTTTTGACCTATGTAAGATTTTGGAACAATGTATTTCTGTTGCAGAACACTGCCAATTTTCAGATATCTATTAATTTCTTTGGGACCTTTCCACAGTGAAGGATTTGATTCGTAAAATATAAAATATGGAGGACAAGCAATGGTTAGGTAAGCAGTGAGAAATAATGGCATAGAAAGGCTCATTTTGGTTTAAATTATGACATTAGAGTTAGATCTTTCCAGAAAAATCAAAATTTTGTCACTGGTTATATAAACTCAGTGTATATGCTAACAGTTCTTCACTTTAATAAGAATGACGAGAAAACAAAAGTTATTTCTTTTCAGATATTTTTTGGGAAAGATAATTTGCATGACCAATATATAACCAGGATGCATAGACATGCTTTGCCAGAAAATGACACTTCTGAGAGGAAAGACCCTGCAATGAATGTCTAACACCGTGACATCCTTGAATATATTTTCAGGTGACTTTATTCCCCTTGCAAAGGCTGATGCATGTTATAAGCAAAATTGCATGATGTGATTATAGTTGCAAGCACATTCATAATATGCAATACATGACATAGCTTTACATACCTCACATTTTACTGCACTGTGGTGTGTACTTGTGGCCAGTCTCAGCAGCCTCAGAGACTGAGATAAGAGAATTGAACCTCCAGTCAAGATTTTGAACCATATTAGGGTGACACATGCTGATAAAGGGCAGATAATTTATGGGCAAGTGGTACCATCCAGTGTTGGAAGGAAGAGCAGATAGGAATCTTATCAGCCATATGATCAACCCCAGACTTTCTAGCACAATCACTCTCGCTGTGTACTTTCCCAGCTGCCAAACACATCACAGAATAGCTCAGGTAGCAACGAGCTGTTCCCAAAGTGCTAATGCCATAGCTGAATTGCAGAATTTGGGCTCCAAACTATTCACTCTAGAATATATCTTGGGTATAGTACTGTTTCACTGATCAGAGAGGAAAATAAGAGGAACACTGATTAAAAGGTTAAGGTTTGTGCATATTAAGTCTTTCCTCCCTATTAATAATTCTATTTTCAGTTATATCCTAGTAAAACAATTACATATAGTGTATATAACATTTTTCTGTATAATACATAAACATATAAATACATAAATGTCTTAAATTATAAATATGCATATATACATATCAGATTAAAAATTGAGTGGTTTATGAAACCCAAACCCCAAATGGTTTATATTTCACTTTGTCTCGCCAATAATCTGATTGGTACCCAGTGTCAGTGCATCTGTTTTCTTGGAAAATTATTTGTAGAAATCAATTTTACTTGCAGTTCTTTGGTTTTCTAGACATGTGGGCCTTACAGAACAGTCATTAGCACAGTTGACAAATATTTTTGCCTCTCCCATTGTCCTCTGCTCAGTAAATTGAAGCTTGCTTTTAAGTTACTTGACGCTTACAGTAATATGAGACAAGCAGCATCCATCTAGCAGCAGGACTTCAAAGAGAAATCACTATTTCCCCTGACAGTACTGCCCCATGCACAGCAGCTCCTGGAAGCAGCTGCATTGCTTTGAACTCAACTTTACTTCAGAGCCAACTCAGGGCTCTGAAATGGGATGTAAATTGGTGTAGCAAGGTGGTGTAACCCACTGATGAGTGGGTGTTAGAGGGCCCCCTCTGTGCAGACCCATAGCATGTGTGAGTTGCTTCAATCCCTGACCACAGGTTTCTGCTTCCTTAGTTTGTGCTAGGGGAACTTATGATTTTACTTCTGCCCATCCCCAGCTGAACCTCACTAAATTACTTTCTACAAACTGCTGGGCCACCTGGCATTCAGATTTGGGAAACCCTGACTGATCAAAAAAGTTCTTTGAGCAGAGCAAATGCACAGGTTTAAATACCAGTGCCAAATAATTTCCTTCCTTGCATTTTTCATCATAGGTACTACTCCCCTGACCATCCATGCTCTACATCTATTGATTTCTGCTCCTCTTGAGCTATATTCAGGATTAAACCAGCTCATTCCTTCTGAGGGGAGACTGGCTGTGGTTATATAGACTATTGGCCTGGGAGCTGTAATTTAGTCTTCACCTTACTTCAAGCACTTTGAACTGAGGAAACAGATGGGTGCCAAATGACAAACAGAAACAGTCTGGGTCAAGTGATGTGCTGGAGGCTCGGCCAGTTCAGTTCCAGTGGGGACAGCCATGGACAGAGCCAGTGCCAACCTCCCATTGTCAGGAGACCAAATGTCCCTCCTCAAAGAGATGAACTTTAGCAGCAGATATATTCAGAATATACTGATAATTCATATAGAACCTATATCATTATGAGGAGGTGCCTCAGTTTCTCCTGTAAATGCCCTAGATCCAACATTTCCTGGCCAGGTGTGCCTGTTCCTTTCAAAGCAAAAAACTTTTTAAAACATTCATACAGAGTATAGGGAGTGGGGGGGCAAGGACAGATGGAACCAGACAGATAAATATCAGTTGATAGGAGATCATGAGCAGAGAAGAAAAAACCATATTTTATTTTCTTCTGAGGCCTATAATTAAATTATCTACAAGCGACACAAGGAAAATTTTCTGACACATTCTTGCACAGATTTTTAAACTGGGTGTACTAGCCCACAGCTCATGGTCTTATCGATTCCCACTTTGATCCCAAATGCATACCTTCTTTACTAAGTCTGAAAGTAGATAGCTATGATCTAGATCATAATTTTCAGCAAAAAAATCTGTTCACCTGACTAAGCAGAATATATTCTTAATTGATTTCTTCATGGGCATAATATACAGGAAGAAAAGTCCCTTTCTAGCAGAAAATTATAGGCATGCTTTATATGCTTTAGATATGTAGCTCCTACTATCCGTTCCCATCAGCCCAGGAAGATAGAATCACCACATGGACCTTTAACAAAAAAAGATAATATTGTTGTCTGATTCAAGCCCCTAAGGATTTATTTGTGTAGGAGCTCCAAATGCTACCTAACACTTTCCAGAGGCCCTGCTAAAATGATGTAGGACTGTTGTATAAATTACCTGAAAAAGACAGAGACCTTCTCTTAACAAATAACATAATGTATTAAACTTGAGAAACCTTAGAAAAATGTATTAAATCCTTTTTTGTACTTCATCTGAAATGAGTAGTGGCTTCCACAGAGAATTCAATTTGCAGGAGGCATCAGAGATGCAGTTTCCTGGGGTTCAAACTGCATCAGGGCAGCCTGAGGCACCTGCCAGCAGCAAAGGAGGTGCCAGAGAGGCATTGCCAAGTTTGCAAAGCCCCCCAGCCACACCAGCTCAGAGTATGGAGCCAGACAAATGACTAATATGCAATAAGCAATCATCAAGCAGCAAGACCCACAGGCTGCTGAAAACCAAGAAATGGAGGTTAGCTGTTCAAGCAAAGCTGAGTCTACTCTGTGTCTTAACTGCCCGTTCAAGAGGGTCTGAACAGGGGCATAAACAGAAATGTGTGTAAATAACAAAAATAAAGAAAATAAGCAGGAGTCCCAGAACTGAGAGGATCTAGAAAACTAAATGCAGGTCTACAGTACACATGGGATATTTGATTTGTTAAACATCAATCCACATTTACAGGGAAAGCATTACTATTTCTCTCATTATAGACAAAATCATGCCTAGGCAAAGATCCCACGTGCAAAATGGAAACATATTTCATAAACCCTTTAGTTTGTGTTGCTTTCCTTATTTATATACCTTTCAAAAAGATCTATTAAGTCATCCCTAAACATGTAATATCTCTAATTTCTCCCATTAAATATTTCTTGTAGTGATGATCATAATTTCTGTTTGCAGTGTATTCCTGGGGTTTGAGACCCCTTAATGTGCCAGACAACAGCTTATCATGGAAGGTCACAGAACAGGGAAGATACTGTGGTGCTGCAGAGCAGCCTAATAGGATGCACCTAGTGGACCCCAAAGGCCCTGCTCTACCCTATGACCTGAAGAGCCAAATTCAGTGCTGTCACATCAGGCAGCACAGCATAATCTAATATGGGGAAGCAGGAAACATTAGAAAGATTTGGTTAAGATGGTGCAGCTTCTGTGGGTTGACACCACCTTGGTTGCTTAGATGAAAAGAAATTAATTGCAGTCACGAAGAAGGAAATTTGTCTTCTAGTTTTGATTATTGCATAACTCAGTTGCAGGAACGAAATTGTTATAATAGTGCAGCTCCATCATTTTACACAGACTGAGGATCTGTCCATTCAGTATAATTTAGAAATTTTCTAATCCCTTATTCAGCAGAATGCAGTCTGAGGTGACCTTTTGCACGAACCTGCAAAGGCCACAGAAACTGAATACTTCCAAGCTGACCATCTGACTTATCCTTGTGAAAAGTTACTCTGTATTAAAAGGTCAAAAGAAAAAGAAAAGAAAAGGCTCCTCAGCAGGGAGCTGCCCTTTGGGATGTTAGGTAATTTAAATTAACTGGCATCATGCTGAGTAGCTTACATTTCTATATCTGTATGTGAGTGGGAACAGCTGAGGTTAAAGGGTCAGTCTCTTCTTCAGCAGGATGACATCCCTTTGCTGCTCCTACTTCGGTGAGCACAATGCTGAACACCAGCAGTTTCTTTTGGGGTCTGTTTCTGCATTCTGCACGTCATGGCAGAGGAACTGAAAATGTTAATGTGACAACAAAAGTAAAAATAGATCTCTCTTTTCCCTGACTCTTACTTGTTCGTTGTCAGAGTTGCTCAGCATCCTCATACTTCTACTCAGGATATAATGCCTAGCCCCTATAGCTAGGAGGATATTTTGTAGGACAGCCAGTATTAACTTCTGTAGCTACTTCAGTGGGGAAGTTTGTAGTAAATGGAAAAAACAGAAGCTTTTAGGATCTTGTTTAAACATATGACCTCTAGCCATTAAATTAGGAAAATAAATAGCAAAAGTGAAATAAGCTATCAGCTTTATCAGCACAGGCAGAATTTAAATGGTCTTGTAGCTTTTCCTCACAAATCTAGGGTCCCTGGCACTCTATCAGGCTTTCTCTGCGACACTGAGGTTCTGCAGGCTCTGCCCAGTATTAGTAAAATGGAAGAAGCAATAATTTCAAGTGATTTTGCAAAATCCACTAATTTATTTTTGGAAAGCACTTTGATGTTCATGTATAAAATCAGCATATTGATTCAGAAATGTAAGAAGCAGTTCCAAAGATTTTATTCTCATTCAGATGCTGTGGTGAGATTTTTGCATATGCTTTAGCCTTACCTCTCTTCTTTCCCATGGGATAGGAGAGGAGAGAATTTTTATGAGTTTTTGAGTTTTGGGGATTTGATTGTTTTTCATATATGAATGATGTGCTATACATTTCATTAAGGACAACAAAGCAACAGAAGAACATCTCTCACTTGGAAAGAAGGAGAGGTTGATATTCCAAGCCAGAATCGGTGAAGTTTTTGTTGAATAATGAATCACCTATTCATTCACTGATTCATTGAAATTACCACTCAAACCCACAAAAAATATTAGCACATTTTGTACAGAACATGGCTGCTAGTACAATTCATGAGTTAGCCACAGAATAATTCAGTAGCGTTCTTACATATATTTAGTAGTTTTAAACATTTCCTTTAAAGGTTTCTCAAATTATTTCTTTTCAATGCACTTCCTGAGACCACACAATGCAGTGTTGCAAATTAACATTTTTCAGGTTTTGAAATTATTTGGTTCCACCTGGTGTTTCACATCACATCAGAGGTGTGCATTATCTCACTGTAACAGGGTCCTGCCATGTCTCCTTGCATAATTAACTTCTTGCATACCAACTAAATCAGTTAATGGATATATTACTGATAAGTTTATTAATAGAAGGCAAGTCAAACTGACTCAGAGGCATTAGCATATCTCTAAGCAGAAGATTGCATTAGAGTCTGAGGCCAGGACTGTTTATTTGTGTAATTTCCCTATCACCAAACTATTGACTAGTGCTGTTCTGTAACTCAAGGAATCTTCATATTATTCTTGCAAAACTGAAGATGAAGTGTACCATAGCCTTCAAAATGCTATATACATTAGGATTCCAGCCAGTAACCAACTGTAAATGGAGCTGAGGGGATAGAGAAGGGAAGTTAGATAGTTTGAGGCACAGAAGCAATTGCCACAGTTTTAGACACCTAAACTTGCTATGCCCATCAATTATGTAAGCCTTATAGTCAATAAACTGAAGGTGATTCATCTCGCCTGTTTCTGGCATTTGTTGTAAAGGTGAGGTGAATCACCCTCCAGATTGCCTGTTTCTTTATATCAGTGATTAGATAAGCCTTGAGTGGTCAATTTGCATGAGAGAAGAAGAAAGATTCTGCCCTTTGTACAGGGAATTGCCTGCTAAAGATGCTTCTTCCCCACAGTGAAACCTCTACACAGCTCTAGGGAGAGGCATCCCGAGGCTGACTTCCACCAGCACTGGAGCCACCTGGGAGAAGCCAAGTCAGCGCAGCTGCTGCTTTGCTGAGACACGCTGAACAAGTGAATTGCTTCACCAACCTGATGCCATTGTTATGTGCTCTTGCTGGGTTAACAAATTTCATCCCCACACTTCAGTCATGTCTTCCCCTTACAGAATAGATGGAACCTAAATTTGCGACCCACCATGTCTACTCAGGACAAGGAGTGTGGAGATCTGTTTTATCCTCCAGCATCATTATTGATTTCTGTCTTGTCAGACCATAATTTCTTTCCAAATCAGACTGTAGCTACTAAATTGGAAAGCAGCCTACTTGACAAATTGTGCATGGAGATATCATTCCCACCAGGCTCTCCAACCACTGGCAGACAGATCTGTCATTTTCCTGTGTCACAATCAGCCCTTGAGAGAGGTTCAACCCCCTGATGAATGTGTGTGGTGTCTTGGCCCAAGAAGGTGACTTATTTAAGTTTTGTATGATGCTAGTCCAGTTTACTTGAGGATTAAGATGAAGTCTGAGATGACCAATACCTTCAAATTGAAGAGATACCATCACAGACAAACCAGTCACAACCAATTTCCAGATGATTACACTGAAGATCCTATCCTGATTTGTAGAAGAAAAGAGCTAAGATTAGCTCCTGAAATGTTTATCTTAGGAATCTAGGAGAAAATGTGATAGCCAGACTGAGCTTAGACATTGTTCTAACAGCCCATCCTAAACCATTAGCAACTTACATTTACCTGACAATTACATCGTGTTAAAATGCAATTAATCAAATTTCTAACACCTTTTCCTATTTTCTTTTGATTTTGTCTATTTTTTTTCATGACAGGAGAACAACACCTCTACTAGAAGTTCAGGTACAAAGCCTGAACCAAAGCCTAGCATGATAATACTCCTAAGTTTGTCTATCCAGGTCTGTGTGTTTTCTGTAATTGCCATGAATGTCGGGGAAGAAATCAGGTTGCAGAGCCCTTGCTTTCACACTGTGGCCTGAAGCAGTACATAGGCAACCACTAACAAAGGGGTTTACTGTTCAGCTCATCTTGCCGTCTCAACTGCCTCTCCCTTGGGCTTTCACAGACAGATGGTTAATATGTATTAATTATTTTGCTATAAATCCCTCTTGCTTTTTTTGCCATTTTTCAAGTCAGTCCATAAAATGCTTTGAAAAGATGGTTGAAATCTAAATGAATGTCTACAATGGAGCAAAATCTTCCATTTTTCTCTACCATCTGCTCTTAAAAGTTATTTAATTTATGCTGTTGTGAATAAAGTCAATGAAAATTGCCTTCTCCAAGACAAATACTCTAGAAGAGAACCTTCCATTACACTGTCTGCGTGGCAAATTGAATAATCTATTCACATAATCTGTGTCAATTGTGGAAAACTAACCAAGAAAAAGTACATATAATGATTAAAGATAATAGCTCCTTATCACTGATTCCAATTTTAAACAATTTTTATGCATTACTATGGGACCATGCAACTTTTCCATTTACTGTAAATTAGTCCTGCAATACTAAAACTAATATGTGCAAGTGGGGCACACATTGCATAGCCACCTAAATTTACCTATGTTTTTATACTCAACTAATTAGAAAATCCTAATCCCAGGATAATTTCTTTACCCCTTTTCTGTAACTTGTGATATTAGCTGTGATATTTTTTACATAGAGTAGAATTGCATGTACTTTAAATATATCACTGATCATGCAGCAGTGGAATCAAATACTATCTAGAACAGCAGACAGATTGTCACATATACTAAATTTGAAGTAATTAAATTTCCCAGTAGAGAATCAAGCCTTTGAATAAATTTTTAACTGATTTTTCTCTTCAATTTTATCTGCAATAAACTTGGTCCTTTCTGAACTTGGCCACATACCTTAGTCTTGGGAAAATGGAATCACTGAACACATTTTGCATACTTTCACTGCTCTTCTATACAGCTGTGCGTGCCAAAAGAATCCTCAGTTGATTACAAGGTACAGCCATTAATAATATTCTCTGAGAGACAAAGATATAGACTGCATGTGCTTGAATGTACATCTAGAATGTACATCTTGAATGTTGCATCTAGAACAGGAGAGACATACAGACATACTGCAAAGGCTTTGTAGTTAACTGACCTGCATGTGGATTTAAGATATGTTTGCTGAGGAAGAGAAGCCAAATGTGTGTATGAGTTAGAGCTGGTTTACACCCCACAAAAGATGAAGCCCCACAATCTCATACAGAGAAGAGCTGACCATGAAAACCTTTCCTTGAATAGTGAATATGTCAATAGGTTCTTAGAGAAGAAATGGTGGTATGTAGAGGAAATAACTGTTCCTGCAAGCTTCTGATTATTTATCTATGCCTAAGGTCTCTGTTCTTCTTTTCTCAGAAGAGCTGCACTGTTCCTGTATATCCATATTTAAAAAATACCAAACCCCCAAAACCTAAACATAGAGGATGAAAAGTGCCCTTAATAAATCATTTTTAAAAGTGTCATAATTGGGAAATTATATTTTGAACAAGGTACTTTGGATTTCAGACATGAAAGATATCCCAAGTGGCAGCATGGGTTCTAATATTCTTTCCCTCTTGTATCTATCAAAATGTCCCCCAGTCATGCCAAGTTGGTGCAAACGCTTGCAGTGAGTGCTTTTGCCGACTTTCTCTTGTGTGTGTGACTGAATGTGTGTGTGCAGGTTTTACCGATATCACTCAAATCCAAATACATGGATTTGAGAGATCAGAGACGCTTTTCCCCACTGTGCATTTGTGTGCAAATTACCTCAGCAAAAATCACACATAGGGAGGGATCATGGAAAGAGCAGGAGAATCAGAAATGCAGTTGGGAGCACAGGGGGGTGTGTGTGTCTGAGCTCCAGCACAGACGTCCTTGTACCACCCCTGGGTGTCTGGGGGAACCATCAGCCTCAGTAGGAATTGCACATGCACACAAACTCAGGTGAGCTCTGCAGAGGCCCTGCACTACCTGTTTGAGCAGATTAGAGTCTTTTGGCTCCAAATGTAAGATCTGTCTTTTCTTTACAGAAGGTGAGTCAAACGGAAAATCTGAACGGTAATGGTAATGGTATTTTGAGAATTAAGAGTTATCTGGGGCATTGTGTTCTCAGTCAACAAGCTTCCTGCAAAGCTGCATCTGACTTTGCTGGTGTTGGTCACTGTGATGTGTGCTGCAGCAGTAACAACAATTAAAATTTAAAGTAGCTTGTTTGCCTGAAGCAGCAACAGAAGTAGCAATACAAGAGAAGATCTGATTTTTTTGAAAACAGTTGGAATATTCTGTAATCCACCCGCCCCGCACGTTGTAATGATCTGATAAGTGTGGGGAAACACATCTGGATGCCTCACACCTCAGCAGCGCATTGCAAATTGAATTAGGTAAATGACAATTAGCTTAAGCAGATATTGTGGCTGAAGTTGAATGAGTGACTGACTGTATTCAGACGAAGTAAAAGAAGCCCCACTCCCCTCTAAATTTCTCCTAGTCATACTTGTTTTCCTAATAAATGTGTAATGGAAATGTTGAGCCACAAGGATAAAAAGGAAAGAAGGACTAAATGGAGAATGTGAGGAGAAAGGAAAAGGAAACATATATTTGGGAACCCTGAATATGCAAATTTATGATCTTGAATGCCTCTTATACCTGAGGATATAATACATTATTTCAGGAGTTAAATGAAGTTTAGAAATCCAGTGGATAGCTAGAAAAATTTTGCTGCAGATTTCACAAATACAAAACTAAATTCATACCACATCTACACTCATGAAACCCAAAATAATGAGAATAGTTGCACAATTGTTAAGTGTAGCAGTTTTTAAATTGAAATAATAATTATATTCCAGTTGTGTTACCGATTTTCAAACAGGTTCTCCTGTTTAGGAAGAAACTCTTCAATATCTGCTATTTTCTTAGTAAGCATAGAAAGTGAAGTTCTACATATCATAATAATTTGGGCATGTAGAGCTCACAAATAGTTACATTTGTAAACTCAATTTACCTGAGGCAAAGCTCCAGAAGCTGTGAAATGTCTTCTTGCCCAATGTCTGTGCTGATCTATGTTGTGGAGTCTCAGGAATACAGATGGATCAATTTGGGAACTTTATTGTATAGCCTGTGTAAGAAAGTAGGGCTCTACTGACATATGGCCTATGGCCTTCCATATCCATAGATCAGTCCTGAGTCTCAGGAGATTAATCTTGAGAAAAAAACTACAATATTTCTTTTTGGTTTCCATCAAGAGCGTCCCATTCTATAATCTTTATCTACCATGGTAAATCCTTGTCTGATACTATTTTATCTGAGTATCTCAAATACGTTGCAGAATTTAATTTCCACAGCAGCCTATGAAGCAAGTAAGCATCACTTCTATTCTATTGAGGCGTGGAGATAAAACTGGGAGTAATTCTGGTGTCATTGTGCCCCAATTTAGTGGCTTATTCTACTTATTTCATATGAGTTAACAAGTGCAGTGATGTAAGAAACATTCTTATACAAACTATATTTATTCCTAGACTATGTAGGATGAAGCCAATAATTTTTGCATTATTTTCTTACAAAGAAATGCCCCCATTCCAAAAAAGTTGTATTTTGGAGAACTGTATTCTTGAGCCAGAATCTCAGCCCGTGAAGGCTGGAATTGACAAACTGGGGGGTTGTTGAGCTGGCCTCTCCTGATCAAAGAGCATTTCAGTGGAAACCCCCAGCCAGCTCCACTTGGGGGGAACTGCTCTCTGTCAGGCACACCAGCTCTGACCGAGCCAGCACATCTTGAGTCAGAGCTGATTCCTTCCATTTCCCATCTCAGCTAGAGGGAAGCACATTTCAAATCCTGCCATTTCAGGTTTTCTCTCCTGGTGATTATTTCACTGCCAAGAACCATTAATAAGGTCCTTGATGACACTAATATATTTAGAAATCAGATTTAGTTCATATAGGTGTGAGATTATTAGGGTTATTATTAAAGCACTTTAAAAAAATCAAATAGCATACAATGTAATATGATAAATTGAACTAATCTAGGTGATAACTAGGAAAAAAATAAATAGCAAAGTGCACAAATTTCCCAAAGGATTCCAGATGTTAAAATTTAAGGGCATGAAAAGATAGAAAGATCATTAATGATGTCCATAGTTTTGTACAAATGTGGAATTAGTATCTTTCAAATTTCTCCAATCTCGCTTAAGCAAGGCAAAGAAACTGTGCTCTCCTAAAGCACTGACATGATTTTATAGGACTTATTTAGAAGAGGAAGTATTTAATAATACTCTGAAGAATTCAAATCACAACTTGTCATCACAGCAGAATAAAAATTTTGTACCTAATGTGTTGATTTACTCTTAGAAAAATTCTCATTTACTTCACCAAGTAAGGGCAAAAAAAGCACAAAATGGATGAATTAATTTACTTTGGGAAAAGTTAAATATTTAAATAGTCATCTTAGGCAAGACACAATTAGAAGTACATTGGTCTTTTCTCTTTATTTCCAGTCTCCCAGGAGTGTATTTATGAATCTCAAGAGGGATGATTTTTGTCCTGTTAGCCTTAATTGCGTTTTGTTTAGCTCAATGTTTTAAACAAAAAGCTCTTCCCAGCATGGCTGAACTTATGGATCTCAAGTTTCTGTAAGGATGCAAAGTTTTTGCTATAAGCTGGCTCTTTATAGATGTGAACTTTTTTGGATCAGCTACATCTTAACCTGCAAATGGAAATTTGACCTTGCAACTAATGGAAAAATAACAAAAAAAATATCATTCCAAAAGAAGTAAGAAAGGTTTTAAAGATAAAGAAATAGAATCCTGTCTTAACATTTTCTATCACTTTGATTTCATAATTCAGCCTAAGTATGATTGATAAATTAACATAATAAAAAGCAGGACAACATCTGTTCTGCACTATGGGAATAGGAGGGAATTTAGACATTTGAGAAGTTGTTATGCAGATATTACATTCTACAAGGGAACATATGAAGAGTGTTTACAGTAAAAATAACTTCTGGTGCCTACTTGTGTTTCTTTTTAAATGTACACGTATGGCCATCGATTTTTGCACACAGGTACTATAACTTTTATTCTAGATTTAGTTTTGAAATGAGACTAAAATAAATGGATGTAGTAATTTAAAATGACCCATATGCATGCTTTTATTTGTTGAATACTTTCTCGTATCCTGTTTAATGAAACAGCTTTTGCATATTCTCACTGTACATCCCTGGTTAAAAATAAAGGCTTCTTCATTGTAATTCAGACAATATATGTGAGAAATATGTCCCAGCCTGGCACTGGTTTTTAAAGCTTTCCAACCTTGTATTCATTGCAAGTTAGTTAACCACCAATTATTGCTACTAATAAAATTGCATGGTACATTGATTTATGTAGGGATTGTTTAATCCAAGATCAAAGCTAAACCTTTTTATTCATATCTTAAGAGATGAAGGATGTAATTGAGTTCATATATGGGCTGTTAAGTAACTTGCATATTTACCTCATGCCTAGAACCGCTTCCTGCGCTGGTGTACTGGCCCTTTAATCCAGGGTATGAAGTTCAAACAGTGACACTGCTGAAAGAGAGCTATAAAGAGAGATAGATTGGGAATCCCTGCATCCTGATTACCCAAGATAAGAAGGTATTTGGGAGTGGAAGAAAAGGTGGTGAGAGCTAAATTAGCTGTCTTTGAGATAAAAGTTAATTTCCTTAAGAGAAGAGCCCAGTTAAGACACTGCCCCGTTTAAATCTAAATGCTCACTGTAAAGGCAGCAGGCAACTTTTACATTTACTGGAGATAATCTTTATGGTTCTGGTGGCTGTTTCTTCAGAGGGGATGGCAGGCAGTGGTATATACAAACACCTTGAGAGATAAACATCTGCAGAAGAATGCAGACCTCCAGTAAAGCATTGGGTACTGAAACAGAGAAAGAAATTGAATTAATATATGCAAAAACCTGCTTTTACTGTGAAGCTAAAAATATGCAGGATTTTCTTATGGAGCTCCAGAAATCATTATAGATGATCAGAGAGGTAACTCAGAGAAATGCCAATTACTGACTTCCCAGATTGCTCAGCATAAGTGATCAAGTGCATGTTGCAGCTGATAGATCTGCACGAAAACATTTTGCACACATGTTGCAGAATTCAGACCCTGAATTTTGAAACCTACTTGTAAATAATTTGTTCTGATTTAAACAATGTGTTTGTCTTTGGAAGCAGCTGGTGTTTAACTGTTATACTGATTTTAATGTTGAGAAAGTAAACAATTTATGATTGATGTTAGCAGTAGTTCACTATGCAGCCTCATGCATGCTTAAAAAGCCTTTCATATTATGGTATGTCTTCATACACAGTACAAGAAAAGAAAAGGCAAGGAGACTTGTGTCAGATAGGATTTTTCTTTGGGCACTGCACTTTCTCCCTGTTCTGAAATGCCTCCTTACAAATGGGGCTGGCAGGAAGGCCAGGGGAGGATCCCAGGAACATTTATGCACACTTGCATTTAGAAATGGCTTGAGCCTCAGGCGACCAAAGAGTGGAAACTGGTTTCAAACACTGTCACATCCTGTCCCTTCCCTTGCTTCCTGCCATCTCCAGCTACTCCAGAGTCTCAAAAGCCTTGCCCATTCCACTTTTCTCCAGTCCTTCCAACAAAACCTGATCAGAATCTGATTCTGGGAGCAACGTGGGGTGCAGCTGGCTCTGCCCTGCTCTGAGACTCTGACTACAGATGCTTGAGGAGCTCTCACCATGGCCTAGGCCTTGGCTGAGGTGTTGGCTCCTATGCTTCTCTGTCCTTTGCTCATTGAATTAATTTGTGGACTTTTTCACCTAGTTCAGAGGCAACTATATTGCTCAGACGTATATCTTAAGCAACGTGCTCATAAGCTTATTTTCAAAGTCATGGAGACATTTGATGAGCTTAATTTTTCAGCAAAAGCATAAGAAAAGCCCTATAATTTTTTTAACATGTGATTTAAAAAACCACCCTGCCTGACCTGGTTTGAAACTCAGTATTTTGACATTCCATTTTAGTCTTGCCTGGGATGCTGTTCGCCTTCCAAGCACCCTGATGTAGCTCCATGGGCATCTGCCTGAATAGAGACTTCAGTCTGTGCCCTGTCATGTTTTAGAACATAGTTTTTTCGATCATCTAATTAAGCAAACTGGTTCATTATAAGCAATGCTAAGGTGTTGATTCAATTCCTGCCTCTGATTTTTTTTTCAAGGTTGTTTACCTGTGAAGCCATGTGTAACTAAAGAAAATCCCCAGAGCAAGTGGTAGAAGATTGAGAGAGAAGAGGCCTCACTATTGCATTTCTTTAAGCTTTAGTCCAAAATCTCCAAGCCCCCAAGGTTTAATTATCGTGTGCAGTCTAGTGTTGAATAGGAAAAAGGGACTGTAGCACGAAGGAAAGATTTTCACACTGATACTCACAAAAGAACAGAAGCATTAAATGAAAAAAAAAAATGTTCTAAGGTTCTCAGTGCATTTGAAGTGAATAAAAGGGAAATAACTGTCAGGGACCGAGCAAATTATGAGTGGAATTATAAATATTGAGTGTTTATACTTCTCTACAACAAGAAATGCATCTTTTGGCTTACTGCAGCAGAATAAATATTCCAAAAGAGTACAAGTTAGAGCTTTTCAAGTTTTCTTAGGCCTTTTCTTTATCTTATTTCAAATTAGGTTACTGGCTTGAAAGAACTCAAAAGGTGACAAAGACCTCACAGTATTATTCACTTTAGCACATATGTGACCTGAAGAGGATTAAAGGTTTGTTCAATCTCTATTCATAGTATTCTTACAGAATTTTCAAAGGGCCTTTTAAACAAAGGTTGCCAAACAAAGCACTTCTTTTGTTGCTACTTAGCTGAGGCCTATTGTCAATTAATAAGCAGGTTTTCACTTCAGTGTAATTGGGGCTTTCAATTCCAATTACGCTGCATACATATAGAAAATGTGAATGCAATATTAATAGCAACATAAATTTGTGCATATGTGTGTGTGTATACATAGATAGATATGTACACATCCTCCACAAACGTGTCTGCATGTAACACCACACAATACCCTGTTACAGCAGGTGTTGTGTTCCGCCACAGACTTGGCTGCATTTTAATTGTACCTTTAATCTGTATCACTACAAAATGCTTTGATGTTTTCAAATTTAATGTTACAAATAGCCTGTGTAGATAATAATTATACTTAAAGCAGGAGTAGGTACTACTGTGGTTACATTTATTCCAGACACCAATATATATTTTGATATTTTTAATTAATTTTATTTTCTAGACTGAAATTTTGTTGCCGTTTGAGTTTTGGAAAAGTTTGAATAAAGGAAGTTCCACTCCATTTTGGTGAACTGAAAATTAATATTTATTGTCTTTTCAACCTTTTCTTGGATGAGCACATCTTGAACTGGAGTAGCTCCTAATAAATACTATTTACCAGAATAAAACAGTCATCTTTTAGGGTAGGAAGGAAAATTCATTTGGAGATGAAGACATTATGAGATTTTGTAAAATTATGTATTGTACTTATGCATTGCAATCACACCAGACACCTGGAATTCAACATAAACCCAATTATTTTATGCACTGACACATATGCAGGTCTATCTATACAAAGAATACATACATACATATACATATACATATACATATACATATACATATACATATACATATATCTGCATGTATGCTATTGTGTGTGGAGATTAATAGATGGTGAGATAGATGTGGGTATATAGATCAATACACTCACAAGGATTCTTGTGGGATTTTGACCCCCTTAAACAGAAGTGATTCATTATTGGAGGAAATACATGTGACACAAAAGGATTATATCCTTATTTGCATAATTATTCTAAGTGAAGCACTTAGTGGAAGCAGAATAAACTGACTGCTGATGGAAGCAAAAGTGAAATGTGCAAGTGTGTGAGACAGACCCAAGCTCCAGCCTCAGCCAGGAAGGAGAGAGGGCTCCTTATCTACCAGATATGGTAAAGGATAGGGCTGCAATGTTTACAAGAACCGAGGCAGTGACCTGCAGACACTTGGGAGCATCAGAGTCTTAAGGCTGGTGAGCTGTGGAGAGCTCAGTGCAGACCTGCCCTCAGTCTGGGTGGAGAGGCTGCACATTTTCTTGACTATCACCACACCATAGGGCACCTGATCAGCCTCTACTGCAGAGAGAGGAAACCTTCTCATCACGTGCCTTTCTCCCCTTCGGAAAATCTGCCTCTAAGAATTAATGCTGGAGGAAGCTTTTTCCCTCTCTCATTCTAGATTCCATAGTATAAATCTCATCTTTCAGTTTTTATCCAACTATTTCTAATCTGTGGACCTGAATCCTCATTTTTATTCCTAATTTTTTAACCTATTCCCAGGTTATTGTGAACTAGAACAATTTATAAATCTTTGGAGGGCAAATTCATTACAGATACCTTTACTCTCTTTCTTTCTTCCTTTCTTTCTTTCTTATCTCTATGAAGACATGTATATTCCTAGAATTGCTGTATCTGGGTAGATATAAACATTTTTATGCACATATATGCCTTTACAGATAGATAAGTGTGTGTTATAATAAATCCTGTTATACATGCATCGATATCCAATGTGAAACTTTTTCAGAAGTTAATAACTTGATGACATAAACCCAGAATACGTGTCATGTATAGCCCTTATATTTGAAGGGAAATATTTATCTTTGAATGGTTCATACAGATCAAAATCACGTGGAGTCCTTTGTTTATATTGTTAGCCTAGAGGATTTCTTAACATTTAAATGAAATACTAGTATATAATTCTGTTTGACTTTTTTGGTATGTTGCAGGCCTTGTAAAATGTAGTTCTCTAGACGTAATGCAACATTGCCCTGAAGATTTTGAACCCATTAGAAGAACTCTATTTTGGTATAATACCCTTGCTGAATATACTGAAGTTTCCAAAGTTAGTATAAATCTGACAAAAACTTTAACGCATATTTGCATGCAAGCTTGCCCAAGAGCATGCCAACAACCTTCCATAAAAATTCACCTTTTCATGAAAATTTTGTTTGGTTTTGATAATATTGAAATTCAAATATATTTTCTACTTCTACTATTCTTCTATTTTCCACTGAGACAGAACAGGTCCTAGTGTTAGGGCTACCTCTGACAAATACAGTAAGAAATATGAGGTTGTTTCCATTAAAATGTGACAAGATATTCTGGACATAGCTCCCATATCAGACTCAGAACTTAAATAGTACCTACTCAAGAATTCATAATACAACAAGTAGTAGCAATAGTCTATAGCTACTCTTTAGGATAATATAATGGCTTGAGTTAAAAATATATCAGCTTTTGGGCCATTGAGAATGTGTACTTGTGTTTGTGCCGTATGGATTTAGAATAATCCCTTCTGACAGGATATAACAAACATAAGCGCTGAAAGTTATTTTCCCCCATGTGGTGTCTACAGATCTTGCCCAAGAATGCCAGATGAAGCTTCTAAAAGTTACAAATGTGATATAGTGCATGACATTTAAGCTAAAAACCTAAAAAATTAGGTTAATTACTTCTACTGTGTGAGAAAGACGTGGTGCAAGATGAGCTGATTTTTTAATGGAATTTTTTCATCTATAAAAGAGGCATTTCCTTTGCTTTGGATCTTCTCTGGGATCCTCTTTGTATGGGTGAATGCCGCCAGGGTAGGAATATCACTACAGCAGACCTTTGGTTTTGAAAATCAGAAAAATATTCAAAATGTTGTGTAATATTTTTCAATATGATCTAAATCAAGTTGTTTCAACAAGTCTATCTGTAGTCATATAAATCACCTATGTCTAATAACCTGCAGAAAGAGAAGTTTCTATTTATACAACTTGTAAGGATGTATGAGCTGTGAAGAAGTGTAACACAGATCAGGGAAAGGTCCTGTTAGCCCAATATACTGCATACAGAAATCCAAAGAAATAGGATTTTAAAAAGAGGAGCTCTGGACTGATTCTTACTGCATTAGATTTTGAGTCAGCATCTTCAGAAACTAGAAGCTTGAACTAGAAGCTATATCTAGGGCTTCATTTAAGAAGTTTATGCAAGATCTACCTTTTGTGATATTTTCTTGCCTTTTTCCCTTCTGTACTTTTGAACCCTGCAACATCATGCCACTGTGAGTTCCATAGCTCAGTGCATTTGCTTTTCTTCCCTTTGTTTTCAGCCTGCCACCTGGGAATGTCTTAGTTTCTCTTATCACTGCTCTCCAGTCACATTCTTCACACCTTCAGGATTTTATTTAGCAATAATGTGTCCCAATCATCTCTTTTCTACACCTTATAGCTTTTTCCCATACCAAAATAACTGCATATTTTTAATCATCTTTTTTGTTTTTCCAATTGCCCCAATATCCTTTTGAAAGAAGATGACTGGAAATACACATGGTGTGTGAGACATTGGCAAAATAGTGCACAGTGATTATTTCTGTTTTCTTTTTCTTTACATGGTCAGGTTTGTGTTTGCCTTTTGTCTACAGCCGAACACTGAGTCAATGCTTTCAAAAGTTTATATATCCCTACCCTAGGCTAATGGCACTCATCGTATTTTTGTAAGTAGGGTTATTCCCTTTTCCTGCATACATGTGTGTATTCATCTGCTATTTTGTTATTTAACCAAGTGTGGTTTTATTTGCTTTGTTTTGTTGTTTAACTGCAAGTATTTGTGATCAGGTTTATGTTTGACCCTTCCAAGTCAGTTTATAGAATTTACAGGGTTTTTAGCTCCCTATATGGTGTCTTTTCCATTTACAAGTACATTGAATGGTGTGGATCACATCAAAGATGTGATTTCTAAAAATGTAAAGCAAGTGTTCAAGGAGAAGGTATTTTTTCTGTGATTTTTCTTCTCTGTTGCAGCTCATAAATGGAAAAGTCAAAGATAGAATTAGGCAAATGCTTTGAAGTTCTAAATACCTAAAATATGGAAAGATGTGGTTATACAGTGTATCTTTAGTCTGTTTTCTGGGAAAAACAACAAACTTTGAGACAACTGTCTCTGTTCATTGGGACACACTTATGGAATTAGTTAGTGCGATATTTTTGTGTGCATTATGCATAATAGATATAGTTTACAGTACACAGGAGGCTTCATCTGCCAATCTGAGCTATCTAAATTTTGAGCTAAGGTAGCAGTTTTCTTGCTCATGTTTAGTCACTTCAAATCCAGATGCATATCCAAACCCTGCAGAGAGGTTCTGTCTTTAATTGGGGAAGACAAACACATCTAAAGGATGTTTCACTCCGTTCTAAAACAGCTGTCCCAGAATAGCAGGATGAGTCACCATCTGGAATAATGCCCATCTTATTTCATTAACTACAGAGTGCACTTAAACACCTATCTAGGCTAGACTCCTAACTTTTAAATTATTACAGACAATTGAGATGAATTTTACCCCACGTAATTAATTTAATCCCCATTATAGCTACAGACTGAATTTTTGCAAGCACAAGGAGCTAGGTTGGTGGCTATTTGGTAAAAGGACATCTGTGGAATTTATTTTATCAGATAGAGCTATTTCCTTCGAAAAGCTTTCCAACAAGTTCTGGATCTTAAAGACTTGCATACATGGAAAAGTAAGCACACTTGACAACTTTTCCATGTAACTGGAAATTATGCCAGTTTAATTAGGCTGACAAATTCCATGTGGAAATTCTTACTTTGGAATTAGAAGCGATTTTTACCTTCAACTATTTCCAGAAAAACATTACTGAAATTTAAAAGAAAAACGTAAAGAAAACACCCTTAAGCAAACATATGCTTTTACAACTTAGTGAATGTGTTTGCTGATACAACTTGAACACTTGATTTATCATCTCTTTTAGACAGCCACTCTCACCTAAATAAGTGTAAAGGGACATAGAAGTGTAGCGCTATGAGCAAGCATAAAAAATTAAGGGTTTTTGTGAACTCGATAAAAAGTCTATGTTTTTCCTTTTTTTTTCCTATTAATCAGACTGCTTCACAATAAAATGTCAGTTGCGAATTTTTGACTTTTGGATGACTGATTTAATCCTTCTAGCAAATAACTTACAATCTCATTTTACCTTGACATGTTCTTTTTAACCCTCAGCACTATGGAGACTAAATTTTACCTCTGATTTAATAAATTTGTCTCCCCATCAGATGTGGGAAGTAGAGGCAGCTAATGCAGCAAGCAATGAGCCTGCCAATTTACTTGCTACTCTATCATTAGGCTCTGGTACTCCAAATTACTTAGGAATATTAACATCTTTCATTTCATGAGATGTATTTCAATTGTCAGGTGCTGGGGATAAAATTAAGAAAAACAAAGAAAAGAGATGAATATTACTACTGCCTCAGTTCTCCTGTTTATGCAAGCAATCTTCAAGCATTCTGCAGCATGTCAGCATGGAGTCAAAGACAATTTTCCAATCTGCCCTTGTGATTTATGTCAGAGATCAGTGCCAGCATACATATACTTTTCAAACAGGCTTCTATACGTTAGATAAGGTACTTCTAAGTTGCTGCTGGTTTTCTTTCCTGTAGCTGTCTTTTGTTTAATAATAACAATTAAAAAAGGAAAATCACCTCCAACCCAAATAATTCACATACTAAAAAGCCAGAAGTGCAGATACCTGCAAAATGGTAATAACACCAGTTGCTGGCAGTGGAATAAGTTTTTCAAGGAGAGACAGGATGTTGTCCAAGCTAGCAATGGGTTTTGTCTCGCAGATGAAGGCAAGGACAGCAGCAGCCATCCCTATTTCACCTTTCTCTGCTCTCAAGGTCTACTTCCAGCCCTTGCAGGGGTCTGGAAAGTTCAGGGCAAGAGGCTAGGGCCAAAGACTGAACAAATTGTTTATTACCTGCAGATGCAGAAGAGATCTTCAGGATCCCATCAGAACAGTCAGCATCGAGGGCCAGCTACATGTCCCCTCTAAAACATTGCAGATGATTCTGTGAGAGCTCAGAAAGAGAAAAGCTTTACTTCCAGTGAAATCCCTCACTGCCTCTGCTTCTCCTGCTACAGCATCTGGCCAAACTGGTACTGCAGAAACAAACCAACTGGAGAAACTGCCATCATAAATTGTTATGGATGCTGTGTTTGGTTTTTTTGAAAAATCAATCTACATATATATTATTTCTCATGAAGTCAACGCATAAATGATAGGAAGGACCACCAGAATGATATAGATGTAGCCAGCTGGGCAGCTTCCCCAGAAAATATCAACTCTGTAGCCTTGTATCTGCTTTATTACTCTCAAATAATGGATTCATGCCTGTTAAAAGACAATCATATTAGCATTCAAGTGATCTGAGATGCCAGTATAGCATCAGACACTCATATGAGCAGTCTCCCTGTGCACTAATGTACAAATTCCAGATGGAAATGGATTCCAGAAGGCTAAATTCTCCCCTTGGTGGTTTGCAGAAATTATCCCCAGTCAAGTAGCCAATTGTTTAATTCTTTCACTGGATAATGCGTCACTTCACTGAATCATTTTCCTTGCCTTTCATTTAACCCTGTGTGAGCCAAATTTCTGACTCATCATTTGTTGTGGATGTAGAGCTCCATGTCCTTAGCTCATAAAAGAGTTCCTTATACTGAAGCATAAACCTTCTTCCTGAGGTTCACTGCTTGCCCACTGGCTACCAAGCATAGTCTCTTCTAGTGCTGTATATGTCACTGTTTTATCTATTCCTTTTTAGCTTGTCTACTTTGATTCATAATGTCACCATCTTATTTATTGTGTCTTCCATTAATTTACTGCTTTGAATACGTCAGCAAAAATAATTTGCTTTAACTCTTCAACCTCTCCCAAATATCCCATGGAAGAAGAAAATCTACTCCTTTTCACTAATTTCTAAGCCACATAGGAAAGATGGAAAGAGTCCAGTGGCTTAAACTCCTTTCCACTCTATTTGTTGCTCAGAAGGATCAATGACTTCAAAGAAGCCCAGCGAGACCCATTTTAGCAATTATCAGCAGAGGCTGAAGAAGCCTGGGTGGAAGACCAGGGATGGAATTTTTTACGGGCAACAGAAGAGTATGGATGGAGAGAGTCCCTGGAAGATTTAATGGCTTGAATATGATATTGATGGAATAGGATACAAATCAGAGGATGATGCTGAGGCACATGGGTGATGTGAAATGGACAAAAGTAAAGCCCCTTCCTTACCTTTTTCTCTTTTCCTTTTACTCCCTGTGGTGTCTCTTACATCAGCAAACAAATAAATAAAATATTATCAAAAATCTAAATTGAAGTATTTGGAATGGGTATAAAGGTATTTATAAATCTGGATATTTTCCATGGTTAAAATCTTTGGTTATGACAACAGTCAGTCAAAGCTTCAGGAACCAGTATGTAGAAAAGGAGAGACATCTCATTTAAAACAAAGAAAAGTTATTAAGACATTCTGATTTTAAAGCCTTGTATCTTTGTTTTACCTAGAAGTCATAATATTTTTTCTCTAACATTTTAGTTAGTTCAATAATATAATAAAAAAATGCAAAGTATTTTTCACCCAAATTCAAATTCTCCCTCAGTTTAAGGAAAGAAGTAAATTTAAATTCTGAAAGTTTATTCAAAATACAAATTTCACCCTGAAAAGAGAAAAGCTACAGAAAGCTTCTAGGTGCTCCATTATTTTTAATAAATTGGACACCGAAAACACTCAGATAACACTTTGTTGGACAACACCATAAAAATGAAAAAGGATGATAGAAGAAAACAGAGAGAAAGAGCCTTTTTGCTTTCCATTGTTACCGAAGCAAATGGGCATTCAACTAAAACTTAAAGGTGACGTATCTAAAATTGATGAAAGAATCATTTCTCCTCTTGACAAGAAACACTTAAGACTAAGGCCTTGGGACATTTTCTATATCAGTCTGAAAACTGATTGAGAAAAAGCCACATAAAAGATCTGCCTGGAGAGTTTGATTCATTCTGAGCATGAGCAGCAAGAAATTACCAGTATCACCACTTATGATTGAAGTGGAATCTGATGAAGTGAATTCCCTAAGTGGTTGCTCATAGTGGAGATCGGGAGGAATGGATAAGAGAATAACAAATATGAGATCTTTCCTCACACGCTCTTTTTTTAAAAATAACAGAAGTGATGGAATCTGTGTGGCTGACTCCCAAGTTAGTTTGGAAAGTCTTGATCAGTGTGTATAAAAATATTATTTCCCTAAGTAGGAAGAACATTAGTTACTCAGCATTAAGAGAAAATCACATTTTCTGTGCTTCTTTATCACTGCTATATCAAAATCCACACTTACAGGAAAGGTTTTACTACAGCTGTTTATAATGAATGAGACAGAATATGTATGTCTTGCAAAACTGTCAGTGAATTGCCATGGGTTCATTTTCAAAGAATCCATCAAACCATTAGGTGTGGAGCAAAAATGCTGCCAACTGCTATCGGAATTGGAGAAATATATTGAAGGGCAGAGTTTTTGGATGGCAGAAGCCATGCAGTACATAGTGTGATGTAAAGAATTTTTTTTTTTTTT
>VXBB01012760.1:28648-73008 GCA_013399915.1 Illadopsis cleaveri
TTTTTTTTTTTTTTTTTTTTTTTACATTCCTAGTAGCAGCCATGTGCACCTATTTCCAGGGCTCCTAAGACACAGCCTTTTCAGCAGTTCCCAAACACCCTGATGCAACGAATGCAGAAAACTCAGACACTGTTGGGAGACATTCACCACAGGAAAAATGTCCCACAGGAACCCTGTGGTGCATAGCCTCTTCTTACGTTCTTTCCCTCAAGGTTTATATTTTGTTTACACAGACTGGGGACCAAAGAGGATTTTTATGCCCCTCTACTTTTAACTGTGTGGAAATTAGACATCTAATTTCATGCTTTGTGGTCAAAGGAGACCAGCATCACTAGAGCAGAGTTTATCCCATCTGTCTCTGACATATGTCTTTGGATGGGACAGATACCCTTTTGTAAGTACTGTGTCTGCTCATTAATTATCGAGGGAACCTCCATGAGTAATTTAGACCAGACATATCACTTTTACAAGGTACAGTTAGGTGAGATAGATGGAACTCTAGCTTCAGTGATCAAGACACAGTTCCATGTGCAAGCTCTCCATTAGTACCAAGATTTCTAGGAGTCCTGTGCCAGCCACAAGGGTGTACATTATGGATACTCAGACACTTTGGGTACCAATAGACAAGAATAGAAAAGACAGCTAATAAAAATATTCTGAAAGATTATCAATAAATCGCACTCCAGAGGGCCAGATAAAGCTGAGCAAAGAGAAACATTTTCATAGACATACTAGGATGCTATTCAGTTTTCTGAAACTGCCAGATTACAATAAGACTTTAAGAGTTTTGCTTTATATCACTTTGTACTTTATGGAACTACATATTCGCTATATTAGCATTGCTCTGAATAAACTAATGGACATTTTTGCCATTAGGACATTTCCATGGTTTTTTTTCCCCTGGAGACAAATGTATGTGTGGGCAAAAAGTTCATATTTTCTCATGAGGAGAGTGAAAATGAAACCCTGCCAATATTTCATAAAATTTCATAAGGAAGCTTCTTGATCTTTCTTTCTAACCTTGACTCAGAATGACTTTTCTGTAGTTAAGAAAATCTATTTAGATTCTAAAGAAGAGTGTTTGGAATATTATTTCCGAATGTCTGATGATTTTTGTTACAAGTCCATTATTTGACAATTCTAAGATGAAACTTAGGAATATGTGTTGAGTGAGAAATCTATGCTCTTTGACTTCTCATTCTTGCTCAGATTCAGAAAGCAATTGTGAAAGTGTCAGACAACTTCCTGCAAGGGGGAAGATCCAATTTTTGGACAGAGTGTCTTAGAATGTTACAGCATGCTTTAGAATCACTCATTATGATGAAGGCCTCATTACACTGGATGCCACAATAGGAGAAGACAGTCCCTTCACAGATAAATTACGTGTGAGACAATTACTAGCTCCCCTGTGATTTAGACATAGGATGCAGGGGAAAACCTGTCTACTCCAGGTCACACCAGAAATGTGTGGCATACCTGGAGCAACACTCTGTTGCTTCAACCACAGGATCAGTTTTAGGGTTATGTTGAGTGTAAACAACAGTAGAATTTGGACTTAAATACTATTATTATGTTTTAAGTTGCTTGCTGTGTTTGTTTGCACAACCAGAAGTGGTTGTTTTTAACAAGGTCTAGTTCCTTGGATGACTGTTAGAAGAAACTTCTGAGCTCATGGTTAAATGCAAGATGACAGATGAGGTAATTTCTAGATGTTTTCCCCCACCTGATAACAAGTCTACAGAGATACATGCTTTCAGAAACCTCAGGTTCATTTCTGGTAGTTTCCTACCTACAAATAGTTTCTTGCTGATAACTTAGATGCTGACTCGGGGTACCAGAGGGTTTTTTACCACTTCTGGTAGAGACATATATATGTGTAATATATACATAATATATACATGTATATGTTTGCAAATGAATTATATAGTTAGGGTTATGGTTATATAGAGAGAGCTATATGCATACATATATGTATTTAGCTAACATATTTTTCAAGTTCTATAATAGCCTAGGAAAGATCTCTGACTAGATTTTTCCCATCAAAAAAAAAGTGGTGCTTGGCAGTGGTGGGTGTGGGAAACCACATCTTAGCTTGAAATCCAAAATGCTGACCTGACACCATTAGGGCATAGCTTGTACTTGGTTCCTGGCTGCTTTCACATGCAGATTTTAACTCTATCCCTTCTGACATCATGCTGGAACATAACCTGACTTGTTTACTCAAGGCCAGGTTTCTCCTTCCTGACTTACATTGTTACAGCTGGGTAAAGCCCTTAACTTCAAACACGTGTTGGAAACTCAAGCTCATGTCTAAAGTTCACCACATGCTTATGTGGATCTTCAAATAGGCCACTGAGAAATGTCTTAGTCTGTGTTTTTTACATTTTTGTGTCTTTCTGGCTCTTCACAGACAGGACTGGGCAACTCACCAACAGTGAGGTGAGCTTTACCTGGGAGTAGAATATCCCACTCAGGTGAAGTTTCTAATGAATGCAGTATTTACATGGCAAATGAGTAAATTCATCAGTTGTAAATACACAGGAAGAAGATTTATCGCAGCCACTAATATTGCAGTAGCAGCAGGATTTTTCTATGGGATTTTGAAGGTCCTTTGGGATCCTAAACGTGCCTCAGAAACCCACATTTTGGCTTCACTGTGGTCTGCAACCAGACAAGTCAGTGAAAGCTTTCCAAGGTGTATTTACCCCATCTCAGCTGTACTTCTGGCTGCTCTGTGAGGCATTGCTGCAGAGAGCTTGCTGAACCAACTGCTGAGGAGGAGTTCAACGCTTGCCTTCATCTTTGTGTCATATTCAAGGTGTTATTATGGTTCCCCTCACCTTCAGGAAGGTTAACACTCTTGCAAGGAGCTTAGATAATAAGAAAAAAATTAGATTCAAAAACTATTTCCTAATGTATTTTTTATTTTCAAACCACTGTCCAAATTAATCCATACAATTTTCCTCTCAAGTGCAAATATGCTATTAGCAACCCCACGCGATTTTAACATCTGAGCTGTTGCATAAATGCATTAGCAAAAGTATTTAAACTACATTTTTCTCCTCTCTTCCACTTCCCTTCCCTCTAAATTTTTATTGGGCAAAACACGCAGATTTTCAAAGCCCCATTAGAGAGGAGCCATGCAGCTAATCTTGTAATTACATTCAGAAGAAAAAGAAAAAGATGGGTAAGCGACAAAACCATATTTTAAAAACAAAACTCGAAATTGTTTTGTCATTTTAAATATCCATATTTTAATTGTTTGGGGGTTTTTTGTTCAATAAAAAGAAGACATCAAACAACCAAAGACCACTAACATAGGGTGATGGCTCTCCCTAAAAAGTTGTGTACTAGAAAATGTCAGGGAGAATCTTCCATCACAGATAACAAAATAGTGGACAGGCAGACAGGGTGACAACGAGAAGGTCACATTAAATTTCTGTGTCAGGGCTCAAAGTTCATCACAAGTCCAAGAATAAGTCCAATTTTAACCACAAATCCATACACCTTCCCTTGTGAAAATCCCTCCCTTAATGCTATTTAATGCATCTCTTCCATTTAGAATATTTGAATTTGATATTCTCCTTCGATCTGAGCTTGCAGCTGTTCATGGAAATGCATTTGAATTCAAGATGAAAATTAATAATCCACTCCATGTTAATAATAAACACTTTTTCTGTTGCACTGTTTAATTTAATATTGAAGTAAAAGTATTTTCTGTAATCTTTCACATTCACACTCACTCCTTGCAGCTCTCAGCTGCCTCATGCAGGTTTGTGGACCTGTATGAGCTCCTGGGGTAGTGAGGGACTTTGCAAGCACTTAGTCAAAGAAATCCATTAGGCTTGTGGCATAAGCTCAGGGCCTAAAATATGCCTGAAGGGACTTTAGGGGATCTACTTTCAGGAAACTCTTCCTGGGCTGTCTGGAAGCCCAGACAGATCATTCCACCCTGGAAAAAGCAGATTACATATTTTCAAAATTGTTAAATCTGTAATCTACAATAAATGCTGTGACTGTACATTACATCAGCTGTGGGTATGAGCAACACTAACAACATCCATATTTTATATTATCTAAAAGCACTTTGTTTTTGTACTGCAGAACAAATGGTCATTGGGTACATGGTGTTATATATACAGAATCACAGAAATCTGATCTAAGTAGTCTTTTATAGCTTGTATAGAATGTAAGGATCTACCAATATTATTGGCTGCAATGTCTAATGGACGATTTTTAAAATAGGCATTTCTTGTAAAACTTTAGCACCTCAAAATTCATTGTATTTTGGCACCACTAAACACATCCTGGCTGTTGACCTCCCTGAGCTGTCACACAAACACGGGGCCTGTTCTCTGCAGGAGTGGGACTGGCAGGTGTGGCTGTGCCATTCCAGCATCCCAGGTTAGGCTGTCCTGGGCTAACTCTGATTAATACTGCTTTATGACAGTGAAAGGAGCACAGTTGCACAGAACTGTGATGTCTCTTTTTTCAAAGTTCCTTTTCAAGTTTATAGGAATCAAGGCAACATTAGGAGTGACCCAGCCACTCAGCAACAATCACATCTCATTCTGGTTTTGATTTTACAACACACCAAACTAATTTCTTCTGACAAAACTCATGCAGGATCTTTTCTTGGAATAACCTCTAATTCACCACAGATGGAAGCTGCTATGTTAGCTGCAGAGGAAGGCTACTCATTACTTGCTAAATATATTTTCTCCTATGTGATGTTCAGAGAAGGCAGATGTGTTGCGTGTCAGTCCTTACATGCACGTGTTTGCTTACAAATACAGCAGTGCATATAGGAGACCTGCAAAAAGCATGCATGCACTTGTTTTTTTAATGAAGTTTTATCCTTGCTTGTGTCTATAAAACTGGTTACTTGGGAAAAGTACATGGGGTAAGGATGACTGCAGCATCTGGCAGGTCCCAAAAATCCTTTACGTTTGTGGAGTTACAATAAAGCTGTTCAGACCCTAGATTTAGTTTTGTGAAATGTGCATGAGATTTTTCTTTAAAGTATACCAAAGATAAAACACAGGGTTAATTAGAAGCAAATGTTGGTTAGGTTGGCACACTGATGTTCTCTGATCAGTGTTGCAATTATATTTGGATATTTTGAACAACAGTTACTCAAAAGATATTACATTACCTTCCATGTCCAAAGGGGCTTAGTAACAATAAATTTGCTCTTCAAGATGCTATTATTTTCCATACAGATAGGAAGAATTGACTGGACAACAACTGCAGGGGCATATCTAATTCCTTGTTCACAGAAACAAAAATTTTAGTTCTTACAGGGACATACACAGTTGATTTAGCAAATTACTCTTTTCTTTCATAAAAACCAAACAGATTATGATGCACAGGAATTCAATGTTGTGAATATTCCCATTTTCTGAGGTATAAACCTATCATCAAATATCCAAATGGTACAAAAATAGTCTTCCATCCAAAAAAATCCTCTAAAAATTAAGATATCATGACAGTTACTTTGACTCGTATGAAAATAAAAGGATATATTTTTAGTTAAGCTGATAGAAGCTGCCTATTAGATACTGACATGTCCTACGTGAGTTCAGGTGAGCTTCTGATCCTGTGTCCAGTCAACACTCACCACAGGCTGATACTTAAATTGGTGACAAGACTCTCTGATGTCAAAATGCATTTCTTTTAACTGAAATTATTTCTTTGTAAAATGAGATTGTTTTCAGCAAGACATAACAACCATAAAAATAGCTCCAGACTGGCCTCTTGGCCACCTGTAGCTTTACTAGTAAACTGAGAAGCAGGGATTTAGTAAGTGGAAGGCCTGGGTAGAGGGGTGGGGCTTGCAGCTCTTTTAAAAGTAGCCAAGTACATACTTAATTGCATTTCTGCAGGGAATGCATTCCAGAAATGTGGGCTTGCTACCAAGAAAAGTCTGTCAGCAACAAAACTGGCTTGTGGTTAACACACTGGACTGTGACTCAGGGTATCTGGGTGCTAGTCACAGCTCAGCCACAGGCTTCCTCTTGACTTGGAGCCAATTATTTCATCTTATTTTCCCACAGGTAAATCAAGCAATGGCTTTCTATCAGGGAGGCTGTGAGGAGAAAAATTCATTAGCAAGGTATTCAGTGTCTGTTTCTTAGATAAGCATTTGGGAGAGGGATCATCTAGCAAAAGATAGAACTCTACTGGGGCCTCAAAGAGTTTCCACAATATTAGATTATATGCAAATCATGGTAAGTGAAACAAAAAAGCCAATAAATAAATAATGCTTAATTTAATCTCATGCTAGTTGGAAGACCAGGCTTATCTAAATCGTGTTGCTACTGTTTTGCCAGCTGCTAGGTTTCTGTGCTTTGGGTTTTTGTTTCTTTTTCAGAAGTGAATAATACATTTTTAACATAATTTTCATACATGAAAAGTGAAGAAAAGTTAAGTTCTTGGTACATACCAGGAAATGATTGGTAAAAATCATGGTTCCCAACATTATCATGGCCACCTTTCTTTGTAAAGTTGTGGTAGAGAACAAAAATAGCTTATTAGAGTGAATTTTCAGCAGCTTCCTTTGTGTCCTGGATGCCAAAAACAAACTAGCTGCCCATGCTAGCCTGTTGTGCTGGGCTCTATCTAAGCAAGCCCCTGGTATGCATGCACATAGAGCCTGTTGTGGGTAAATGGAGACAGAGCCACAGCTTGCAGAAGATTAAGATCCCCACCAGCTCCCACCTAGACTGTAGTGCACATTTCTTACACAGATAGATGTGCAGCACTTCTGTGAGACAAATTCCCTCTGATATGAGTAGCCAGTGCCAAAGAAGAAGATAAATCACAACAGCACAGGCTCTGTTTTACCCCTTTGAAGGTCTCCACCAGACATTTGCTCAGGTTGTAACTCCATCAAAAGAGACATACTGATGGGCACTTCCTTAGTCAAGAAAGACTGTAATATGCTGGCTGACAGCAGAGGAGGGGAGTTTGTGACTATCAATACTTATCTTTGACATCATGTATCATTTTGATAGGTGCATCCTCAGATATTTTCTTATTGCTGTGTCCTCCCCAGCCTGCTGGCAGATGAGGCAGGGAAAAAGGGAGGGTAGCAATAAGCCTGCAAGGAGAGTTTTGATTGAGGACACAGACCTAAAGTGTCAGCTCCTGGGCAGGCAGCAAGTGCCAATGGAACATGAAGTCCAAGCTCCCAGGTGAAGATGGGGATTCAAACCATAAAGATTGGGCTGTTTTCCAAATCTAAGGCCAAAATTTTAGAAGTCAAACAAAGCCAAAACGAAACTACTTTTGTTCTTTGTGCTTTTCTGATTTCTTAGGGTCAGAAACTGAGTGTGGATTTCCTCCTGTAAAGGCCATTCTTAGATCTGCTTTGCTTTACATTCATAAATCTGGAGAGCCAAATGCTGCAGAGCTGGATGGTTCAAGAAGAAAAACGATCTGGGCTCTGCATATTCAGAGGATGGTGTGAAATTATTGGTGTATATTTCATTCTCAGCAACAGAAAAAAAGCTTTCTTAAAGCTACATTACACTCTAATGATTTTGGGAGGCCTCAGTCTGTTTCAGTTTTAGCATTCTTCATTCAAAGTCTATGTTTTTTTAGTGCATGCCCCTTAAACCAAATCTGCCATTCTTTTGAACCAGTAGTGAACATATGTTCCACGTCACACACCTTCCTGTACTGGTTCCCTTGTTTTTTCAAGTCCTGACCACCCTCCAAATTGCATGTCCAAATTTCTCAAAAGAAAGCTAAAACCACTGCTTTGATTTTATTGCAATTACTTAAATAGAAATATGTTACTTTATCAAAGTTTGCCAGGATCTTAGCACGGGAGAAACACAGCCAGCAAAAGTTTGATGGAATTGCCTGCCCTAATATCTCTTTTACTTCTTTGCAGAGAAACAGAAGATACCAGCTAATGCTGTTTTTATTACCCTTGGTTTTTTTTGGTTTTCTGTCTGTACAGCCACAATGAGTGGGACACCCAGCAGGATTCCACTGGACGTTATTTTTTAGTAAAAACGTGGAATACAGAACAGTGGCTCAAAGCACAAGTTCAGGCCTACTCAGATATCTATGGAGTAATTCTTCTGTGTCTAAGAAAGAGTGTGAGAAGGACTTCTAGGTTTTTGATTGAGAGCTTCCCAAACAAGCAAGGAATATCAGAAGGTCCAAGACAGAATATCAGGCAAGCTGGCACAACAGTAATGAAAGATAAAGAGGGTGCTAGGAAGCATAGAACCTTGAAAATTAGGATAGTTGCTGCAGTGAGGTAGAAAATCAGGAGACAATGGAGAAAGGAAAGATAGGGAAGCCAAAGGTAATATATGATGAGTAGCACTAACAGCCTGAAGAAATACAGTTCAGCCAGAATATCTACCTAGCAGGACAGGAAGAGGAGAGAAACTCTCTCCACTATGGTATCTTTATCTTGAATGAGAGCATTAAAATACCTACTGTGGCATGTTAATTAATTTTTACATTGTTGTTTCATTCTACATTACTGGGCTATTATTCAGGCCTGTATATAAAATCTGTGAAGAAGTATGACTGATTGTCTGTTTGAACTTTCAAACACTGTGTATGTTTGGTTTTGATTGTTCCTTGCCATATGGTTAAGCATATGTTTAGCAGTTTTACAGGGGGAGGAAAAAAACAACAAAAAACCAACACGTGTAGTATACAGTTAAGAGTTTAAAAGGTACTGGCAACATTTATTAACTTCTAATGCAAAGCTGATGTTAAAAATAGTTATAATGACAGGATACATTTTAAGGCTGAACAGATCTGTGCTTAGTTTCCTGTACCTCTAGAGATACAGGATCCAAGGACTTGGAAAAAATTGACTTGCTTAACTTCAACAATCTAAAATTTAGCTGAGTAGCCTGAAGTGATTGCATGAGATAACTTACTTTCTCCAGTGATGACAGAGTTATCTCTGGGGAGTTTATTTGCCTGCCCTCTCTGAAACACCTACCTTCAAATGGGAAATATCACCCTGGGGAGGTGTCTGCATCTCCTTTTTGATTACTGACAGAGACTAAGCCCCTAAATTGGATTGGACACCTACCTTTTAGAGACTAAATTTATGTGTAACCTAAGCAATCCCATCTCACTTTATAACACCACCCAAGATGATCGCCAGGTACTGCACAATTGCAGCAGAGAACAGAGGGATTCAGCAGTGAGGCATGAGTGGTTCCTGTTTCTTGTGTTCCTCTTCTTGAGGTGTATTTCTTCTGCTTTTTCAATATTTTACGTTAAATTCCAACTAGAAACCATGGCCTGGATTAATCCCACCTCCTTACAGATAGATCAGTGTGTTATCTAAATGAGGAGCCTAGTTGGCTTTGCATCCTGTGTAGATAATCAGGAGAAAAGGGCCAAGGGAAAAGGCAGAGTCTCCCAAGTGGAGGGCAGCTGCGAGGTGCCAGCCTGGGTTTACACCTATGGAGGGATCCCACACTGAGGAGAACCCAGCTCGAGTGCTGCATGCAACTGGTGGATGCTAAATAGGAAAATACTCTGTTGTGACAGCTGCTCATAACAACTTGAATTCATCATCCTTTAAAGGTCTGCTCTAATGGAAGGAAGCAGTGCAGTAGGGCTTTTAATCCTTGAAAGAACTAGTCTTTCCCTCTAAACTGTCATAAATAGTGGATTAATTATTTCCCAGAGGGAGAGATAGTATTTCATGCTTGACTATCATAACTCAAGGTAATCATCCTGATTTTGCCCTACAGTGTCTAATAGGAACATTTGAAAGTGTAAACTGATGAAAGAAGAAGAAATCAATAGCAGCACAGAACACAACTTTTTGCAGGTGCTTGTATTCAAAATGTACAAGGCATGGCAGCTAGGTTGCTATTGGCTTTTTCATTCCTAGGAGAGTTCAAAAAGGGGTGAGGATCCTCAAGAGTGAGGAGATTTGTTTGATAGATGTGTGTGTGAGCTTAATCTTCAGTGGAATCATCGGGAATTAAAGTGCACTTTAAAGCAGGCTGTTGCAAAGGAAATAGGTGCCTGGTCTTTGGTAACCCAAATGAAACCTTTCCCTTTTGGTGCCGAGATAAAAGTCAGAGTTCCATTCCAACACTCAGCTATCAGAAATGTGCCTTTCAGGACTGATAAGTGATGGTTTCTACACACAACATACTGCAGGATGGTTCAGTTCACACTTTTACAATTCCTGTGGCATTGAATCAATAATGAAGCACTCACAAATTGTTCCACAAAACTGTACCAGGGTGAGAATTATGGATAAACCTGGACAGTGTTCAAAAAACTGGCTTTGCAAAGCAGCAGATACAACAAATATAGTGTATTTTAAGAGAGAAAGAAAGATGTGGGGGAGAAAAGAGGAAGAAAAAGGCTTTCAAAACATATCAAATGAAGCTTATTTGACAATAATCGCTGCAGGTGGGGAAGCTGATTTTAAGTGTGAAAATATTTAACATTTTATTGCACACCAATGCTTCCAAAAAGCAGTCGTTTGTGCGGGTGTGAGTGCGCAGGCGTGTGCACACGCAGCAAACAGAAATCTATTGAGTTCCACCAGACCAGACGTCTGCATTCTGGAGGGCTCATTGCAGCCAATAAATTTGACTAAAACTTTTTTTTTTTTTTTTATTTTATGAATTCTGCTATAAAAGCTAATCCTCCTTTCTAGACTTAGCATAATTACAAGACACTATTCTGAGTGCCAAAAATGTCAACTGAAAGTTGCAAACATGGGCACATTTAAGCAGAACCATATGTTTGAACGCAAGGCAAGACCTGAAGTAAGTAAATCAATTTACCTTTTTCTGAAGAGTTAATTTATAATGCAACTTTAGGTCCAAGAAAGAATACAGTCAGTGATAAATTACATTGCTCAATCATTTATTAATAAGCTTCATTGGAAAGAAAGATTTTATTGGTGCTCAAAATTCACTAAGTTACAAAATCACAGATGTTCAGGGTTCTGGAGCCAGAAACCTACTATTAATGAATTCTCATTAATACCTAATCAACTTGTGATATTTTGATCCTGTGAGAGGATTGATGACCAATAAAAATAAACTCAAGATGTCTTCCTATCTAGGAAAAAAAAGTTATTAGCCCAGGAATGCACACAGTAACCATGATGCAGTAACTAAGGTTAAGCAGCTGGAGGCTAAATGTTAAATTTTTTTTGGTACAGGATGGATTTATTCTGTCACCTAGGCAATTTCAGAGTCTTACTTTGGAGGATTTATATAAGCATTCAGATTTAGCAGATGTATTCACGTGCAATACATTAACTATGCAAAACTGCTTTCCAGGCTCTTCTGGATTAGGGTCTTACAAACAGACCTCTCTGGAAATTAAATCCTTAAAAAAAAAAAGCCCTGTTCCTCTCTGATTGTTATTCTACTGCACTTAAAGTTTAGAATCTACTTAAACACATATGGCATTTGAAATTATATCATATGCATTTCTGTGTAAGAATGTGCAGGGTTTTTAACCCCTCAGTAATGACAAAAACGGAAATGCAGGTGGGTTTTAGACTTGAACTAGGAACACAAAATTTCTTGCAGTCCATCAAGGCAATGATCCAGCTGCTCTGCTGTTCTTTCTCAAAGGCAGCCAGCATCAGGTTCTTCAGGGAAAATCATGCCAATAGGTGGAATCAACAATCACAAAAAACTCCCAATGAAAAAAAAAATTTAAATCAAGTAAATTTATGTCCTTAACCCATTCTGAAATTCTAAACTGTACATTGTAAACATGCAGAATTTTACCATGTTTATAATTATGTAATATGATTTTAACCCCCCCCCTTTTTTTCCATAAACTCCAAGACGTTTCAAGAAAGGCCTTATAGAAAAAGATCCACAGGATGCTTGCATGCAATACAAGGAAAACAAAATCCTGAATTCTCTTCCATGTGAGCTAGCCATCAGATTCCCTAAGCATCCTCATTTTGAGATAAATAGAAGTATTGACACTACTGCATATTATATTCTTATAATACATCATTATTTTAATGATTGGGTTTCTCTTCCTTCCTTCCTTCCTTCCTTCCTTCCTTCCTTCCTTCCTTCCTTCCTTCCTTCCTTCCCCCCAGTGGTGAACATCATTGATCATTGCTGATGTGATGGACTTTAACCACTTTTTCTTTATCATGCAGAGTTTTCACCTATGTGACCACAGCAACAGCTGTCCTCCAAGAAACTGGGGAATGTGAACAGCATCTGTGACATCTCAGGGAAAAGAGTTCAACATTAGCTCTGCCTGAGCTTCCACACAGAGAGCTGAACAGCTGAAATGATCACGTGTTCTGGGTACAGGGTAATAAAAGTGGGAGAATAATATTTTCTTTCATTCTGTTAAAGGGAGGTGAAAAAGGCTACCTTTGAAATTGAATTAGAAGACGATGTTGTGACTACTAGTCTATGAAAATTAAAATAAATTTCATGAATTTTATGATAATCTATGTCAATATCAGGTGTTCAGGGATAGGGTCAGGAAAACTTGTTTTGAATAACTGCACATATGGAAGTTTGTGACCTGTAAGGGTTTGAGAAACAGAGAACAAGAGATGAATCTTACAATTTTTACTAACTTGGACATAATTCAGATCTTTCTGAAGATGGTCTGGAATCAAATGATTGAATTAAATTATTGGAACAAAAAGGGGTGGATAAAGCTCTGTATATGCCTATTACCATACCATTCCTAAGGTGCTACTTAATCTCTGAAATAAAAGCCAAATGCAGTAAATGATATGAATGCCACCACAGCAGAGGAGAAATCAACTCCTTGAACTTTATTCTAGGTTTGTGTCATCAGTCCATTGCTCACCATTTTAGGGGGACTGGCAGTCATCACACAGGTGCAGTGCCAGAAATCTTTCTGAGTTCTGTATATAGGTACCTGTATAGAAATCTAGAGCAGTCCCATTTAATAGGGAGGGGAAATTTGCCTGGAAAGATGACAGTTCTTTGCCATAGCTTAAAGAAGCCTCAGCTGGGTGAAGCAGAGACTGAGCACATATTGCAGCTACAGTCCCTCACAGCGTTTCCTCCATGTGTATGAGGAGAATTTGCCCTGCTGCCGTTCTGTGTGACCTCAGGATGGAAAGGCACCTACCATTAATAGACAATGAAAGGGACAGAAAGAAACTGGATCATGTCTTTACAATTAAAGCATACTGGACTAGCATGTGTTTACTATAGAAAATAAGCATGTGCGTCAAGAGCAAAGGCCCTGGAAACAACAAACAAATACAAAATAACATCATGAGGCACCTCAAACTGTTCCTTTTTGCATCAAATGGACTAAGTGAGAAGTATGATTATTCAGCTAAACTATTGCCTCTTGCAGTTGAACCTCTATTATCAGGTGAGATCCTGGTGTGCTTGTCAGTATAACTGGTAGAGCTTCAAATCTATTTTGCAGTACCCTCTGGAATGCCTCTGAAGAACTGAACCATTCTAAACAATTTTACAACTGTGCAGCAGCTTGTCAGTGCTTTTGTTTCTGAACAGTGTGAGAGAAGTGCCAAATGATGCTATTGTAAAATGTAAGAGTGCTTCAGCATGTTGGGGAACACAAAGTGGCTGTCGATGTGACATTGATTAATGACTGTGAAGTGTTAAAATGAGATATTGAACAGTCAGTCTTGGATTTTGCATCAATCCAAGCAAAAAATTCTGCCTTTAAGGGTAGTCCCAAATTCCAACCAGCTCCAAAAACATAGCATCATGTTTAGTTGGCTGTCTGGTACTTTGTTAACTAATTTTGATCTGATTATTACTAAAGAAAACGAAATTAACACACTAGAAAAAAGAAAGCCAAAAGGGCTTGTTGGTATGGACATGCAAACAGAAGGCATTATTCATGTGACACACTTGTGACTGTGTTTAAGTGAGTTGGATATTTTTTACTATCTGTGGTCTAATTTTCTAAATTAGAGATCTAAAATTTTATTCACCCACTATAGAAACAAAATGCAATGACACATTATCTAATGTTTGTATGGCTCTGGGAATATACCACATATGATTATATTTGTCAACATATAAATTAGAGATAAATGAACCCAATAGCACTTTTAAAACTCAAGACTAGAGATGGAAACAGAAAACAAGGAATGCAAAACCAGAATATTTTATCTGATGCATATAAGATTTTCAAATATAAACAAAAATAGCAACATGTACTTCCAAAGCAGTCTGACATTTACAAGCATTAAAGATATTGAAAAACAAGTTCCTTTTCATTCCAGATACATTAAAAAGAACAACACAAAATCCAACTGTTGAAAATGCTGGTTCAGGGTAGAAATAGTTCATTTAATTTCAAGATATTCTTTCGATACTGTTTCTTAGTTTTATTTTGAATATTCAAATATCATGCATTTTACAGTATATAAGTGGCATCCTGAAACATTTACAAGTATCATACTTTAAAACTCTCAACAAACTAATTAAAATTTTCAAATAGCTGCATATTATTAAATTTTTGCATTTTGGTATCATTGTAATGAAATGAGAATGTAAAATTTTTGTTTTGTTACACTGAATGTTGTATTAACATAGAAGTCTCCTCATTATATGGTCATTATACAATTTCTATGCACAGCAACAATCACTGAAAAAAAGCTGCTAGCACAATTGTTATTGTTAGTCAGACCAATTGTGCTAGGTACTGGACATACAGGCACGCCTCATCCCAAAAATGTGGTAAAGTAGGAAAATAGTAAAATATGAAAGAAGCAAACACCACTGTCCCCTTTCCTTATATGTAAGCTAAAATTAATTTTTTATTAAATTGTTTCACTGAGAAACCTAAGCTGTTACATATGAGTTGCAAACCTGTTAAGACTTTTTCTTCCATAGAGGAAATTTACAAGTGTAAGATCTACTAGAGTATCATGGATTGGTGTGGTTTTAGGTTTTTGAGCAGAATGCACGAGGTTTATGCAGAATCATCTGTCCCTGTACAGAAGTGGAAATTGTTTAGTAGATGCCCAGTTGAAGTTACAGCTGTTTATTTATGCTCTTAAAAAAGTTAATATAATTAATCTGTTTGTAGTCTGACAGATCTGTGAAACCTGGAATTCAGTAATTATCATTATCATCAAGAATTTGACATACTAGCAGCTATCAACTTAGTTTTCCTTTCTGAGTCAGATTTTCCTTTGATCTTTCTAACTTAAAAGATAAAATGCACAGGTCTCAGAATTTTAGAGGAGTTTTTCATAGGCAAATAAGCACTTCTCAGTTCAAGAAGAATGATTTAGTTAGCAAATGTGTTTGTGGCAGCAATAAATAAGTGTATAAGGCAAACAACTTCTTCTAATGATTAGTGAAATATAAACTCCTACTTACTGTGCAAGTTAAGCATATTAATTTTCTTCCTCAGCTTGCTTAGTTGTTGAACATGCTATTCAGAATAGTAAAAAGTTTTAGAAAAAATGTTTATAACATTAAAAGCTTCATAACCCCCAGAGTCTATCACTGGATTCAATAAAACTGTGAAGTTAATTTGGATGATGTGAATAATAAAAAGATGACTAATTTGAAAATCTCTGCTGAGATGAGAAACAACATAAATTATTTGGCATGAGTTAATTTAGGAAAAAAATACTTCCCACAAACATTTGGATAGTAAAACATGAATTAAACCATCACATTTTTGAAAGACATTTTTAGAATACAGAGAAAAAGTAGTAATGGTGTCATAGGTTAACTAAGACAACTCTTTTGCAGAATAGGTTCTCAGCTATGAGCTGAGAAGAAACTGGATCATGTATGTACCACAAAACTAGTTGTTATGTTGGACCTCAGGACCACAGTTTATATTAAAAGTGCAAAAAATGTTAGAAAATAAATGTCTTGTATTTCCCAAGAAAAGCAAACAAATAATTTCTTTCTTGCCTTCTGGACATAAAACTGGCAAGGATGATGCAGTCAGCTGATGGTGAGGAGCTCTTGCAATAGAATCATAGAACCACAGAATATTCTGGGAAGGAACCCACAAGGATCATTAAGGTCCAGCTCCTGGCTCTGCACAGAACAGCCCCAAGAATCACACCATGGGCCTGGGACCATTGTCCAAAAGGACAAAAAAATCCAAAGCATTCTGGTAATCACCAAGGTCATTCCTGTTCAATTGTCAGTTTTGGCCTGAGCTACCCAAGCCACCCAAGGTCTGGTGATCATCCCCAATATCTTGCCTGGACTGTGATCCCTGTCCCTCCTCATCTACTTATGTGGGGAAAGCTTGAGAGACACAGAAGAGAAATGGTGAAACTTCATGCTGTTTCAAAGGCTTGAGACAGACAAAAATGTCTAATGTAGTAGAAGCAACAGACAGGTGAAGGCGAAAAAATGAGGCCCAGAATTAAACCTGGGGGGGATTTCAGAGAAGAAATATTGGATCATGAAGGAAAACAGATGAAGATTTTGGAGGATTAAAATGATGCATTTCCCTCTCCTTGGTTTCTGTAAGTTCCACCGTATACAAGGTGGGATGATATGACTCGAAGGATTTATGCTGTACAGTCTACTGCTTTCAATGAGTACTGCTTTGTTAAGAAAATATGTTGACCCTGGAACAACACAGAGAAATGGCAATAAGTCATTTTAAAAACCTCTCTGCTGAGAACCAGTTGAAGTGAATGGATTACCTTGGACTTGAGTTTAAAAGTGTTCGTAAAAAATCCCACAGCTATCAATTAAAAAATAGCTTGAATTTTACTTTCTGTAGGCAAAATGCTAGAGAGCTGTGCAGCAAATGAAAGAAGATGATGTTCATACGTGTGCTATGTCTTCACACTGTGTTTTCATAGCAGCACTTGAAGCACATGAGAGTTTAGATCCAGTGCAGTCTCTGTTGTAGCCAGCTACAGAAACATTGGCAGCAGGGGCCATAGGGGATATTTAGCTCTGCTGTCAGAGCCTTCACTCTCATTAGTAATGAACAGACTGCCTAAAAATGTATTTGTCACTGAGTTTGAAAGATCACAAAACATTGCAAAGTCCTAAAAAAACTCCCATAAATTTGAATCAGTCTGAAACATAATTTACTTTTTCTGCCAATTCACTACTAAAGTGACAAACTGAAATTTGATGGATTGACAGATTTATTCCCACAATTGATTTCTGCTCCATGGTTTCAGAAGAATTAGTATTCCTTAGCCAATCAAACAACCTGTAATAATTTTTTCTGTTTCAGATCTGGTTTAGTTTTTCTTCTCTTGAATAGCTGCATTTGCAGTTAAGTAATTTCCACTCAACAAGTACTTCTTGGCAAACAGAATTTTTGTTTCTTTGTTACTGTTGTTTTCTTTATTTAAAATCTGATTTTGAATTCCAAATTTTGAATTCCTTTTTAACCAGGAATTTCTGTTTTGAATTTAAAAGTTTGAATTTAGTTTTAGTTTGTAGATGCTCCTCTTCACATTACATGTCATACATACATGGAATAATCTTCTTTTAAATTATTTTCATTAAAAAAGTAGATACCTTTTAAAAGGCAAAATGACATAGAAGGACCATCTTGTTGCATCGTCTGAAATGGGTTTGAATTACCTCCTCCATCCACACTCTCATAGTACAGATCACTTGTGTAAAAGCACCTCACTTTTGTCAGTGGTCACCACCTTGGTGGGACAACCTCTGCCACTCAGCTGGTGTAGCTGAGAGAACCTGTGTGTGCTGCTGCCCTTGGTGGCTGCAGTGTCAGCCTCACATCGATGTACTGAATGATCTTTGAATCACAAGATCATTTACATTTTAAAAGAGCTCTAAGATCATTGAGTCCAACCATTGACCTAATGCTGCCAAGCCCACCAGGGCCACACCATGTACCCAAGTGTCACATCTACACCTCTTTTAAATACTTCCAGGGATGGTGACTCAACCACTTACCTGGTGAAGTGTCAGTTTGCCCAGGTCCTTCAGCAGAGGGAGATTCCTAACCTGTGTTATACTATCTGTCAAAACAACCTAGGAATAAAAGATCAAAAATAGTTATCAAAACAGAAGATAAATGTTTGCTTGCTGTTGCAGATCTGCTCCTCTGCCAGGTAAGACCTATGTTTTCTCTAAGAGAAGAAACAAATGTTTCCTGTCTCTATATGTCCTCTGAAACTTGAAAATTTTCATTTGATATGTGCAAGTTTCACAACAATTCCCAAAGTGAAACTGTGACAAATGAAACTAGAATTTAGAATAGTTTTAACTACTGAAAAGTTCTTTCTCACAGATTCTCCAGTTGTCTGTCTCTATGATGGTGTTTCTGTCAGCACCTGATTGTGCCAGAAAAGGTTTTTGGATTTTCTTGATGCGTAGAAAAGCGTCCTTTACCTAGTTCATAAAGTCATAATCTTCTTTTTCTTCCATAAGGGTTTTTTTTTTTAGTGAAATGCACAGACAAAAAAAACCTCCTATTAAATGTAGAGAAATAGTAAACATTTTCTATGTTTATCTATGTTTAAAAACATTTATGCATGTTTTATGATTCAAAAGTGTTAGAGGCATTGGAGAACTTCAGCAGGCCTTGGCTCAGTGCCATGGCCTGCTTGTGTGAGCACAAGTTCATGCTACTTGTCCCCATTTTGACCTCGGATAGGAAAGAGACTGTTCTTGGGGTGCCATAGGCACTATGGGCATTGCAGCTGAGGTGTGGGGTGTCTGAACTGTGCTCACAAACAGATGATTCTTAGAGGAGAAATACCTGAGAAGAAAGGACTATCACAGTTAGAGCTAGAATAAATGTGCTTTTAATGAGAAAAAGGGGGAAGGGAGGTACCAAGGGCGGTAGCAGCAGTCAGGGAGATGAAAAAGACGCAAATTTCTTGTTGGAGTGGAGGAGGTTTCTGTTTGGTACAGTGGTTCAACACTCAGGCTGAAAGAGATCAACAGCAAGAGAGGAGCCCTGCTCAGCTGGCTGGTAGAGGAGAGGACACTTAGAAATCCCCTCCTGCAACAGCACACTGTAGTGGAGACAGGACTGATCTTTCAACAAATAGAAAGCCTTGCCTGGTTTTGCCCAGAAAAAACTCTCCATACCAGAGCTTTTGATTCTATGTTACCAGTTTGGAAATATCAGAAAAATGGGAAAAGATAGATAAGGACTGTGTTTTTTTCAGGTATGGTCTGTGGAGTTTATAATAGATTATTATTTATGATTTCAGCACCCAAATACTGATAGTTTCCTGCACAAATAAAGAAAATATGAGTTTGAAAACAGCCTCTCTCTCGTGTTTCCTTGGCTACTCAAGGATTAAATATTAACTCCCTCAAATAATGCTCCCCCCAGCCATTCTATTACAATTTAGTTACACCCCAAGTATGACTTTACATTTCCCTTATTATGTGAAATTCTCACTCTGCAGATTCTATATGCTATATTTGGCAATATAATTACTGTTGCCTTAAGCACTTTTTCCCCCACAGGATATTTCCTCCTCATTTATATTATTACATTCCAAGAGAGTTTTCTGGAGCCATAGTGAGTTTCCCTGTATTGCCTCCAAAAAAAGTCTAACTTAGGCTATAGCTTCTGGACGATAATAGTGATAAGCCACAGATGTTTCAGAATTGTGTTCAGGCAACAAATAAGCATAATTATTATTGTTGTTGTTCCTATTGAGCCTCTTGGCTACAGTCACCGACCAGGTTCTATAGTGTTAGACTCTGTTATCACATGTAATAAAAAAGACAAGCATATCGTCCCAGACTTATTAATTTAGGGACTAGCCCTAGCAGGTGCTGAGCAGTCACACTAGCTAGATGGAGCCTTAAGAACTACCTTACACAGCAATAGCAAAGACATGCCACCTATAGCAGTTTGTAACTATCCTGCACTCTCCTGTGCTAATGGTATCTAGTGTGGGTTTACACTACGAACAAGTAGTTCAGCAAAGAGGAAACTCCCTTACTTTTTGAAGCTGTTCTTTGGTGTTTTATTTACTGGTAGATGACCATATCCTTGTGTGTCTGTCCAGGGCAAATATTCTGAGAGCATGCAGAGCCCTTCAAGAGGACATGACATCAGGCCTGGATGGGGGTTGCAAGACCCAGGTGGTGTATTTACATTCTATGCTTTCATCTCTCTCTGGGAAGATATGTGTGTCTCGTTGGCCATGTTCCTAAATTTGCATTTAACTTATTATATGAACAGTTGATACACTTTTTCTTTGGCACTGGAATATCAAAATGATAAATGGTTTACATTCAACTCTTTTATCTGTAACACATGGCTAACCAGTGCTTCCTGCTTAAGGGAAAATTAAAGAATGCTTTTCCTTGGTGTCATGTCTATGCTTTCCAACAAAGAAGGTCTCAGATTCACGTTTTGGCCCTAGATCAGAAATGTACTTGAAAATGTGCTTAACTTTAAGCACTTCCTCAAGTTCCATTGAAGTGTACTGTCAGCACTCAACAAATAATAAATCGTAACAACAATTGAAGCTAATCCACTTTCCTTTCAGAAAGCTACATGATAATGCCATAGAGCAAACATAATATGCTAAAAATATTTATTTGTGAAGTCACTCAATGGTACTTCAGAAAGGGCTTAAATGATTTGCTGAAACAGGCTTTCAAATGAGTTTATATAATACAACAAGATCAAATTGCAATGTGTGTTTTTCAAAATGTCGTCCTGATCCTGAAAATTACTAGGTGAGTAATTTAATCAGTGTTTTCAGAGTGTAAGTGTAGGCTGCAGTTGAAGCCAGAAGGCAAAGGTGTCAAATCCCATTAACAAATACAATAAGTAGCATAGGTGATTATGGTAGCTTGCTGAGTACCTCCTGGGAGATGCTGACCTCAAGGGATTGAATGGTCTGTACTTCCCAGAAGATACTTGTGGCAGTAGAATAAGAATAATACAAAGAAGTATCCCAGTCCCTAGGCAAATAGAAGTTTATTGTTTGTGTAGCTTGTAAGGAAAACTGCAGTTGCAGTTCTTTGCCTCAGTGGGAGCCGAAGTTCTCAATATGCCACAGTACTGGAAATATGCCTGAATGGCCAAGTCTATTTTTTTTTTTTTTTCATTTAACATGGTCAGATGACATTTTTAAGGAATGCCTATACTAAATAACACCCGCATTGAGAAGTGCGTTAAATCAGCTCATCTTTTGCTCCTGCCGGTGCAGCTAAATGACTTATGGCTCCTAAGCTCACCAGTTGAAAACCAGACAATGAGAAACACTGACAAACCTTGCACTATGGTGTAAGGTTTTATTCATTCTTCAGTCTGAAGGAGGCTGGAGCTTGAAGCTCACTTTGGGATGAGGATCCGAGAAGCAGCACTGGCTGCTGCCTGGGAAGGGCAGGAGGCGGCAGATGCCTGGCTGAGGGATCGGATCCCTTGATGTCTGCATGGGTGCTGTTCTGGGCTCTTGCAAAATAGAAACCTGCAAAGCACAATAACAAGAAGTTTTGTGACCTTTTGGGGTTATGCTTGCTGGGGAAAGCTTTTTTTGCTGAGTTTCGAGCTGCATTTTGCTGCACAAGACAAATTAGACCACATGTGGGGACTGGGGAGGGGCAGTGAGACTGGGGGTTTAGCAGGAGAAGAAAAGGAGGGAGGAAGGACAGAGTATGGCAGGGGAGTGAGATAAAAATCAAACTGTTGTGGTTTTCTCACATGGTAATTATTCACTTTTAAACAACAATATGAAAAGCAAGCACAGCTGGAGGTTTGGCACTGCCAATACTATTCAGGGGCCACTGTGGGTTCCTCTGCTTCCTGAGAATATGTAGAAAAAAAAAAGATGCAAGAGACCTGTGGGTAAAATGTCTCCATCTTGATCTCCAATGTCTCTTTCTGCAGCAGTCTGAGCTGTCACACTCTGGGGCAGGGCTATGGGAAGCACAGCTCGCTGTGGTTTGGGCGGGCAGGCGGAGCCACCGCTGCCCCACGTGCCATCATCTGCAACAGCTGAAGTGATGCAGTCACCTCCTGAAACTAAGGAAGGCTTGACAGGTTCTTTTAGATTTCTAATAAGGCATTAGAGAGACAAGCAATGATAAAATACGTATTTTCCTCAAGAGTTCACTGTGTCTGGGGGTGGCAGCCATTCCTAGCTCCAGAGTACAACCTGGGAATGCAGCTGCACCCTTCCTCCAAGTGTTAGGACATGCTCTGTCAAGTAGGTCCTAGCTCTGTCCCTTTATTTAGCATTTAAACATTATGTGATTGTTCCCAGGCACAGCTATGGATGCCCAAGAAAGGCTTTGGAGAAGGCAGGGTACCCTGGCAAGCCACAGAGGTGGCTGAGTGCGTGGATAGGGCCATGTCAGACCCACTGAGTACAGCACTGCAGGGTTGGGAAATAAAAGGAGCACAGATGATGAAAGAGCAGAGCTCAGCTTCTTTGAAGGAGCTGAATATGGAGATCTGGGGTATATTAGGAAGCATGAGTTATCCATAATTCATTGTTACTGAGGATAAGCCCTCAGGATACTTAGCCGATAAAAAATATATTATTTCAAAATGTGATTTGCCACATTTTGCTGGATTTCTATTAAGAAGCAAAAGCTAAACTGTACAGAAAATGGTACATTTTGAGTTGTTCTGTTCTCTTGTCCAAAGCTAGGAAGCCTGAACATTGTTTAAAGACTTGGGTTCAGAGTTTTTACTATCAGCAAAAACCATTTTTTCCCTTTGTATTATTCTCTGAGGAGTTAAGATCTTGGGGCTGAAAAACAGTATAGTAATTTCAAAAATTTAAAAGATCAGTTTGAAGAAGATACCCAGTATTTAAAGACTCAATTAATTTTTATTTTAGGTTAGTTTAGTTATCAACAGCACACTGAAATCTCAGATGATCGAACAATAGATTCTTTGGCATAGTAAGGTTGTCAGTATTTTAAAACGCAGTCAGGCTGTGTCAAGTGAAATGGTTTTCTGGAAAATGGATAGTTGAAACCCTACTGCAGTACTCTCTACTGGAGGTTCCTTCTGCTGTTCCCTTTCCCATTCCTTCTCCCAAATTGTCAAAATTAACGTGACCTTCTGGAAGGGCTCATTGTCACTGAATGTTTTTCTCTCATGTGAAATACAGTAAAAAAATCCTGCCCATCATTAGGTAAAGAAGATATATTTTTTAATGCCTATCAGAGGAAGCAACTTGAGCTTGCAGGAATTTTCCTACAGCCCAGGTGCAATCCAGGGATCTGGGAGGGCAACTGCCTGGCAATGTTGGCCCTGTGTAACTCTCTGCCCACTCGTTATTCATGCATGTCTCCTTTTAACAAGTACTAAATTGGGAGATTCTAAAATGTGACCCTCAGACTGCTTCAAAAGCCAGGCAAGCAGGGCAGGGCCAAAGGCTCTTATTGTTGCAGCAAAGCTTCCAATCTCTTATCCTTACTTGTTATGGAAAAATCAGCACAGATTTAGATCTCCCAACCTGGCATTACAGGGTGGGAGGGATATTGTATGAACACAGATTCACTCTCAACACAATGAAATAGGATGATGCTTTAAGACAGAACTATCTTTATTCTGCATCTGTATAGTCTCTTGCACAGTGGGAGTCCCTGGCTGACTCCAAGCCCTACTGTTTTGTGAATAATATCAACAACAATAACCATTCCAGCTATTTCTAGTAGGAATGGGGAGTGTAATTGCCAGTTGCCCATTTGATAGCACAAAACTGTTTTGAAAAAGCATAAGAAAATCCAAATACTCACAAAGCAAGCAGAATAAAGTTGATTAAAATTAGCTTAACACCCTCCCCTATAGGTTCTTAACCATTGCTGGCTGCCTGTTCCTCTGCATGATTCCTCCATCTGTCTGACAATTCTGCGTTTACTTTCAGTCTTTATTAAGATTCTTTCTAGTAAAATGCTTTAGCACTTTTGTCAAGAAGATGAAGTCTTAGAAGTAGTCATCTTTAACAGATTTTTGTGCTGGTTGATCTCTGTATCATGCTGAGAAACGATGAAGAGGCCAGCATTTAATTTACACAGGTGTATAGCTTAGCCAAGTGTGAACAAATACATTTTTATTTTGTACTGATGAGCATGCTTTAGCTTTGGATACATCTTTTATAAGATAATACCTAGATCTCTGGTGATTTCTATACTGTCTCATAAAATGAAGTGTAATATTTTATTTTGTTAACTTATGCTGGAAATCTTATTAGCTACCCTTCACTCAACATCTTTAACTGCAAATGAGCAGCAGTTGTGGAATTATCTTCCTGGGCCATTTTGTGGAGTTTTGGTCACTTGTGTGAGATGTTCTGTGCTGCCTGCACAAAGTCAGGCAGCAGTGTGTAGAAACGCACTGCAGACTAAAACTGAATATTCACCTAATTCCTTTGATTCAAGGGAATTATGTTACTTACCTGAGTAATTAATATGAATGTTTAATTAATAATTTTGCTTTCACGTGAGTTATTTTTATTTTTTTTTCCCTACAGGAAATTAAAAACTTAAGTAAAATTTCAGACAGACCAAAATGAGATTACTTTAAACTTATGCTTTCTGAAAGGGTCTGCTGTTTTAAGGGTCTCTCACTGACCTCTCATTGACTTTCTCTAATGCTATATTGTTCTGTTTAATAGAAGATAAAGACAGATTAATAATAGCCAATGACTGGAATACTGAGTCAGGACTGAAAATAGCAAGTGCCCTACACAGGTCATGTCATATATAGTGTATGCAAACTGCAAGGAGACAAAGAAGATTAGAGAGCTTAGATAATGAATAAAGAGGAAATGGATCCAGTCCTCTACTTTTAAAGCTGGATTCATTTGAAAACTCAAATGTACCGAAAATCTGAAGGAAATCAGATATGAATAGTTGAAATAATCCCCAGTTAGCTCAAGATGGGGTTCAGAGTTAGTTCAAAGAGAGTTCAGAGGAGTCTCCAAGCACAAATTCCCTTTTCCCTTTATTCAGAGGCTCCCAGAGTGGAGCTCCTGAGCAGGAAGGTCACCAGTCCAAGCCAGAGACCAGATGAATCTGGTGAAAACACAATTCACCTCCTCCATGAAGGTAATTACACTTTCTTTTAAAGAAGATAAACACAGTGTCCACATCACTGCCCTGAAATGTGCCTGGAGAAAACACAACATTACCCTTACAAATATTTCTTATATGAGATTCACATTAAAACATGTGGCCTGAAATGCTTCCTAACAAATCTCAGCAGCCGAGGGCCTCTTGTGAAAACCCCACAGAGCTGCTATGAATTTGTGTGAGGGGGTGGCATTGACTCCCTGTCAGGAAGCAGGTTCAGGGCTGGTTAGCAAGTCCCTGAGGTGAGCTGCCACCAGCACCCCATATCTGCTTCTGTGCAGTGCACAACACCCTCATTTCCCCATTTATGTATACAGCATTTGCAGAGTGTCAGCTGCATTTCAGAGTTTGTCATCTGGAGTTTCTCTGCCAAGAGGGCTCTAAGCAGAGTGCAGTGGTGTCTGCAGATATGCCTGCAGTGATAGACCCGTAGGCTGCTGGAGATTGAACACTAAAATGTGATTTATTTCCCTTGGTAGTTCTGGCATGCCTCAATATCTGGAATACCTACATCATTATTATCAGTGCTCAAGTCTGTGTTTAAATGATCTCTAGGAAACAAGGAAAAGAGGGTGTGTGAAATGACCATAATTGTATAAAGACAAATGTACAAAGTATTTTGATAATACAGTGCAAGAAGGTCTAATTATAATGTAGCATAAGTTCAATGCTGGGGTGTCAGACCTCTAGGAAACAGCAGGGATTTGACTTCCCAAGAGTTTTGGTCAGTAGTTTCTGATTCTTATGCTTACTTGGGTTGGTGTAGATAGTGCAGGAACAAATCCCACTCATAAATAAAGGGACTGGTGTGCCTGCCTGCTTCCCTCCCTGGTGCCCTACAGAAACTCCTTTTTTTAAGTGTATTTTTTTAAGTTTAGTAAACATGAAAAGAAATTATTAAACTCTGGTAATAACTGAAGGATAAAAGTGATGTGTTGTTCCAAACAGGATTTCACTCAGCATTAATAACGACAGCCTGTGACATTATTAATAGATATGAGAATGGACTGGGGGAAAAAAGGGTGAATTTGCATTTTTTTCCCCTCTTAGTTACTGTAAGTTTTTCTCACTTTCTAAAATGAAAAAAGAAATAAGAATAGAGTGAAATGCATCCACCTTTCTGGAGGAGTTCTCACCAATTCACACTTTTGGAGGTTGGGTGTTGGCCTCATCTCTGGGACAACCACTGTACGGACAGGAGAAAATGGCCTCAAGCTGTGCCACAGGAGGTTCAGGGTGGACATGAGGAAGGATTTCTGCACTAAAAGGCTGGTCAAACTCTGGAAAGCACTGCCCAGGGAACTGGTGGAGTCACTGTCCCTAGAACTGTTCAAGAAATGACTGGATGTGCCACTCACTGCTATGGTTTACTTTACAAAGTAGTGGTTCAGTCAAAGGTTGCACCAGATGATCTTGAAGGCCTTTTCCAACCTTAATGATTCTATGATTCCTTCTATCCAAAATAAGGGAAGTCAATCTACTTTTTACAAAATTTAAAAACTCAGTTAAATTAATTTTAGGGATCTTAAACCAGGCCATCAATGATTAAAATACCTACATATTGACCACAAAATCTAAAGGTAAATTAGGACAAATATTGTGCTTTACTGTGTAAGACACTAGCAATGTTACTCAAAATGATGCTGGAGCACTGCAGAATCATCATATGTAACAAGAGCTAGTCTCTGCTGAGAGCTAAGAGTTTCAATAATACCTAGAAAACTCTGGTCTCCTAGTCTTACTTTTTTCAGTCACGAAGTAACATCTTAACAACTGAAATTGTTTTAAAATACCAAATACAAGTAGTTGAGTTCAACTCTGTAGGTGAGGGCAGCAGGATCTGGTGTATAACTTACAGGGCTCTGATCCAGGAAAATGCATAAGCAAGTGCTTAAATCCATTCCTTTTCAGGAAAGAATTTCGGCACATGTTAGATTTTAAGCATATGCCTAGAGTTAAAGTCAAGCATATGGTTAAATGTTTTGCTGAATGGAGGCTTTCCCGATTGAAGGCTTTATAGGGCAACGTATGGCATTTTTGAGGAAACCTAAAACATTCTCACTCTTCACAGAAAGGCAGAGAAACAGTAGAAATCTTTTTTGAAATACCTGCTTTATCGAATTCTATCAAGGAAGGATGTATTTGGATTTATTGAATTCTGTCAAGGTTTAACATAAAACCTATGAAGTGCAAGAACAACAAAACCAAAATATTAATGTCATAGGCTCATTCAATAAGCAGACACAGACCTCTAGAATTTTCAAAGAAGATAAATTAGTCCCTAATGCACTCATCAAAGGGAACAGAAATGTTACCTAGTATGTTTTGTATTAGCCTTTCACTTTATCTCTTTTACTAGAGTTTTTTCTTCTTACCTTTTTTTTATGTTTGGTGAGAAATTAGGTCATGACTGCAGTCAGGGTACACACAAGACATGTAAGTCATAAATCTCCCTGCTGCAAGCTGTTTTCCATTCTGTTCTCAATTTATTTCTATTTTGTTAATAATAACCCCACAGCCTAATTCAGCAAAATGACGTGGTGCTGGGCTGTGACCAGCCTTGAACAGATGCATGTGATGAGCTTCTGAGGAAGTGGAAGGAGCCTTTCCTTCCAGCTTCTTGCAGCTGTGGTGCCTCTGGCGAGCACAGGCTTGCTCAGGAGCAGACTGAGCCATGCACATGGGTGCTCCTGTGTGCAGGTTAGGCTGTGGCTCGTGCCCTGCTGACCAAACATTGCAACCAAACCAGTTACCCTCCAGAAATCTCCCTGATTGAGGGGAATAGCGAGGAAGGGACAAGAGATTCTTCCTTTTTTCTCACTCACAAATGTTTTGGGCATGGGTCTCATATGTTCCAACCCAGAAGGTTTGGTTATTGTTAGCATATTTACATGCTGTTAGGTTCCCTTTCAAGTTGTGTTCTATTCAGATAATAATAACAACAACTTGTTTCTAAGACTTTGTTGAAGAAAACAGACATATTTTCAAGTGTCAGTTCCATTGGATTATTCAAGAGAGCAGAGGTTTATTATGTGTACTTTGTTTATGACCACTCCAACTAGCAAAAGGATGTCATAAGTCACACCAGACACCTCTCTTCCAGTTTGGCTCTTTAATTCATCCCAACTCAAGACAAAAGGTACCACTGGGGACAGCAGGGAGTTTCTCTAATTATTGTCATTATAGCACAAATGCAACAAGATATTTAATGTTATTACTAAAAAGACTTATTTTTCACTTGGTCCTTACATATTTCAGCTGCATCTTTCTTTAAAACTGGTTATTCAGGCTGCCTCTCACATTGTGTATTTGGTGTCTCTTTTCTTTGTCCGCCTCAGGAGATCTGTGGAGGTCCTGGGGACCCCAAGAGACTCAGACCCAAAGATGTCTTAGGGTGCTGTGGGTGGAGGAGGAAGAGAGGACAGATTTGTATCAAGTTTCTGAACTATGTCTTTCAGGACATATCTATATAATAATGAAGTTTTCCTTATCCCCTGAAACTTATCAAGATAAAAAGTAAGTCTTAATTCCTGACTGATGTAAAATCAAGGCCCACTATGAAAATGAATGCGGTCACCTCAATTAAGACAAGTCAGATCTGTTATGACAGAAGCATCCATCTGAGTTATTTAATATATGGATTTAAATCAATGTCTCAATAGAAAAAAAAGGGAGTTGAAACAGTTTCCTCTGAAGTTTCTTACCTAAATAATGATTATATTGGGGTAGGGTGTCCATTCTGAGGGCTTTGGACAGAACTCCCCATCTAGACCAGAAAAGCATTCCAAATAAAAATGTCTTAGAAGTGGATATATTCCTATGAAAACCTCTGGGTTTTCTCTCCCCACTAGCATTTTCTGATGAAAACAGGAAAACATTTAATCAAAAAAATATTCTGTCAGTTTCAGCTGATAATTAACATCAACAAATTAATGTTCATTCCTCTCCACCATCCCTCTACCACCTCAGTGTCTGCAGAAAAAAGCGCTGCTTGCAGATGAAGTCTAAGAACATGAAATACACCCAGCAGTATGTGCTCTCCTACTTCCATTAGTGTGTCCAGAAAGAAATTTGCCATAATCGCTGATCATCGTTTCACTCACCTTCTCTAAGTCTGTGGTCTGAGCTCCCTCAGGCAGTGATAAGGATGCAGTGACACCCGAGGTACCTTTAACTTGTGGAAGAGAGAACTATAGCGGGAAGTGCAGACCCGAGGCCAGAGAATAAAGAGGAGATCACTGCTGTCCTTCCTCTGCCAGCACTGACTCACAGGAAAAGTCACTGCTCTCCCTTTCCTTTCTCTCTCTAAAGTGTGGGCCAGTCCTGTTGATGTAAATGACAGGTTTTGTCTTTGCTGTTTGGCTTTTTTTTTTTCATAGTGTTTGACTTCTGTACAACTGTATCTGCTTTGCTCCAGCTTGGGGTAGCTGATTATGCTAAAATGAGGCAGGTCAAGTTACTTAAAGATGAGGAATAGGGGAAAAGAAGACTGAGGACAGGAAAGGAAAGGAGAAAAACACCGCTGAGACAAATACCATAAAACAAAACAAAACAGAGCCAGGGTGACTTCTTGGTCACCCTGGGGTCAGAAGGACAGAGATGTTATCGGAGTAAGCAACAATGAGGAAAATGGAGGCAAGGCAGAAAGAGGCAGAGAAAATTGCACTGAGAGGGCTGTGGCAGGGAGGGGGAGTAGGCAGAAAAGAGAATTAGGCAAGGAAGCAGATATGTAACTGAGGAAAGCTACTGGGGGCCAGGCACATCTTGGTGGTCCTGGGATGACCTATACAAAATTTGGGGAGGCAAAGTGAAGGATGCACATGAAGAGAAACTGGTAGAGTAAGGAAATGTCTAGTGCTTTTCTGTTCTTCTCCAGCCTATAAAAAACCTTTTCTACTGCTATCCAGCCCTTCAGTACTCTTTATTACTGGTATAAATAATTTTCAAATCAAAATGGGGAGGAGATGACTGACACTAGATATGGCCTGTTTCTTAAAAGAGGGATGCTTCTTGGGAGGTGAAGAAAAGGGAAGTGGGGCTAGGAAGACTCTGCAAAAGAAAAAATAGTTACAGCAGACAAAGAGTAAATATTAAGAGGGAACAGATAAAGGGAAGAAGATGAAAAAGATAAAAGTGATGGATGAGAGGAAGAAAGGAAATAGAAGGAACCAAAATAATGAGAACAAAGGAAAAGAATAAAGAAAAGGAAGCAGAGAGGAGAAAACCAGATCCAAATGAATACCTGGAGTTCTTAATGTAATATGCTTTCTTTTACTGAGAAAAAATTTATGCTGCACTTAAATAGTAGATTGAGTCACCATTTAAACCTTGTAAAAAAAGATATCAAATTTGAACTTTTTAAGGTTAAAGTGCTTAAACAGATTAAGATTCTTTCTCAATGTCCCAGCTGAAAAATTAATATTTTCTCCGCTTCAGTGTACATAAGATGACATTAAAGTGAGTGAAAGGAAACAAATCTGCTGTCAGTTATACATCTATAAAATAATTAATACAATGATTATGTTTCACAGGTATAACTAGATTTGAGTATTTGTGGGAATCTAGCTAGATTTATATTTGGCTCCTGATAAGCAGAAGGTTAAAAAAAAAAGAAAAAAAGAAAAGAATTTATTATGTGGTATCTTCAGCTATCTGTATTGCCCATGGCATGGCTATCCATCATGAACAATGCATTCAGACTTTATAACCTGAATATTCTGCAAACAAATAACACCTTAAAACAGCAAACCAAACAATAGAACAAGGATTATTGTGTCTCTTCCTTTTCACCAGTATACACAGCAAAGGAGTCATAGGAGGAAATCAACTGTAAATGGCATCTTCAGTAATGAAGGGAAAAGCTGGATATCCACAAGTCTGTTTCCTAGGCAACTGAATGGAGGGACAATCAGAATCTCTCAATTGCACCCCATTATAGATATTTTCTACACAGACCAGCAAAAGGAAGAAAAAGGTGATTGGAAAATCTTCAGCAAAAATCATCCTGGAGCACTTTGAAAGCATGGGGGAAGTGAACAGATAATGCATAAAATGGCTGCCTACATGTAGCTCCTGATTGCAATCATCTTCAGAGCTGTGAGAAGAGGGATGACAGGAAAATCATGCATTTCGAAAAAGGTCCCAGATTTCATCCCTGACTCTGGGGATGGGGCTGCACTGACAATTATATTTTATAGGAATATCTTACAAATGGACCTTGACACTGTGTATAGAGGGATCACTCTGAAATGTGCATTGTAAATTCTCTCTCTGCATTGTACTTTGGCACCCTACCAACGTAATGGTCCAAGATTGTTAATATGACCTGATGAACCAGAGCTGTTGTTGATCCACTAATATCTTTTCTCTGAATAATTTATAGAATGCACAAACTTAGATGGATGAAATAAGCATACGCCAAGGGAGATCACTTTTTTCTGTACTGGCTAATCTCTTAGTACCAAAAGTAACAGTACATGCTTTATTCACAAACATATTGGGAGAAAAAATAGACATGTGAGTACTTAGAGGATAAAAATATTACAAGGTATCAAAACTAGACAGATAAATGAATGAATCTAGATGAGCCGTATGGACATATTGCATCCCTATACGTTACAATATTAAGTATTCCTAGCCATCCAAGGAAATGTTCTGGGTAAAGCCCAGCTAAGGAAAACTTAATTTACTTATTACCGTGTATGCCTTCACTCTTCTTTTCTGCCCTGTCACATCAGATTTTCTTTTTTCACTTCTTCATCTTTTGTCTGGTTTTTTGTGTTGTTGTTTTGTTGAATTTTTTCCTCTCTTTTTGTTGTTTTGGTTTTTATTTTTATTATGAGCCAAAGGTCTAATAAACATCATACCAGTTTTCTAAGGCTGACCACACCAGCACAAAGTCATCACAGAATCACAGAATCAAGGAATCATAGAATGCTTTGGATTTGGAAGGACCTTAAACATCATCTCATTCCAAACGTCTTTCACTAGACCAGGTTGCTCAGAGCCCCATTCAACATGGCCTTGAACAACTTCAAAGATGGGACATCCACAATTTCTCTGGGCAATCTTTTCCAGTGCCTCACCACCCTCACAATAAAGAATTTTTTCATAATATCTAACCAAAACCTACACTCTTTCAGTTTGAAGCCATTTCCCTGTATCCTGTCACTACATGCCCTAGTAAATACTTTTTCTCCATCTTCCTTATAGGGTCTGTCTGGGTACTGGAAAGCTACATTAGGTCACCCTGAAGTCCTCTTTTTCAGGCTGAACAATCCCAGTTCTCTCAGCCTTTCCTCACAGCAGAGGTGCTCCATCCCTCTGATCATCTTTGTGGCCTTGTCTGGACTCTCTCCAACAGGTCCATGTCCTTCCTGTGCTGGGCCCCCAGAGCTGATGCAGTCCTGCAGGTGGGGTCTCACCAGGGCAGAGCAGAGGGGCAGAATCTTCTCCCTCACCTCTGCCCACACTGCCTTTGGTGCAGCCCAGGACACATTTGGCTCTCCAGGCTGTGAGGGCACATGGCTGGGTCATGTCCAGCCTCTCACCCCCCCTGCAACCCTAAATCCTTCTGAGCAGGGCTGCTTTGGATCTGTTCATCCCCAGCCTGTGTTGATACTGGGGATTGCCCCAACTCAGGTGCAGCACCTTGCACTTGGTCTTGTTAAACCTCCTGAGAATCCCATAGCCTACTTCTCCAGCTTGTCCAGGTCCCTCTGGATGGCATCCTGTCCTTCAGGAGTGTCACTGCACCACTCAGTTCAGTGTCATCTGCAAATTTGCTGAGGGTGCACTCAATCCCTCTGTCTATGAAGTCTTCATTTTAACACAGATAGAAGTGCACCAAGCCAATATGCATTTTATCACATAACCTGTGAAACCTTTCCCTGCTTAATGCTTTCTAAGAAAAGAAAAAGACTTACAAATGGAACTTATAAACAGAACATTGTATTTCCTGATCTGGACTGTAAGACAAAATAGGTCTTTCACATCACAGCAGGTATTAGCAAAGTGCAGAAAAATCACTGTCAATCCTGACTGAATTCCTTTACTGGGGATTGCAACTAGTCCAGAACAATAAAAGGGCAGAGAAACACTATCAGAGAGGGCTTCTGGATAGTGGTAGGAATCAATTTTTTTTCTGGAACTTCAGAAAAAAACTTCAGAAAACAACTTTTCTTTTATATATTTGTGCTCATTTCTGGTCTGATCTTATTTCTTACAGAGGAGTAGTCTATTTGGTGAGGGACCAAATTAAACCTCTTTACACTCTGCTTGGCTCAGGGTCTTCAGTTTCAGAGGAGGTATATTTTGGTTCATTTCCAGGGTAGTTTTTTGTTACTCTGTAATTGATTGGTCTGCTTTACTGGGTAGAGTTCAAAATATTGATATGTATTGGAAGCTTTATGATAAGATGGGGATAGCAAGTGTACAACATAAATTTGTGTAGGCAAGATTTTTCAAAAATATATGCAGGAAGAACATGGAAGGAAACAAACAAAATATGCTTGGGAAATATTATATATGGGCAGTAGCTGCATGCATGCTTTTGATGTGGGAAACGGGAAAACTTTTTTGAAAGTATCAATTTTTTATCCACAGCTAGAACCAAACATCACTTTTAATGAAAATTTCAACACTATTATTTTCTCTGGGAGGGAAAGCCCATTAGTTAGATAGATAGATAGATAGATAGATGGATGGATGGATAGATAGATGGATGGATGGATGGATGGATGGATGGATGGATGAATTCTGGCAAAAAAGCTGTCTTCTGAAATGAGTAAGAGAAGCTACAAAACTTTTTTGTCAGAAAACTTTCGTCTGAAAAAATATTCCGAAACAGAAGTGTTCAACAGTAGCATTGCGGCTCAGCTTATATGCAAAAACTTCCACTAATTTCTATCTTCACTGCTAAAAAATCCCAAATATCCCTCTTATTTAATCTGAAACAGGTGGTAGGAAAACTAGTATTTGGGCAGCCGTTCTATCAGCAGCATCTCATCATACACTAAAAACAGACAAAACCAACTGATTGAACTCAAGCTGAAGCTCTCCACCCACAAGTAGACAGTCCTCTTAAGTTCTCTGGAATTACAAAATCCTCTGTATTTGATTATCTTTTCTCAGTCACTGCTATCTTAGTTTCTTTTTCATCTTGTCTAACAATCCCAAATGTGTTTCTATTTAGCAGTTTGCTATAGTTTTACGGCATCACTATGCCAGTGTTGGTACAGCTTATATGTGTTAGGTATCCCCATTAAAACTGTCTCCTCCTTCCTCCCAGAGAGAAAATTCATGGTTAAGGAAGTATTTCAGCTTTTATTATTTATTTTTCTTTCTTGTTGAGGCACAAACTGGATGAAGTCTTGAAACCGAAGCGAACAAAATTTAATTCAGGGAAGAAAAAGATGTAACTAAGAAGAAAAAGTGTAACTAAGCATACTTTTGTAAGTAAAAGGGATGAAATACAGCAGTCCATACCCTAAATATGGCCACGGAACATGAAGGAGACTGGCCAAACCACCCACTGCTCTGTGGATTAGATTAACTGTCTGTAAGTTGTCTCCAGAAGCACAGGGCAGAATAATGGTGATGGAGGTAGAACTGCATCCAGAGACCATCTAGGTGGAATAATCCAAAAAGCCAACTAGAAAACACGTGGGACATGTTCCCGAGAGAAAATCAAGGGAGGAAGCTTTTGGGTAGTGAAGTAGCTGGAAAGAAGCCTCAGAAGAAAAGCAAGCTTTCAAATACTGTTCCTATTATAAGGGTGAAAAGGACATTATGTACATTATTCATACAGAAATAGCTTTGCAGTGTGCACATCACTTATTCACTGAAATCATCAATAGACTTCCCTTAAAAACCCCTTCCAAGCTCCTCAAAGCTGGCTAGGGCTCTGTGCAGGAAGGATAGTGCTATTAGTACAGCAGGGAATGGATTTGTTTCCAGTATACCTGGCAAACATCTGCACAGACACGTGATGACATCAGTCACAGCCAGGACCACACAAGTATATTCACATGTAGCTGTAAGTCTATTGGACAGCCAATGCATATGGTTTATACTCTTTTCTGTCTCAATCAGGAAAGACTTCAGCTATTTTTAAGCCTGGATATGCATATGGCCAATATAAGGTTATTTCTTGTGCAGAAGAAAAAAAGGGAATACTTAAATTTTTCAACATGCTCTCTTTATTTCTAGCAGTTTTCTTTTTCCTTTGTGCTTACTCACTCTTTCCCTGGAACAGTGAAGGGCCATCCAGGAACTTTTGTAATCTCTAGAGTTTGAATTAACACCCACAAAATCACAAAGTTTATTTTTATCATGTACACTGTGAAGTAACCAGCTGGGACAGTGTGCTCACGCATGCCGTGGTGCACACTCTGGCAATAGCTGCTTAAGTAGAGCAGTCAGGGAACAAAGTCTACAATAAGGAATATTTGCACCAAGGTTTATTATTGCACCAAGGTTTATTATTGCACCAAGGTTTAATATTCCTGCAATAAGGAATACTAAACCATCTTCAGACTACTGTTCACTCACCTCAAGAGTTAGGCAGCAGTGTAGAGCAAGCAAATTCGTAATTCTCACCGTTGTCTAGAAGTTAACTTCTAAAATAGAAAAAGTGGCTAAGTCCTCTGCATAAATTATTGCCAATTGTCCATCTAACTTTTGTTACAATAGGAACCATGACAAAGACCTTGGAAACCATGATTCATGAATTTTCCAGGAGCAGCCAACTGCATCACTCTCTGAAAAGAATATAAAGGAGGAAAGTTTACATTTGTGAAAAATGACAGCCATTGGCATGCACTTTTCACACTTCTTTGAAGAAAAGTAGCAGTAAAGCAGAAAGTATCTACATTGAGGAGACAGTGTCTGTCAGTCATTAAATGACTGCTTCGGGTTGTGTCAGTCTCAATGTTGTACATGACTGTAACAAAAGAAACCAAAGTGACAGTTTCAATATAACTTATCCTTTAATGACGAAAATAATTGTACAATATGAAAATACATGCTTTGATTGCTCATTTTTCTCACTTTTTTTTTTTTAAATGACGTTGAAAATTGGAAAGAGAGTGGAGATCATTTAGCTCCACACAGGATGCCTTTGCTGATACTTTCTCAATGCCTCAGAAATACTTAGAGACTGACTGAGAGACTGATTTAGACTCTATACCAGCTGACTTTATTTCCATTTCCCATTTTCAAGAAAAAGCACGGTGATTCTGGGCCACTTATTTTAATTTAGTTTCACTTGTTGCATTACCTCAGGGGTTGTTTTTAAAGTGCTTTGAGTTGGGGGAGTTGTGGCTTAGTATTTGTCATAAGGCAGCTTGATCTTTATCTCTACAGTTCTTGAGAGAATTTGAAAAGATGACCTTATGACACAAATAATGATATTACCTGTTGACAAACATTACTCATATCCAGTCACCAGCCAAATAGCACAGGCTAGATTTTAAAAAAGATCATGTGGTGACCATATTACTGTATCTATCACTCTTTGACCCATAGACTCAGAGATTTGTTAGAGATGAGGTTCTTCAGACTGGGCCCTGTACAGATGCTTTTGAAGTTTTTAAAAAAAGCTCAGAAAACTCAAGACACAGTGGCACTGCTGAGAGTACCCCTCAGAGATATTTGGTCATTATTCAAGCTGTATTTTGTTTGTGCTTCTTCCAGCAATTAAACTCTGGGTAACTTCTGTTTTAATTTCTAACTTCTGATGTTCCAGAAAATGAGAAGCTTTATAATAGCTGCTATTGTTTCATTTTATTACAGCATAGTAGCAGGTTTTAAATGCCATTATTATTTATAGGGATACGTGTTTAGATATTATATCTATCTATAAAACTGTGTTGATGTCATCATTCTGTTCATTCCACCAGCCCCCACTGTTTTGCAGCTAACTTCAACTTCCCACTAACACATTCTATTCCATAGACCCTATAAATTGATGAATATTAGAAACCTTTTGGAGCTGACTCTGATTTTCATTTCCCAAGAATTCTTAAGCTAGCCTTGTATTTTATTTGTCTGTATTTTGAGGTTACTGTCATACACATTAAGTGTGAACACAATAGGTGAACGCTCCTACAGACAAAACTAATTGGTGGCTGCTGTCGCTACATTCAGTCTTTCTGTGAACATTTCAGACTGCTGCCTTAGACGCTTTCAGGATGAGCAGCCTGCAGAGAGGATGGATGACCAGGCAGTGCTGGTGGGCACACGTGCTAGGTGTGCACAGCTCAGCTGCCAGGCACGGCGGCCCTGGCAGTGCCCGCGTTTGGCACCACGGCACTCTGCTCTCTCCTTGGCCAGGAGACTGGAGCTCTTGTGCATCGCTAAACCTTTTGCCAGATGGATATACACGAGCTCTGACAGATCCCAGGGCAGAGCTATTACCCAAATACTGGCAGAATCAATGGCTTCTCCAGTGAGTGGCAAGAGTAATAAAACCATCTGGCTTTTCAGAGCCCAGCAGGACAGAGGCTTATGTGTTTATATAAGCCAGTTGCCTGTTTTGCCATACAGCTCTTCCTGTTATAGAAAGCTATCCTGATACTTTCTATGAAATTAACATGCAGGCTATTCACATATCTCATTGTGATCCTTTCTGGAGCAGATTTTTCTGAAAGTTGATCCAAACCTGGGACAATAACTATGTGATTGCAAATCATTTCACTATATTGTTAGTGATTATACCTCTGAGCCACAGACAAATATAGCCAGGACAGAAATTAAGCCATTGACTAGCTGGAGCCCAAAGTGTCAGGATTGTATAAAAGTTCATTAAATACTGCCAGAGTAGACTTCTGAGAGATAAACAAAAATTACATAGAGTAGTGAAAAAAAAGAGTGGAAAAAATTAACCTTTAAAAACACAACTTAAAATCAGGTACATAAGATATTTCCATCTGAGAAGCGAAGAGCAAGTCTCCGACAAGACTGGAATTTAATCATGCCATTCTTTGGATTACAAGAGTGTGAATAAAAGCTACAAAAACAAATCCTGCCTTAGAAGTTTGAAATGTTTCTCCTGAAGACCTTAGTGTATCAGTATCTCATTTGATATGGATTCTGTAGCTGTATCTAGGTCTGATTTGAATCTGGCATAATAATCTTAAAAGGCCTCTATAACATAATTATTATGCCAAATGAGAGTAGAACTTTATTTAGGCTAAAGCCATATATACAACAACGGACAATTCTATAAATTCTATAAATAAATATAAATGAAACAAAAATAAAATTATCACTGACTGTCTGCAAAGCCATGATAGGTGAACTGTAGCTGCTTCCCATAGTGATTTGATGGACAGTGTCCTTTACACAGACAACTATATTTAGTACAATGATGATGAAGGTAGACAACATTATCTGAGAACAGAAAATCAGGGAATCACCACTTGGAGTGTAAAATTGCCTGACTAAAACAGAAAATTAAAAAATCACCTTTTCTAAAAGATAAAGGTTTAACTGGATTTTTAGTCCTGAAGTTAGGACTTAGAGAAGAAAGTTGTTTGAGGTGGCCTCCAGAAGTCCCTTCCAAATGAAATATTTCTGGGGTTTGATCCTGTCAGGGATCCTGTGAATGCAAGAGCTCTACCACATAGTCTGTCAAACACTGTGGAGCAGTGAGAACACGATTGAAGGCCAGATGTGTTAGATGCCAAAATAACTGCTGCACAGCTTTGGAAAATGAAACCTGGAATAGGAATCCTGCAGCTGTTTCCAAGGTATGTCTACCATTAAAAAAATAAAACCATAAAACCTTCCTGCTGTGTGTATGCACCCACAGCATTCCTACTTTTTCCTGATCACTGCCAAGGCACCCTGCTCTGACCCACAGAGAAAAAGCATCTGCACACCAGGCAGATAAAAAGGTTATTTGGGAAACCTGACATAATCTGTATACAATTAACTAACGAGTTAATTGTATACAGATTTTCTTTTTGTTAATTGAGAAGTTTGAAAAGGATTTGTTTAAACATATTTCTCAAAATTTAACAACTGGAATATTTTTGCTTTCTTCATGGTCATTCTTAAATTTACAGAGCTGCATTGGAGTTATTTTTGTTTGTTGGTCATATTTTCAAGCATGACCTCAAAAACATTTGTATCTGGATGCTGCAATCAATTATTAGGTAAATTATGTGGCTTTGAGGAGCTGGTCAGTTTCTAGTGAAAATCCTTGAAAAGTGTATTTTTTAACACAAGTGGGCTTACCTGAAGAGCAAGTCTGGATCCCTGCCACTACTTCCAGGCATAGAGCATGCAGATTCATGGATGGCTGGAGCCTATGATGTGTAATTCCTCTTAAACGAGGACAGTTTCTGCTCCTGAATCTCATGTGACCTGAGCATCCCAACCTGGATCTGACTGTCACTTGTTCTGTCCTTAAAACTAAAGCGGGCAAAGATCCTTCAGCTGAGTCTCACTAGATTCTTATTTACCCTTCTTCTAGCTCTAATTTAACACATTTCTAAAATTAAAAGTAAAAGAAGCTACATCTGAAGTGATTGCAATCTCAATCTGAACTGGCAATCATCTCAAAGGTAATTATTCAAATCTGCTATTCATACCCCACTGTTCTGGTGCAAGGCCATTCTTGTGAGACAGGCACTTCTGAAATCACACAAATCAGTAACAGGAAACACCACTGTTTTGAGGCTTTTTTCTGCTGCTCTCGGGTGATTATGGTTTCTCTATTCCATGGTAACTTAGCCCCTTTTTTTTCTCTTCCTACAATTTTATTGTTTTCACATGCCATTGTTACTACTTTGCCTTGCTCTCCAAGGCTAAAGTGCACACCTAGGTTTTATTGATATTGATAATGTAGCTGGGCTTCAATGGCACTGTATTCTTTTGCTGAATTATGCCTGTCTTTTGAAAAAACACCTGCTCTAAACTGACCAGGAAAATAGACACCTCTCACAGTAATTCCTAGATGTCATTCAGCATCTGGTAATCCTAATTCTGAAATTAAAATCTCTGGCTGCCCTCTCATACTGTTAGTCATCACCAAAAGAGCAGGATTCAAAAGTCAAGTGATGCCAAAATGTTCAAGAATACATGTGCTCAAGCTCTGCAGATACTGACAGTATTGGCTCTTCCAAACATTTCGTTTCCAAAGACTATTGACAATATCCATTGTTTCTGCTCATGTTTCTAGTGAAGTCATAACAGTCACTTTACAAAATAGATTATTTTCCACAGAAATAAAACTGGCAGAAGGGAATAAAAATATGCTGATCTACAAAGGAAGAAAATTATTTAATAAAGTGTGCAACTCTTGGCCCTTCATTAGGTCCTCTGTCACTCAGAAAGTCAAAGCTGTCAAGCAGCAGCACAGGGCTCATACTCAGTGGATCCTTTTAATTTTGCAGCATCTCCACTTGCACTGACATCACATTCCTCCCATCAGTATCAAAGGTGTGAGCTGAATAAGAATTTGTTTTCTGACAGAAGCATTTCTTAGATGAAAGGGACCCATGTTAACTTTTAATATGCCATCCTTGCTACTCCCTCTGTGTTGGTGGCTGATAGGATTGTGAGTAGCATTGAAAGCTATCACCAAAAGCCTACCTCTCCACTAAGAGTAAGAATGACATGGTTTTCTTCCCACTGACAGCACCCTTCTTCGTTTAGGGGGTGGGTGAGAGCTGAGTTTTCTGTGGGCAGAGTGTGCAAATGCACTCCTGTTGAAGAAAGTAAGGAGTGAGGAAAGAATTTAGCCCGAAACAGTTCATTTCCTGGCCATCTCCTGGGGCAGCACTCACCCATGCTACTCTTTATTTAAGAGATACTTCAGCTTTACATGTTAGTCTTTTATTCAGAATAGTAAGATCGCAGCCAAAAGAAGTATGAGATAATAACAGGTATCACATACTGCTTGTGGTTTCATAGTATCCAAAGTCTGCCAGACTAGTTGGATTATGGGCATTTTAAAGTTAATAAAACCAATTTGTTTAAAAAGAAATTACCCATTTGGCTCTTGTTGATCATCCAGTTGGTCTTATTTTTCCAAGAGGCAGAACACATCTGCATCCAATTAGTATATTAGTAGGAGTGCCTCTGCACTGCTGCATTACAATTCCTGAGCATGGCTTGAAAAAATATGTAGGATGTAAACTCTTCTCTCATCTTGTTGCAAATCAGCAAAGGCTTTAGTGGAGCCATAAGACCCAGGGGGTGGGGGAGAAAGAGAGGCTGGAGTGTGGGGGTGAATACCAAGAGGATTTGGCTCAGCTCCTTGAGCTCAATTAGGTTATTTTTGTATTAAAGGTAAATCTTAGTCTTGGTTTCTGAAATAACAAAGTGAAAAAGAAAATCTCTATTAATTTTAATGGAATGTAATGAAGGTTTCACATGCTCATAAATAGAGCACCATTAGTACAAAACAACAGTACATTATTGGTTCTGTGCTTGTGCCTGCCTCTTCTTCATCCTTCCTAATCCTGCTGGGGTAGTCAGAGACACATAAATATCAATTAAAGACACAACTAATACAATTAAACCAAAGCAGCAAGCTCCTTCAGTGGTAGTTTGTATTTAACCATCTTATTTGTGGAATAACCTCACTCTCTCTTTCCAAACATCACAGTCAGCTTGAGAGCTGTCACTGCAGCTGCTCCAGGCTGAAGATGGAGAGTGACAGGAGTCAATCTCATGTCTGTGCTGAGGGATGAGCAGCATAAGAATAACAAGGGAATTTGAGAAAGCTGAGGATGAGGAAAGCTTCAGGCTTCAGAGTGCGTTTTTAAATAGAGGAGGTTGAAATGACACAAATGGAGTCCCCAGGTCTTCAGCAGGGGATGAGATAGAGTTGGAGAGGTGAGTAATTTCCTTGCTCCAGCTAGGCCTGCAGAGTCCAGCAGATGAGCTGCCTCCTCTGCCCATCAGGGCAGCAGCCTTCTGAGAGCACATAGAGGGCCTGGTGGAGCTGAGTGCGGTGAGCCGACATGCTCTCGTATTGACAGGGCCCGGGCTGAAGGGCCTGTCCCCTGTTGTGGGTTGACACTGCTCAGATGCCAGGCATCAAGGAAAGCCACTCACACACTCCTCTCTACAGCTGGAAAGAGGAGAGAAAATTTAATGAAGAGCTCATGGGTTGAGGGAGGTAAAGACTGGGAGAGATTGCTCACCAAATGCCATCACAGGAAAACAGGCTCAACCTCAAGAAATTATTGAGTTTATTGTTAACAAAAACAGAGCAGGAAATGAGAAATAAAATAAAACCTTAAAAACACCTTTCCCCCCACACCTCCCTCCTTCCAGCTCTACCTCCTACCCCAGTGGTGCAAGGAGACAGGGAATGAGGATTATGATCAGTTCATCACCTGTGGCTTCCCCCACTGTTCAGGGAGAGGAGTCCTTCCCCTGCTGCACCGTGGGGTCCCTCCCACAGGAGACAGTTCTCCATGAATGTCTTCAGTGGGAGTCCCTCCCACAGGCAACAGCACCTCCCAAACTTCTGTTGCATGAGTCACTCTTCCATGGGGTGCAGTCCTCCAAGGACAGGCTGCTGCAGCCTGGAAGCAGAGTCCCCTCTCCATGGGTGTCCCACTGGATCACAGCCTCCTCCAGGCATCCACCCACTCTGGCATGGGCACCTCACCCATGGACTGTGGGTGGATCTCTGNATCCCACAGACAACAGCTCCCTGGGACTGCTGCACTGTAAGTCCCTCCCACAGGCAACAGCACCTCCCAAACTTCTGTTGCATGAGTCACTCTTCCATGGGGTGCAGTCCTCCAAGGACAGGCTGCTGCAGCCTGGAAGCAGAGGCCCCTCTCCATGGGTGTCCCACTGGATTACAGCCTCCTCCAGGCATCCACCCACTCTGGCATAGGCACCTCACCCATGGACTGTGGGTGGATCTCTGCATCCCCTGTGGATCCCCAAGTGCTGCAGGTGGATCTCTGCATCCCTGCACATGCAAAAAAAAGTACCAGAAGGTAACATTCTTTGTGCCATATTAGACACTATTGGATATCCAAGAGTGATCATTCCACATTGAATCATTCCCCTGGGAGTTTTAATATGTTTCACTTAATATTGGTGAAGGAGGCCAAGAATGAAACTGATGGTATTGTTACAAGCCCAGTGCAGCTGAGGCATATATCACGGACTAAAAATTGCTGCCTTATGCACAAAATCTAGCTCCTTCAGAAGTTATCATGGAAACCCACAAAGTAGTCCTTTCTTCCAAGCTGAGTGGAGGGTGTGAGAGTGTCTGTCCACAGCAGATAAGCCCCAGAAAGAGCAGATTTACCTGCTGCTCCACAGAAGACTAAGAGAAACACTGTGGTACACAAAGCAACATGGGACAGCAGAGACTTGAAGAGCATGTCTCTTTTGGATGGAGATAAGTGTGAAGATATTTGTCTTCCTCGACTGACTGGCTTACAATTACAAGTTTAGGCTAAAAGGTCTGACTTTCAGATGACTGATGGTGTGTTAGAACTCTACCACCAAAGGAGCACCTCTTCAATTGAAATTATAGATATCAGAGAGGACTCACAGTTTTAATGTCCATTATTCCTTTCTCTGCATGAAAGGGGATGATGTGAAAAGCTGTAACTTTGAAGGCTCTGGTGTGAGGCAGTCAGATCAGCTGTGCTCCACGGAGGCTCGTGTTCTCCCGGAGTGGCTGCCTGGGGAGCCACCACTGCAGAAAGCCACCAGTCTCCTGCCTCTGAGCTCTGAGCCTGAGCTACTGAACACGAGAAATGAAACAGAAATCTTCTTCCTTTGGCTAGACGGATTTCCTGATAGGTGTCAGGCAATGTCTGAAACGTAAAGTAAACTGTTGACCTTGCTTTCCTCATAGTTTTCATAATGAACTGTAGCAGACAAGAATATTTAAATATTTTTATAATTTCTTTTCTTTCTTTCTGCTCCCACAGGTATTCACATAGAAACTGGGCCAAAAATTCATTTGAACAAGACTTCTTGTTCTTTCCATGTTGGGTGGTGTGCATTAAATTGTGCAAGGCAGCTCATATTTGATTCCATATCTACCTGAATTTAGTTAAATGTTGGGTCATGCATGCCAGAGTCTATTAAATGCAGTGGTTTGTTTAATCCTAAATTAAGGCAGTCTGGCAAAATTGACTGCAAGAAAGGCAAACTGCTTCTCATGACCTGCTGTAGGCATTTCCACAGAAATCCATCTAACCTGTGTCTGAATTCATCTAATGAATTCTAAAATTCCAAATACCCATTCAGGGAGATGGGGGAAAAAAGCATTCAAAATGAAAAGTTAATAAAAGAATATATTGGTTGCTAGTTAAAAATAGCACTTGTCTCAACTGGCAGCTTTTT
>VXBB01012760.1:73060-99192 GCA_013399915.1 Illadopsis cleaveri
TTTTTTTTTTTTTTTTTAATGGGTGGAATGGATAGAGCAAAAGCCAAAAGGAGAAATTTTTCAAGGCTAAAATATAATTATTCCATCAGTCCTAAGCTATGAAAATGAAGATTAGCAACCTGCACACCAGTTGTGTCTTTACACTTCTTTTTGGAGTGGACAAGATGTGATCAAGGGAAGAGAGAAGGACAGGAATGATATGAACCAGGCTTCCATCAAATTCCAAGGTTATCTTCTTGAGAATATCTTTCTTTGTCTTATTAATAAAAGAAAATCTCAACCAAAAAAAAAATCAAACAAGTAAAAACCCAAAGTTATTTTTCAGAATTTCGTTTTATTCTACAAAACTTTAGTCTTCTTTATACACAGGAGACAGTACTACATTTTTAAAAACTCTCTGGCAGGACATTAATAAAAAGTTGTAGTTTTCAATTCTATACTTAAAATTTAATGGCTTAAAATTATATAATTGTTTTGGTTTTGAATCCTTCCTAACTTCAGAGGACTATACCTAATGAGAAAGAATGGTTTTAATTAGTTTGAGTAGCACTGGAATTTAAACATAGCTTTAGTGTTTAAAGATTGCATTGAAATTCCCTGAACATAAAAGCAAAATTAGGAGGTACAAACTACAGATTAAAAATGAAAGTATCTGTGTACATGACTGATTTTTTTCTGTTAGCATCAATGATATTTCAAATTTGAGTATTTTCATATTAGTTGAACCCACTTAAAAATGCATGAAATTAAAGAGCAAGAAAAAGCTGATTTTTTTGTCCAATGATCCTCTGAAGAAAAAATTATGATGATAACTCATCATTGGGCAAACTGCATACCCTCAGTGAGAAAAAAAAGAAAAAAAAGTCAAATCCAGGCTTTCACCATGTATAGGAGAGGAAGGGTCTATCTGACCTGGTCAAATATCTTTTTGATATCTAAGAAGTGAATCAGTGACTTTAACTGCATCAAGGTGGACAAGTGGATTTAATTACATTTTGCTTTCATCATTATCAGAAAAGTTTCACCATTTAATAAAAACACTGTGATCTCATTTTATTATTTCCAGGAGCTACTCCTTATCTAATGGCCAAATTTAGGGGCTGAATTTCAAATCTGCTTTCAAGTGAAAAATTTGGCTAGCATATCTAGCTGCACAGAATGTTTGCAAGTGTTCATATATATGCTGGGCTTCCTGGCTGCTGTCTAGGAAATGCTGTCATTATTTGCCTGTTTTATCTTTGCCTACAGATACTCTGAGTGGTAGAGTGTTACTACATTCTGAAGAAGGGATCTTTAGGAAGTACAACCAATGTAACGTAACTTTGAGGGGTATTGTAGTTTTTAAAAATGGAGGATATTGTACCTATAGGAAAAATAAATCATAAAAAAACTCCTACTGAACTGAAAAATAGAAACAAATATCACCAAAGAAATTTTAAGGACTAAATGATCACTGTTTATCTTATTTCCTGATGACAACTATATCTGATGTTAGATCTGATGTTCAAGCAGCTCATCCATACAGATCTGCTCTTTAGTGTAGTGGCTGCAACTATTGTTGTGCCTATTACTGTGTTGTTGTTGTTACCATCTAGAATTATAATCCAAAGCTCCATAACAAATGCAAGTTCTAGAGAAGCCTGCAGTTATTTGTACATTTTCTGAATTTATTGTTTGTCACAAAATAGAACCATCAAACTTCTCTCATAGTCCAGTAATTGCAGCAAGGTCTCTTAGGAAAAAAAAAAAATATGGCTTAAAGTCATTTCTCTACTGAAGATTTGAATGTGAGTCTCCAGGGGGGTGTTTTAAACACCGTAGCTGGAAGGGCCAGTCCATCTCCTTGTTTCAGTCTGAGCAGAAGTGATGGGGTTTAGTTGCTTATTGCCAAAGGCTCTGAAACCAAACAGACACCAGACTGTTTCCCTGTTGCTCGGAGTTATCCAAGTATTTCTTACAATTGTTTTAGTCACAGAAGGTTGTAGTAATAAAAATCCACAGAGATGACTCAGGCTGTCTGTCCTGCTTTGTGAATATTGCAGACTATCCCAACAGGGCAAGTGAGTGGTTTAGTTCTGATGGTTTGTAGCAACACCAGAAACATCACATAAAAGTAGCTCATATAGATACAGATGTAGATATGCTTGTGTGTGTATATATATACATAAATACACACTTTTGTATACAGACACACATATACATCTATCTATCTATCTATCTATCTATCTATCTATCTATCTATCTATATCTATCTTAAAGGAGAGAACATTAATTATTTCTGATAATCTGGCTGGAGAGCATCCCCACAATGTTCAGCTGTGTTGTCTGCCTGATCTAGAAGTACTGAGTTTAAGCTCCCTTTCCAGAACTGCAGCAATTATACCCATTCAGTTCAGAATGGGCCAGAAATAACTTCCATCCTGTGGATGTTATGACATGTTGGGTGTTCCTGTCTATGATAGGGGGTTAGATGAGAGGATCTTCAAAGGTCCCTTCCAATTCAAGTCATTCTATGATTGATCCTGTTATGCACTCATTATGCAATCTGAAATGTGGAAGTCAGGGCTAAAATAGAAAAATGGAGAAAGTTTGCGTCTCCTGACAAGATGTTTAATCAGTTACCTGAATTTGGTTCATAATGAATTCAAGGATCTTCTCCCTGCATAGGGTGTGATAGTATTGTGATGCTGCCTGACACACATCTTAATGTCAAGGCATCCGTTCCAGTAATCTTTGCTTCACATGAGAGCTCTTTTTCCTTTCTGACACACACAGTTCTTCCAAGTGAATCGAATTTAGGTTGAGGATGCCTCACTGGGGACACACTGTTTTCATACCAGAGACTAGAGTTTCAAACTTGGGCTGGGGATTCCCCGAGGCAGCACTTTTTTCCATGTCAATATAAAAGTAAAATTCTCTTTGTGGGTAGAAAGGAAGATTTTCAAAGGTGAAAGTGTCAATTATTTATCTAACACCAAGTGCTTTGTTTTGCAACATTTTTCATTAACAAAAATTAAAAGACCACATAAAATATTTTATTCTTTGTAGTTGCTTTGATATAGTGAATGTGTCAAGGCACTTTGTCCAGCGGGAACTATTTCCAGTGGTATTAGAAGGAATAATTAGGTAACCACCAAGACCAAGGCAGAGACATCTTAAATAACCTTAATCCTCTGCATAGATTTATGGGTTGTCAGCACTTTAGTTTTAAGAGTGAGGACCACTGTCAGACTGAGAGAAGAGATTGACAGCAAATTGATAGATTATCACAGTTGCACAGTCTGTTCTCCCTGTTGACAGAAGTATTTTAGTCTTCTGAGATGCTGAATATACCAGCAATTCTACACTCGTTTTCCATATTTCAGTATTTCAGCAATATTTCAGGGTTTTCCAAAGAGTTAATTATATGCACTGTAAGCCACAAGTGTTCTATAATCTTAGGAGCTATGAGGAATGTTAGTCCCTACATGTCCATACACAATTTACTAATCTTTGCCCTTGCATGTCTTTGAGTTTTGATATAAAAAGCATTTTGCCTCTGAGTAAACAAGTCATGGAATTAGGATAATACTTACCATTTCAGATGTTATTATCGTCAGTTTTCTAAAGAAGAATAAAGTCCCAAAAGATGCTACTGGCTTCAGGACTGTATTTTTGTGCTGCTTGGATATTACTTTGTGGAATAAAAGTTGCTGCTAATAACTAAGCAGTGTTTCTTCTCAGCCTTTAGTGATTCTTCAAAAGCATCTAGGAAAAAGCCTGGGGAGCACATTTACCATTTTTGAGGCTTGTGTATAAAATAAAAAATTCTGTGGTGATAGTTCTTTTTTGTCTTTGTTTAATGAGCACCTTGTGACTCATTGAATACATTCACTAATCCCAGCATATGCCTAAGCAAATTGATCAACTCCATAGTCTCTTGGTTTGTAATTTTCTTTCCATTACTTGCTTCAGCTCAAAAGGGGAGACACATAGGAAAAGATCCCCATCTATCATTATCTGTCAATATAAAGAATGTACCATAGCAAGGATTAAATATATTAAACAGTGCAATCTTCAAAAGTGACAACAGAGTCACCTTGACAGCACAATTCTGAAACTGGCCTCTACAGCACAAGTTTCTCTTTGAATACCCTGCATTGGTTTTCTTGTTGTCCACAACAAATGCTGCTCTTTAGTGCTTATACATGTGTGCCTTTTACTTCTGCCTTCATCCTATTTAACTGGGAAACATTTCCAGGCCAACAGTTGGCAGCCAGCTCCTCATTCAAGCTGTGTGATGCTTTCTGATGTTGTCTACTAACACTGAATTGCTTTTGCTTTCATGTTAAGCCTTGTGTCTTTATCCATTATATATTGGCATTAAGATCCAATTCTATAAGAATTATGAAATTTAGTGTTAGATTTTGGGGAGTGTTTAAAACCTTGCTTAACTTTAGGCTTATTAGTTCCAAGCATTGAAGTGCTCATCAGGATCTGTGGTGATAGGAGTAGATAAGACAAGGAGCAATAGGTGCAGACTGAAAGGAGGGAAATTTATGTTAGATATATGGAAGAACTTCTCTACTCTGAGGATTGTGAGATACTGAAACAGGTTACCCAGGGAGGTTGTGGATGGCCCAACTCATGACTCGAAGTCATGTTGGATAAGGCCTTGAGCAACCAGGTCTGGTGGGACATACCCATGTCCATGGCAGAGCAGGTTAGGTTTAGGTGGTCTTTCAGGTCACTTCCAACCCTGAATATTCTGTAAGTCTATAATCCTTTAAGGAGAGCTAAGATTCTATACCTGTAATATATTATATGTTTGTATAATGTGTACCTTATTCAGTATGTGTAATTAAATCAATAACACATATGATTAATTGCCTGTTGTATTGAGCAGAAGCAAATCCGATGAGAAACATATATCTCTGAGACTAAAATGAGTTGTTCTTTCATTTATTATCTGTTATAGATAAAATACAGTTTTTCCATACTAACATAAGGATTTTCTGTAGATAGTGAAGAATATCAAAATCATGCATAGTAATTAGAACTGGCATTTTACTGTTCAAGCTGGCAGGAGAAATTTGAAGTGCAACTATCACTAAGGAATTTAGTAGCAAGGAATAAATATTTGAGGGAATACTTCAGTCGATCTTGTGTAGAAAATCATACTCAGAAAAGCCAGTATCCATAAAGAAGACAGAGGAATCCCGCAATATTATTTGAATAAAAAGAGAGAGTGTCCATACCCTCATGGGGTTTCTCCCTCGAGATTCTGGAGGATGCAGCCTCCTTTTATCCTAAACTCCTGGCTGCATATTGCTCTCTTCCTTTCCCCATTGACTGATGTACTAGGAAGGTAGAGATTTCTGAGCTGCTTAAGACGTATTCCTCCCTTGAACCTATAATTTTCCTCCGAAGTTCAGAAGTTCAAGCCCTCTGTGTTCTGCAACAGATTTTGTGCAGACCCGTTTGTCTATTACCCCAAAGTTCAGGACTCAAACTCTGGGTTCTGTAACAAACTTGTGTGGCTTGAGGTTAGTAGAGACATTAAGAAACATTTCAAAAACATTAACGCCCATTTCTCTTAAAGACCTCCCATCGAGTTGTTTGTAAAGACATTAGCACCCATCTCTCTTATCAGCCTCCAATCACATACCAAATCTTGGAACACTATCTTTACACATCACAGCCAAAATCACAGTTGCACTTGATGTCACTCTGCTAGATAAATTAGCTGAAATTTCATTCATATTATTTTATCTAGTGAAATTTGTTTTTCAGGAATCTAAGTCAAAGAGAAGTGGACATTTGAAATATGCCTTTCTTTCCCACCCTTATGACTATAATTGATGTAGATTGAATTAGAGCTCCAAACACTCTCAACAGCTCCTCTTGTGATGCGAACATTTAACAAAGTTATTACAGAATCATTGCATCTTGGCAGGAATATTAAAAATAAATACGTTATTTTTGTCAAGTGAGACCTTGATATCAAACAATGAAAATGTGGTAAATGACTGACCAGAACAACAGGGTACTAGCTCTTAGAAAAACATTTCTGTCTCTGTACAAAGGGATTTTTAACTACTTCCAAATCAAATGAGGTAACAATTGAGGTGTCTGAATTTGTGATATATCAGCAGAGATACAGCAAACACAGAAAATGCAGTGCTAAAAATTGTGTTAGGGTGGCCAAAATATTATTTAGAAGAGACAGAAGCAAAGGTTCTGTAAGAAAACTCAGAAGACCTTTACAACTTCACTTGAAGACAGGACAATACTCAACTTCAGAAATAAGATTAGAGTATATTTCTCATTGTGATCACAAGCATTGACACAGGATTCAAGGTACATATCCGTTTTGATTTAATGTAAAATAACTCACATTAGACTCATATGAATAACAAGAGGAAAATTAACTCCCTTTGTTGTTTTGAATGTTGCTGTTGGGTCACTCTCCAACACTGTACACTGTTATTTTCTTCCTCTTTGATCTAGATTCAGCTTCTATTAAAGATAATGCAACCAATGAAAACTGGATCAGGCCAGGGTGTTATTAGCACTAAATTTCCTCCTTCATTTGCAGCTTTCATCATGTGCATACTGAATGTTTCCTCATCACTTTGCAATTTGAGGACACCCATCTCTTAATTTGCTCCCCAGATGCTGTTTCAGGATGTTCTTGCTGTTTCATGCAGCCTGTCGTTTCAGAGATGCTCAAACTTCATTTTGGCCTCTGAGGAGCTGAAAGAGTCTCTGGAAGCTGTGGAGGTTCAAAAACAGAAGAAAGCCTGAGGACAGGGAGCACGGTTTCTGGACAAGCTGGAGGCAGTCAAAGGATGTGGTTTTGCGGATGGAAAACAAGCTGGATGGAGCTCAGAAGATGGTATGTCATAAAGATGTCTGACAAGATCCAGGGCCATGGCTAGTGATAGTGCCTAGTTTTGATGCTGTTGCAAACTTAGGCATACATGTTGATGGTGTTGTACCAAAGGAGTCGATTAGTAAAACAAAAGGAAGAAATAGTAGCAAAGGGATCCTTTCATGAAATAATATGGGGAATAAGTTAGCTCAAAATATTTCTGAAACAAAAACCAGGCTTTTTGCAATCTCAGAAAGTAGAATAAAATCACTGTTTGAATTTGTATTGCAATAGAAGCATCAAGTGAAAGGACTCCTATGCAGAAACTGCAATAAGACTCACAGGTGTCTAAAAAATGTTGCATAAAAAGCAAGCTAACTCTTCCAACAACAGGATAATTTAGCTATGCCTTGGCTTAAGCAATAAACACACACTTTCCCCCTCCTTTTTATATACTGAAGCTGCCTGGCTGTCTTTAAGTTCTGGTTTCAACAAAAGTCTAAACAACAGAGCTAAGTATTTTCTTTAGAAAAGACGTGAAACTTAAAAAAATGAAATGAAAGCAGTAAAAAATGAACAGGATTTGTAGTGTCCACTTTTGGCCATCTGCATTAATTGCATGTGTGTGTATTAAAATCAATTAAATGAAGGCATGCCCTCCTTCTAACACAGAAAATAATTAGGTAATATATTAAAAGTAGATAACCTTGTTTGCCTCCCACTCAGCCTTTCTTCATCATTCTTAATAGCAAACATCTAGCTATTGATTGGTTCATTTTAAGTGCTACCAAGGTAAATGTCGTACTGCTTTGAACAGATGAAAGAACTGAACAAAGACAATCATAGTAATTGTGGCATGTTGAGGAATGTAGATTGCAAGACCTGAATACCAAAAATGCCTAATGGAACATTTTCTTTCATGTAAAATATTACAAAAGAAAGAAAACACAGGTAGAGGGCAGTCAGAGAAATTTAGTTTAACTCAAGGCAGATCACTCTCATCTCTTTCATTCTGCCTTTGTAGTAAAGACTGCAATTTCATTCTAAATCAATACGTTTTCTCAGGCAACATGATTCTATTATAAATCATCATTTGTACGATGTGTTTCTACTAATAAATCTGCAGCTAGAAGGGATAAAAAGGAAACTAGTTAACAATAAACTGTGCTGTTAAACTAGGACAGAAACAATTTAAAACACAAAGTTATCATTGAAGCCTGTATCAACAATATGCTCTCAATGTCAACTGTTGTGGAATTAAATGTACTTTCTCTTGCAAATAGCTGTCTATACAGTTAAAGCTGATGCTCAAAACAATGAAAATGCTGAACCCAAACTATTCATGAAACGATGAGGTTTAATGTATGTAATTTAGCTGCAAAGCTGACCAACTGTATTTTGAGCAGATTTTTCAACAACTTCATGCAGCAAGGCAAAATTTGACACAAATACATATTTTGTGGCTTGGATGTAAACCTAAGGAACTGATTACCCAATAGACTAAAAATTTCCTTTGAAACCTCAAGTGCATGGTTAATATAACTTGTTGAAAAGCTAAAAACACTGAACTGGGTAAAAAACCCCACAAAAAACAAAAAACAACCAAAATCAAAAACAAACAAACAAAAAACCCACAAAACCACTGATGCTAGCATGAACTATTGAAAGTCCATGGATTCTGGAAGTTTGGGGATTACACATTTCTATTTGGAACAGAAGAAGTGTTTTTAAGTATGTTTCCATCCTGACAATTTTCTATGTGTGTCATCATCGTAACCCCTTCCCCACAAATTAGGAACCTAAAATAAAATTGCTAAATCCTAATTTAAGAAAAAGTTTGCAAAAATACAACTGAAAACTGTTTTTTGGTGGCATGTGAACTCCAGTTTGCAGGCAAGAACAGAAAGAAATATCTGCCATTGACAGGAAGGCTCAGAAACCCCCCAAATTGGAAGAGATTGATACAAGTCCTCAGACTACACTAACTTCTTACCTTTGAAAATCATTCTTGTGAGCTAATGTATTCCAAACAACTTTACTCTGTGTCTCCTCTCCAAAATAAATTCCCTTTTTGACACTTCCCTTCCTGATTACTATTACCCTCACACATTCATGCTTCCAGAACTGTGAGCAAAATTATGCGATAATCATGTCCACTACATCAGAAAATGTAACTTTTGAATAAATGGGCCCATTTTCTATCAATTTCAGCATCTTTCAAACTTAAATTAGTAGAGACATTTCCTGCTTATGAATTTGAATAAACTTGAGAGGTTGTGGTTTTTTTAAGCCTTAAAAATAGTCTTCTGTCTTGATCTTTCGATCAACCAGTAATACGACAGTGCCTATTATAGAGTGGATGTTGTTTAAGAAAAGACCAGATTCTGCTAAATTTATCCACATAAGGGAATGGTATTGTGCAAGTAAACAGAATATATTCAGTTTTCTTCATTAAGTCTTCTTCTATGGTAGTCAATGAACAGAGCTCCTAGATTAATTTATTAGTGTTAACATATCTATTCACATTTCTAGTTTGTTCAGGCATTAGGAAAGCTCTGATACTTTTGTGTCTAATGTCACCATGTCTGCCTGAAAAATCTCTGTGTCAAGGAAGTTCTGTGCAGCCCCTACAAACAGTTTTTATTTCCTTATTCAGGAACCGAACAACAGAAGTCCAGTACTGGGCCAAATATTGCCCTTGCTTGATAAATTTGTTAATCACCTCTCACATCTCGTTGATTCAGTGTCAATCAAAGGCAATGTTACTGCTCACATACTTGCAGCTGAATTGTAGCTCTAAGCGTATGCATTAAGTGCTTTTTTGGAGAGATGCCAGAGTTGCTTGGGTCCTTGCCATGTCAGGCCCCTTGTGAATACATTTTTCTCTCGTGAACAGTGTTTTCAGGACCAGACTTGCATCTTCCAGCGCATTGACAGCTATTGAACTCGGCACAGGTGAGTAGGAGCTCTCCTGTGAGGAGAACATTTGACTTGTTGCTGTGTGCACTGTGTGCAACATTTCAGACTGGACCTACAGATATTTCAGAATTCAAAGGTCAGTGAGGCTGGAGAATCAATCCTCAAGTGAATACAACCCTCTGTGTTACCACTAAATATCTCACAGACACAAGAGACAATGTGTTTGAGCACTTAGAGGAAGAAGCAAGGCATAGCTATATAAAAATGAAGAAAAAGTGTGCAAAAAGTGCTTGAATAATTTAAAAATTGTCTGTGTAAGATAATTTTTTAGGCTAATATCTGATTAAATTTTTTTCTTAGACTATCCTACTGTACCTGTTTTGGCAGTAAATTAAAATTGTACCATTTATCCACAATCTTACAGGTATTACCTTGTACTTTCTAAATAATTTTGAGGGTCTGGCAGCCTTGTGTGAGCTTCTGAGCAAACCAGCCCAGATCACTTCTGCACTGTATGTGCAGTGGGACTGCACTGGACTCCTTGTGCCTATGGTGTACAGTCACCAGCAAGTCTGATACACCCCGGAGCTGCTCTACATGTGCTCCTCAGAAATACCCAGGACGCAGCAGATTGATTTAGTGCCATGCTCAAATATTTAGCCATGTCAGGTATACCCAGCCACTAGCTCTATATATTTTGGGAATTGCATCCATGGGCAATGATGTGTAAATTATGCATAAATAATGGGACAATTAAATCCAAGGTTTCAGATCTGGACCCTGAGGAACAGGGTCTTTGAGCCTCTAGCAAAATAGTCTTTCATGTATATATTCCCCTAATGCAATCCACAAACTTAAGGCTGTTTTATATGGACAAAAGTAGGGAGATTGCCTTTGGTGCTGCAGTGGTTAGCACAAGCCATTCATTCTGTTGGTGGAAGAAGAGCTCAACTTAGGCTCCACCTGAGGCATGAATATCACACTCTCTTGGAGGGGAGGCCCATGTGACAAGAAGAAACGCCTTTGGGGTTTGAATGATTGCTGAAGAAAAATAATATTACCATCTTAACAAACATTCTCCTCTTAGTATGCTCAACTTCTAGCCAAAATAGAATATTCTGTAAAATATTTAAACTGCCTTCTTTCAGTTGAGGGAGTGATGCTTGACTAATAGGGTATTAATTAAGAGACAGGAATGGCATGGCAATAACTTAAGGGAATAACATTTATTTTTAAAAAAGGTTAATAAAAGGTAGCGGCATACCTGACAGTTTAGGAAGATAAATTTATGCAAATATTGACTGTAATCTTTTTATGACCCATATATTAAGTTATTTTGCCTACAAATTTGTAAGCATCTTTTTCAAATCTCCTCAGTGTGCTTTGGACTGATAGGATTCCCTGTTTGTTCTGCTTGCTCATGAAAAGTTAACAGTGCTAGTGCACTGTTTACTCTTTACAATACAACGGTATTAAGGAAGCAAAAGCATTGGAGGACTCTGAAGTTGGAAAAATAACACCTCACAATAGTGTAACTTTTTATTTATTAACAAAAGTTTAGTTTTAATTACAGTGGTGTAAGAAATGTCATATATATATACACACACAGAGGATCAAAAAGAGGACTGAAAACAGTACATTTCTTTTTCAGAATAGCAAATTATTCCCTAGCTTCAATGTGCTGTTGCAAAGGTACAAAAGATACATTTGTATTATAAATGCATCTCTGTGTTCATGGAGTGCAGTGTATAAAAGTTATTGCTTCAGACACCATCCAGATATGCAGTGGTGACATTTCCTTCTCCCAGAGGTAAATACAACTCTCATGTGAGTGAGAGGAAGTCAGGACTGCCTGGGAAATGCTCTGTCATAGGCCATCCAGTAAATGCATCACTTTGAAGTCCACCCAAATTTCCCTCCTTGCTATATCTGTATCGCTGCTGTCTTCTCAAATGGGTGGTTAACAGACTGTGAATCCTAGGAGTGAAGACTTACTGTATAAATAAAATAAAAGGGTTAGGGTACAGTACTAGCATGTGCTAGATATCAGCAACTTATTTAGGAGTCTGAGCTCTGAGTCCACATCCTCTGTGCTAGGAAACTTGTGTTCCTTCACAACTGGAGCTAATACCTTTGACAGAGCAGCAGCAAATTGAGTGGACATGAAATACTCAGGTGCTCTTTTTGGTCATCTTTCACCAGCACAGAAACCTGTTGGGAAGATAACGTGACAAAATCTACCCTGTTTCTCTTCCTGGTCTGTAGAAAACAGTAACATATCATTTATGTCCACTGGGCAGCCCTTCTGGAGGTCTGATCTGAAATTTGTATTTGATCTTTGATGATTATTTCATCTGATTTCTGAAAATAGTGGTCACACAATATTAATCACAATGCGTGGAGGGAGGGGCCTTTTACTGTCAAAATAAAACAGTTATTTGAAACCCCTCAAAATTGTTTCAGCATTTTAAACAAGTCCATTTTACCCTGGTCATCCCTAGAATCAAAGCTGCTTTTCAGGAATTCTCTGCTTTACTAGCAATGATATCCCACATACTTTTAATCAACTTCCAAGGTCAAAACTGAAGTAGAACAAAGCTTCAACAAGCATTAATTAAATATTATTAATTTATTTAAATTTGATATAGATCTGCTAAATGAGATAGAAAAAAAATCTCATTTCTGTTTTAGCAGTAGGAGAAAAACTAAGATAATATGGGATTTAACAGTGTTCATTTGAGAGAATGAAATATGTACTAATTTCTCTGAGCTTTTATGCATTTTTTATTGCTCTGCTGGACTTTAATAGGGATTTTCTTTCCTTGCCTCTTGTACTGGACAGTGATATGCAGCATATAACCTCATTCAGTGAGCCAATGATTCATTATGATTAAGATTTATCTTACAATTGCATTAGATCAGATCATGAATTTTAGCTCCTTGTATATTTTCTTCATTTTTAATGGCTCTTCATCTTCACTTCCTAACTCTACCATGCAGGAGGATTCTACAAAAACTGGTCTCCAGTTTCATGCAGATTAACCACAATGAAGGAGCCTCCCTGACAGGGGCTGGTCCTGTACCCTATTCAGAAAATTATTTTCCCTTTCTGTTATAACACACCCATAGAGAGGGACCTAAACCACAATCATGAATCCAAACACTCCCTAGTTTGGGGTGATCTTGAACCCAAACCAAGATTTGCAGCTGGGACCCATCTGTAGTTATAACACAATATCAAATAAGTCTGCAGTGGTGTAAATTGGCACAGATTCGTGGACTTCAAAGGAAACGTGCCAGCTTGCAGGAGAGTGTGGATAATCCTACGTCTGTGAAAAAAGCAATAAAAGGGCTTGGGGAAATCAAAGTAGATAGAATAATTGTGAAAATCCAGATCAAACTGAGAAACAAAATGCCTCAAAAGTTAGAAATGTAGTGTTATGCAGAGGCACATACATGTTTGAGATACATTACAAGGATGCTTGGCCTAGTCTGCTATTGTTTGTGTTGCATTTTATGTCCTCAGGAAGCAAAGAACTCATCATTTCTTATACTGAATTTCTCACAAAATTATTGCTTTAACCATTATCTTTTCTTTGATTAAGAAAAAAATGGTCCAAAGTTTTGAGAATCCATCAATAATATTCCCTCTCCAGATAATGATTTGGTCACTGCTTCATTCTCAGAACTGGAATGCATGTCACTCACTGTGACCCAATCCTGTCATATGACACTACAACACTCAGCAATTCTCATCCTTCAAGCAGTATTGAAAATATTAACTCCTAAAACATTCTTATAAAGAAGATGGATTGTCATATCCACATTTTTGTAGTCACCAATCCTGAACAAGGTGAAATAACTTAAATGAATATAGAGAAACAAAAAGACTCCCATAAGTTATGGAACTCAGATGTTTTGTCTTACCTCTTCTGACATAATTGAATTATTATTTTCTTATTGAAGATGGAGATGTTTAATTATTTCATCTTAACATCCTGCATTTTCATTTGGAACATTAAAAAATATTTATCAAAATTTTATGATTCTTTTATGACAGAACTCAGTCTAAAGGACACTGTATATAATTTTCACTAATGATATTTTTTCATGTTGTTTATCATGTGTTGTTTGAAAGCAATAGGCATGCCATGTCTGTGTCCCTTATCTCTTAGGACATGCATGGATAAAAGCACTTTATTTCTGCAGGAGTCCCTTAGTAAAATTAATTAATATAAATTAGGCTACTTTATTATAAACAAGCCACTCTATTTTTAACAGTCTTCCTAAAGTCCTGTAAAACATTTTAATTGTATCTTAAATATTTTTCCTATTTTGTAAATTTCAATTTCAACAAAAATAAAGAAAAAAAACTCCAACAACAACAATCAAAAAACCCCCAAAACATAAAAGCCAAAGAGTCCTTTGGAGTCCTATTAAATCAACAAGCAAGGGGCATAGAGGGCAAATATAAGAAGTAGCTATATTAAGTCTGACAGATTCTTTTTTTTTCTCAAGTGATTTTTTTAGAGCTTTGTTGAATATGAACTCTCTTATTTCCTCAGTTAAATGCTGCCAGCTTGGTTCTTTCCATGATGTTTTTCTTATAAATTCCACCTGGCTGCCATCCTCCTGCCTGGACCATTGCATGTGCCCTGCTGCACAGCAAAGTTCACATGCAACAAGGATGCCTCGAAAAAGAGTCATGCCTGCTGCTCCACAGCAGCAGCATTGGTTGCACCCCAAAGCTTGAACATACTCATTTCCTTCAGGATGATACCAGCAACCACATCAATGCAGCAGCATTTTGGAAATAAAACTGTGTAAACAGCAAAGTGACCTGTGCTCAGGTGCCTGTGCACTCATGGCTGAGAGGAGGAGCTGTCTTGAGAATTATTTAAAGTTAGACTTGGATTAAAGGTTTCACCCAAACACTGCACAGTGATATTTAGAAGGCAATTGCTTGGAGATCACAGAGTTGTGTGCTGGTGAGCGTCAGTGAAAGCAGGCAAAAGAAGCATTTCATACAAGTCCGTTATAACCTTTCCCTGGTCACAGAACTGCCAGTTGATCTAATTAGAGAGAGACAATGAAAATGCAAAGCTGGCACCACAGATCTATGGCAATATACACCATAGCCTATGTGTCACTTTCTCTGCCTTTTTAAAGGCTTGATCTGAAGAATTAAAGCCTTAGCAAGGACTGCTTTGGGCACAGAGTAAGATAACATGCTTCTTGAAATGTCAGTTTGCTATGAATAAAGTAAATTTTAAAAAATAATAAATGGTGCATTCATTCAATGGTGCACCATATATAGATTTGGGGGAAAAAAAAAATAAAGCTTCTGTTGAACAATTGAACTGTGTCCCCAACATTCCTTGAAATAGATTACTTCATCCGTTCATTCTTCTTAAGTATATCCATCTGGCAGCATAGATAACCTCTGTGCACCTGCTCAAAACTTGGCTTTTTAGGTTACTCTTTGCATTTTACTTTCCTGCGTGGATTTCTGAGCAGTGTGCAATGCATGCATGGGCATGAAAAAGGGCTCCAGGCAGCAGCTCTGTGACATAGGTCTACCCTCAACAAGTAAGAAAAATAAGCATTTCTTCATTTCTGACTTAAAGCAAACAGCACAGGGCACAGCCCATGGAGGCGAGGCTGGGTAGAGAAAGGTGAACTGGATTTCTTCCCTTGTATACCATCTAGCAAGGGCTGGATACACACACATCTGCATACACAGAAAAAAAAAAAAAAAAGACTGGAGAGATTAATAACCCATAGATGGAACAATTTTAGATGCTAAATTTTAGGTTCTAAAAATTCTGTTTAGAAATACAGGATTTTTAGATTTCCAAGGATACTTAGGTATCTACTCATTCCTTTATCTGCCATTAGAAGTGAAGGCCCTTAGAAATTCTCGTATAATCCTGCCTAAAAATATGTGAGCAAAGTACAGACACCAGACTAGAGCCTATTCTAGAAGCAAAACTCTCACTATGCTCTATTGAGGCTGTTCCAGTGGGAGCATCCCCAGGTCTGATGGTGGTCTTGGTGAATTTATTTTAAGGATTCTTTGTAGCTGGGACTCAGTGAAGTGATAAGCATGCAAGAAGCTGTTAAGTGAAATGGGTGTTTTGTAAGAACATGCCCCTGCAGAAAATAGGACTGCCCAATAGAAGGAAATGGGTAATTCTGGAAGACTATTGGATTCACTGAGAGCACAATCACAAAACAATTCCAATCTTTTTGGTAAATTATCTAGTTAAAGCAGAAGTGGTGCCATATGACTGTTATATTAAGGAAGAGAAAAAAGTGATGGGACTACAGGACTTGTTAACCACCCAACTGATAGGCAGGGTTTAAGAAAACAAGCATTGAGAAAGAAAGGAAAAAAATAATTATTCTAGGGATATGTAGAGATAGGTGATAGATAATTGCTAGGTAAATAGCTGTATGCATTTAGATTGTAATATCTGTTAATTTTGTGTATGTATCCTGCCTTTGAAAAGACAGCTTTCTTCTTAGAAAACTGTATGGGTCACAGCTACTTCTTCTAGATCTCAGTTAAACTTGTGACACTGTAATCCACTGTGTCATTCTATGAGACATTTTTGGTTTAAACTGGAGGAAATAGGGATCAAAACAGGACAAGGGCATAAAAGAGGACTAACCAACTTTTAGAGCTGACATAAGAACTAAGTGTTGGTGTAAAGTGTTTTACATCAGGGAGGCTCCTGCTCCTCTTCCCAGGCGTGGACTCTTGGTGCTGATTTAGTGTGCATTTTTTAATGCACTTGGTAAAAAATAGTTGATGTGGTGCTGATATGTCCTAGTGATACTGGGTTGGGAGGGAATATGACTCTAAAGGATGGCTGGGATGGAACACACAGGAAGAACCATGTGACGTTGTAGGCTGGAGTAATTGAAATTCAATACTGCAAAATGCAAGGTCATGCACTTACGGACTAATAACGAAAGCCTCTGCTACAGACTAAGAGCTCATTTGTTAGAAATGACTGAGGAAGAGGAAAACCTGGGCATATTAACAAGTCACAGGATAACTATTAACTATCGAAGTAATGTACTTGCAAAAAACCAATGTTGACAGGAGCAGTATTTCTAGTGTGGATTAGGAAACAGGTGCATGCAGTAGGAAACTGGCTCCAGCTCAAAGGCAGTGCCAACATACAAAAACAGTGGCACACATAACTTTAGTTTAAAATTCAAATATACTTGAAATCAGTAGAGTAGTGGTCAAAAAATTTCTGTCAGTAGCAGGATCTGCTGAGATGGAAATTGACCAAATAATGAAAGAACTTATGTAATATGTATATATAAAGTCATTTGTAATATGAGGAACTAGACCTGATAGCCCAGCAAGCCTATTCCAGCCTTCAGCTCAGAAGGATTTCTTTTTTGGCCCTCATGAGAGCTGCAGTAGCTGCTTCCCTTCCTGTGCTCCCCAGAAGGGCTCTCTGGTGTAACGCGATGCAGCCCTCCATGGCTCTGTGCCCAGCTCCCTCCCAGGACAAACCCACGAGTTCTCTCTGGTAGCTGCAGCCAGGAGGCTCAGTGCCACAGAGACACAGACTCCCAGTGTGACAGGGAGGGAAGGTCCTAATGCAGGAGGAATCCTCTGCATGTCGGATGCAGATGGAGAGACTTCCCCTACAGCTGGAAAAAATATTCTCTTTTGCTAAGTGCTTGCAAAGGTGTGAAAGAGACATCCCTGCTGTCTGCTTTACATATATACATAGTTTCCAAGTAATTTATAGCATTGAAATAATTATAATTTTATATTTATAAGATTTTGATCCCTGATAAAATTATTTTCAGAACAACACTTTAGTGCTGCTTTCAGTTTCTGTTCCTTCTTCATATTTACTATATGCAGCTCATTGGAAAACTTATTAGTATATAAAATAGGATATGTTGCTGAAGATACTTATTTTTCTGCAAAGTAATAAGTATTCATTGGGTATGAGCATGCAGACCTAATACACTTGAATAAGTAATGAGTTTTCATGGGATTAAATGTATAAGGAAGTACTGTTCAGAGTAGGAGACTTAAAGTCATGATGTGAAGATTGACAAACACCAGCAAAATAAAAGTGATTTCTCTGGTACAGGGAAATGTTAGATGATAGACATTGTGAAACATGAATGTATTGCCAAGGAGTTCAGTGTGAGGTTTGGTTTATATGTCTCCAAAGGCAGTTTGTTAGGAAGTGACTGGGGGGGATTAGTGAAAGGATATGAAACATTTCAGCTGTAAGTCACTAATTCAAATCCTCTCCAAGGCAGAAGTGAATAAAGACCTAAAGCACTGGAATTGATGGAGTTGGTGCTATGGCTGATCTTAAAGTTATGTATGTGCTTAACAGCTTTGTTGGACACAGGCTGCAAAGTCAATGTTATTTGTTGGCCCATGTGAAATAAGTTGATGTTCCTGATTCAATCCCACTAAGTCAGCACCAAAGGATTAAACAGCAATGAAGTGCTTTTGCACATCTGGTGCTTCTCCCACTGGGGCATGGCTGAGTGACAGGCAGGGGAAAGCCATACCTGCCTTGGGTAGAGAGGATTTTAGTCTCTAGTGCTATAAATCTGGCACCTGTCACAAGCACTAAAGCTCACATTACATAGGACAAACTTGGGGCTTTGTTTCTTCTTAAATGTTTTCACAGCTACATCTAATCAATATAGTCTTCTCTTTGTTGTAGGAAGAAGTAGTAATTAACTTTCTGTCTAACACAAGCACTCTCCCAAGCTGGCATAGAATTCTGAAGAAAAAAAACCTGTTTTGCCTAAATTAATCAGTGTCTTTTGCCAAACTCATACAACTATTGAGAGTACAGGAAAAGTATCAATGCTGCACGTCTTCATTTTACTACAGGGAAACATTAAGGCAGTCGCAGAAAATCCAGACAGACCCTGGTCAAGCATACATCAAGGTAACACTTTCAGGATTACATGGGTGGAAATAGGTACTCATTGTAGGATTAAACAGCAATGTCACAGTTTTGTGATTTGCCTCTGGAGAAGGAAAGGAGATCAAGAGCTTTTATCGTGTTCAGGTGCAAGCCACAGGAAATTAGGCTTGCTTTATAGACCATGATTTCCTGACTACACAAGCATAACAATAATTAGAAATCTTGCAGAGGAGATTATATACTGCAAATGCAGTTGTTTACCCCTAGATTCCTATTGTGAGATGAGTTTTCCAATACCATTAGTTATACTGTATATTTTCCCTAGCTGAAACAGGAAGAAAAAAGTCTACATATTATGAGACTTCTGAAGATGTATGGCTCATGAAGTCAAGTAGATGTCATAGGGCAATAAAATAAATTAATTACCATAGAAGAGGTGGCATAATCAGACTATAATTTAATGAAAATTCAGAAAAGAATGACATTGGTGTCTGTCTAACTATCTGCATGTATCTATCTATTTGTCACTTGTATCTATAGTCCATTTTCTGTAGCTTTTTGATTGAAAAGTTCACACAGATTAGAGGCACCATAACATCTCATACTCCTGCTGTCTTTGGAAGACAAATCCAGAGAAATTTGAAAAAAAAAAAAAATCTTACCTAATTTAAAGAAGAAGATAAATATGTGAAACTATACCTGGCTTATAAAAAGACTGGACATATAATAGATTCTAAGGTGATGTTATCTGACTTTGAAGCATCTGAAAAGCTTTTTAGTGACAACCAGAATAATTATTTAGAGGTGAAGACAATCTAACATGAGATCTTGTGCTAATTGTTCACAGATAAGTGAAAGGTAGAAATGCCAAAAGCATATTTCCTTTTTAAATGGAAGCTACCAAAAGTTTATTGGTGACCAAAACATTTATTTGCTGTACCTACCTATGCATGGATGTTAACAGATAACACATGGATGTTAACATGTGATATTGTGTTTAGAAAGTGCACAAACTTAAAATCTCATTACTATAACATATCATGTCCAACACACTTAAGACAGCCTGTCAGCTTTCCAAGTGTTGCATTGCAAGCTTGTTTTAGCTCAGCTGAGCCATTAGATTGTTTTAGAAATACACTGTGTGTATTATTTAGACACATGCCAACAGCAATAAGACACTTAAGCATAATTGACAGCTGCCTTATGCAATGAATGGCAAGGTGTATGTCAGAGACAGACAGTCTTCAACAAACAGAAACCATTGTACAGAGTAATGATAAGATTTCCACACAATAAATGGTACAGTTGTATTAAAATTCTATCTGATTAGATTAATCAGTGAGTTTGAATTGAGAAGGTAATTCTAATAGCTTCCCTTTCTTTGAATAATATAGTGTTAGTTATTTATCAGGCTTTGTTTGATATTTCGCAATACAGATCTCATTACTCACTACATTTTTCTTGGGTTTAATATTAATTATGATCTAATCATGATATGTATAAAATGGGATTAATTTCACCTTCTTTAATGATGTAATATCTAGATATCCACTCGTGTCACCTCAGAGTCCGTTATCTTTCTCTGGAGGACAATTCAGACTCTCTGCTTTAGGTACTATTTTCTTGGGTGAAGCAACCTGAATGATGCACTTTGATAGACCCTTAACTTTTAAATGGTTAAAGTGAGATGAATGCTACCCATAGGGACAACCCTTTCATCCTTTGAAGGTGAAGATGAGATGACCTCTAGAAAAAGAACTCATTTAAACTCAGGTTTATAGAATAAGGATAAAATAGATACTGGTACCTCCCAAACCACTGAGAGTTTCAGTACCATCCACACTGGAGCCAGGAGGTCACCCTGAGCCTTGGTATGAAAGGTCATCACACACTGCCATCTTTCCTGTTTGCAACATCAGATGTGACGAGAACTGTGACTATTGTATCCACTGTATTATCATGGAATCAAAATTTTGATCCCTTTTTGGCAACAACAAATGACAATGAATATGGAAATTGGACTGTGCGGTGGAATTAGCAGTGGTGAGGACTGAGACCTCCCTGAGCCTAACTGCTCTCATGTGCAGTGCATCTACAGACATCTACATCTGCAGATACATTACTGATATTTAAAACTACCCAAAAAATATGCTGAACACTGCATTACTGGAAGACAATGAGAGAAAAACATAAGCTCTTACAATGGGAGTTAGTAGATGACATAAAGTTTCATGCTGGACTTGATTTAGACTTCAATTGTGTGGGATGGTGGTATGGTGAAGAGTGAAAATGATGCCACATGAACTCATAATTGAGATATGTAAAGAAATATGCCCTGTATATTGGAATTACATTTTTTGTTTTCTTTTGGTAGCTCCAAAAGCAGTTTTGTATGCCTCTGAAGTAATAAAATTATTTTCACATGGTCAATACTGCAAGATGAGAGGTTCAAAATTACTCTGGTGTATGTGCCTATTCCCTCTGCTGGAAGGGGATTTCCTTCAGTGACAAATTAAAAGAATTTATCTGTTTGGTTTTTTTTTTAATGAATACTAGAATGATCTATGGTAATATTGTTGTAGTGGAGATGGTAATCTTCAGGTGACTAACAGTAAACAGCAGCCAGGTCACCTTTTTGGAAGTTGCAAACAGATCCACAGTGGTACTTTCTTCATGACTTGGATTCCCAGAGGAGATTTTCAACCGTCATGTGAACAAGTCCTGGAAATATTGAACATTCAGGACATGTTTTCCTGAGAAGCCTTGAGTGGAAGATTTAAAAGTCATATGAACAGGAACCTCTCATTTTGGCTCTGAGCTGTGGAATGCTCAGCACCTAGAAAAAGCTATTTAGCTCTTATGTCTAGGGAAATCATTCCTTTATGAAGAAAATTATACATCAGATTCATTATATGAAAATGAATGTGAAAATCTGAAAATTGGTATTTAAATTTTCCTCCTTCATTCACTTGTGTCAGGAGTTTTGTACCAGCAGTTGTGGTCCAGGAAAAAAAGTAAGCACGACTATTGGCACCAAGTTAGTTAACCTGAGGTCTGAAACATAGTTATTGTCTTATATGTGGTTTATTGATATTTGTTTAAATTATTTTAATGATCTTTTATTCAGGTACAGTATATCAAATGCTGAATAGATTAATTCTCATCTAAGACAGAAGGACAGAATGATCAAAAGGAAGGAAGGATTATGCTATTGTCATCACTATTAGTGGGTTTATTAATTAGACAAAATTTGGTATCTTACAGTTTGTTTTATGTAGAAAGGGAAATAAATTATGAAGGAAATAACAGTTTAAAAAGCTGTACATAATCTATTTCCTCAAGCATGACAAGTCTGAATACAAATTTCACGAATTTCACAGTCATCATGGTTTTTAGACAGCTTTCTACCTAAATACCCTTATCCTACATCCTGTCACTGAAAGCATGGCCCTAGAGCCACAGAGTAGCTTCCTTCCAGCTGTGCTTCCTACCCTTCCAGCTGTGCCAACTCTCTTCTCTTCCTCTGTCTGGGCACTTCTCTTTCCTTTTCAAAATCCAAACACATCTATTCAGGTAAGGATGATCCCTGAGCCACCTTACATTTGTCTCCAGATTGAACAGTGTTTTGTGTTTATGTTTTGTTGTTTGAGATTTCTATTACATCAGCTTCCTTCTCCTTTAACAGAGGTTAATGACTTTTCAAAGTTATCTTAAATGAAAGGTAGTGGTCAAGCCTAATAGTTCCCCTGAATTTTAATCAAAGCTATAAGAATGTTTTAAGACTTTCCGAAAGTAAGTTTAAAGTTTTACAGGCTATTAAATGTTAACCTGGCCTTTGACAGCAATAGTGTGGTTTCATCAGCTCACACTATGAAGAATTAAGGAAGCTGGAGTGCAGAATGAACTTCCCACTCCCACTCACATCCACCAGTACTCCATTTAGTTTTTAAATACTACTCACATATTACTGTGAGATCACTGGAAACCACAGGGAATCCTACTAGCAATCCTGCTGACCTCCATCAGCTCTTCCCCTGAGCTAAAAAAAATTGGTAGCAAATATTTCTCTGTCTTTCTGATAAGCTTGATGGGTTCATTACTGCTTTTTAGTTTGCTAAAGCTCAGAATAAAAGTAGTCATATAAAATTCTTGAGCAGACTTTCAATTTTATTCATACTACTTGATAGTACTGTGTTAAAACACATATCACTGCACAAATATGCTAGCAGTTTTTCAACTTGAACTGTTGAAATTAAAGCAAAGAGATGTGTATTTGGGCATGTTTTATGCCAGTAGAGAATGCTCTCCTAGAATAGTTCTTTGTCAAATCCAGCTTTTAATATAAGTGGTTGTAGAGCTCCCTTCATCTAGTAAGCTGACAGGTCTGGTGTTAAGTTTCATCCTGTCATGCTTACTTATAATCCTTGTGCCAAAATAAACCATTCCTTTCAGTCATGGTATTTCTGGTTTGCAAATAATTATGATGTTACCATACCCATCTTAAGTCTCATTTGGTCAACCTAAAAACGTGTAGAATTCTTTCCCTCTTTCCTTGTAAAGCAACTTTTCCAGTGTCTTTTCCCTCTATATTATATTTTTGTGAATTATTTGCTATTAATAAGCATTATTCCAATATTCATTTTACCCCAGGCTTTCCACAGTTTTTATTAATGCAGTGAGAACTGTTTCTATGAGGAAGAAGTGTACAGTACAAGTCATCATGGAAAAGAACTAAATTTTATCCTAGCTAAATAATTTACCCCAGAATACATAGATAAGCCCTGTTTCTTGAGTATGATACAAGAAAAATGTTTATGTCTGCCTAAGTCAGCGATTCCCAAGCTCTAGGTCACAGCTGTGAGTAATTAAGGTTAGTGGGTTCAGGAGCCCCACAGATATGCAGCAGGCAGCAGAGACAGTGGTGGGTCGAGGGAAAAAAAAAAACTGTTTTAGCAATCATTGATGTAACCTATGCCTACCATGCCTTCCAGAACTCCAAGGAGCCCTGCCATGGACAGGGAGTGCTTCTGATGGTTCCCTGCTCCCCATCAAACCCCAGCCTGGGTTCAGACAGCTGAGTCTGGTCCAGCTCATTCCTGGTATCTGTATTACTTGGAGAACAGAAGGGGCATGAGGATCACATCAGTCTTCTTCCACTTCTCACATGCCTTCATCCATTCCTTTCTAACCCTTTTCCTCAGGCCTTTCCTTTGCACTGAAGGACAGGGCACTGATTATTTAGAAGCAACCTACTCGGTGTCTGCTCTATCCAGTTCAGAGAAGGGACAACAGGATAAATATATGTGTGACACATGGGAAGGACATTAAGTCTCGGTGTGCCTCATCCTAGTTGTTTCTAGGTACACTGAAAAAAATCTGCAGAGCATTTATATCACTTTTCATGATATCCCTTGGGGAACAGGCTCTGTTAACAATGTTAATTTTTTGCCTGTATAATGGCTCTTCAAGATCTGCCTGAGCTAGTGGCAACATGCATTCTCTTTTATTTTTCTATCCTTATGATTCACATGAGCCATGATATCTACCAAAACCTGAGTTGTTTTAATTTTCTTTGAAAATTAAGAGGGATCATCCACAGGAAAGATCCTTTGCCTTTGGAGAAATTGAGCTCCTGTCCCTGCATAGTGCTATCACAACCTGACACAAGTTCATATAACCATGATTTCTCTAGAGAGACCACATATAGGGCAAGTACACAAACTCCTTTTCTTCATCTTCTCCTGCTACCAGACTCTTTCTCCAAATGTCCTGATTCCTGACTGTTCAGGAATGCTCTTTTAGAAACACTAAACCTTCTGTTTAGTTGTTCTAGCCATGCTTTTAAAAAGACTAGTAGTTTTAAGTGGAATCGGGAGCACTTGGAAAAGGCTGGAGAAGAATCAAGATCTCTAAGAATCTCTTTTTCTTCAATCCTTGTCCAGGGCTTTGCTACAATCCTGGCCCATGTCTTTGTTCTCATGCTGACTCTTGCAGCCTTGCTTTGTTGTTACACATGCAATTCATCTTGTCTTTAAATAAATGATATTATTCTCCTGATGTTTTTTTCTTTTATAATACAATAGTTTACTTCCTGGTCATCTTATATGTCAGGTTAATGCTTTTTTTTCACTACTTTTAAATTTACATGTGAGTCTGCCTCATATACATCCTTCTGTTTCATTCTAGCTCTGCTTAAGAAGGGAAAAAAAACCACCAAAAAACTGGCGTATTTTAAGTGAAATTAAGAACACCTGGAAAAGGCTGGATGAGAAGGATCAAATAATATAATCAAATAATAGAATCATAGAAATGTTTAAGTAAGAAAAGGCCTCTAAAATCAACCATTACCCAGCACTGCCAAGTCCACCACCAAACCATGCTCCTTGCTGCCACCTCCATTGTCTTTTTAATACTCCCAGGGGTGGTGACTCTACCACTTCCCTGGGCAGCCTGTTCCACTGCTTGACAACTCTTTTGATGATGAAATTTTTCCTAATACCCAACCTAAATTTCCCATGGCACAACTTGAGGCCATTTCCTCTTGTCCTATCACTTTTTACCTGCAGAGGCTGATCCCTACCTGACTACAACCTCCTTTCAGGTTTCTCCTGAGCCTCCTTTACTCCACACTAAACTCCATCTTCCTCAGTCACCACATATGACTCATGCTCCAGATTCTTCACTGGCTCTGTTGCCCATCTCTGGACTCACTCCAGCATCTCAATGTCTTTCTTGCAGTGAGGGGTCCAGAACTGGCCACAGGACTCAAGGTGTGACGTCACCAGTGCTGGGTACAGGGGGACAATCCCTGCCCTGGTCCTGCTGGCCACACTGTTGCTGATCCAGGCCAGGATGCCATTGGCCTTCTTGGGCACCTGGGCACACACTGGCTCGTGTTCAGCTACTGCCAACCAGCACTCCCAGGTCCTTTTGCACCAGGCAACTTTCCAGACACTCTGCCCCAGTCTGTCCTTGCAAGGGTTTGTTGTGAGCCAAAGGCAGGACCCAGCACATGGCCTTGTTGAACTTCACACCATTGACCTCAGCCCATGGATCCAGCCTGTCCAGATCCCTCTGCAGAGCCTTTTTGGCCCCTGGCAGATCGATGCTTCTGCCCAATGTAGTGTCATCTGGAACTGACTGAGGATGAAGTCAATACCCTTGTCCAGAAGATTGATAAAGATATTGGTATCCTTAAAATCCAAAGGATACCATTTCTTTGCCAGAGAGATGTGTTTGCTATGAGCATTGCCTACTACAACATGGATCAGTTAAAGCTTGACAAATATTTTAATTTAAACATTTCACAGTGAAAAGAACGATTTATTTTTTAAATAAAGCTTTTGTACTGTTTCTATGCCCTTATTTGTCTAGATACTTTAACAACTTTATTTTTCTCTCTCTCTTCCCCCCACCCCGCCCCC
>VXBB01012760.1:101645-115378 GCA_013399915.1 Illadopsis cleaveri
TTGATATTTTCTCACTAAGTGGTCATTTTTAAGGTTATTTTATTTACATTTGTTGGTATTTATTACATATATGAAATATGTAAATCTTTGAATCACATCAAAAAGTTACTGGAAAGGAGGATGACAAAAACTGATTAGAATAGCTTTCTGTATTTTGGAGGCAACCTATTTCTCTACACTGCACTGGGAAATCCATCCCAAACATCAACCTCCCAGCTGAGCACAATATAAGCAGCTCTCAGGAGGCAATGAAAATTTCCAGTCCCTGACAACTTTTATGAGCTGGGATTTCATGGCTGCCCTTTAGTAAAAAGCTGTGGCTTCCCTTGAATAAAACATTTGTATTCTATTGCTACCCTGTCAGTCCTTACCAGAAACTCCCTCTGTTTAAAAGATTGTCAAAACTTATGATGGAACCAATTTTTTTTTTTCTGCAACTGTAATATTCAAGGCATCTTATATAGATAGAACTAAGTGTCTGCTTTAAACCACAATCCATATAAATTAAATTGAAAATAACTTTTACAATAATGTATTTATGCATGGTATTTTTAGTACTTGCTTTATGTTTCATATAAAAGACCAAAATTCTGAATTCTGGGAATCTTTTCTCAAAAAGCTTTTTTGATATATATTGCTTCCAACATCCCAGTTCTTTTACATGCAAAAAGGACATTAATATGAATGAGAGTGATTTGTAGGGCAAGGAGACTCTCAGAATCAAGATGCATTAAAAGGTTCTTAGAGGAGGATTTTAGATAGAGGGAAAAAAATCGTGGAATTATTCAGTGAGTATGCATTTGACTAGTCTATCCTAATGCAAAGCATTCAGTATGTATTTTCTGACTCTTAATGCAATATTCTAAACTAGTGGCTGTTGGACCAAGTAGTGAATATCTTCTTAAAATCATCTGTACCTGAAAGTGCTTGAGTTAAAACTGATTCGTGTTTTATTTCCTATATATTCATGTTGTTATACATATATATATATGTATGTATGTATGTATGTATAGATATACTTCAAATTTTATAGAGCGAAAATATATCCAGCCAAAAAAATCATGTACTATCACTGAGGAAAATAGCTAGCTAAGCTTCAGATAAATGTATAAGGTTCTGTCTGGAAAGACTGAATCCATTAATGAACTAAACTAATAGGTCAAGAAAAGTAATTGCCAAATAAATATTTTATTAGCATAGTTTTGTGAAACTTGTTAATGGTTAAGCCTACTAATCCTACAGTAGTGGGAATTTTTGTTCAATATCAGGTCATTATTCAATACATATTGTCTCCAGTTTCATACAAAGTGACTTTCTGGGCATGACTGGAGAAAGGTATTTTCACGTTAATTGAACACTCTAGGATACAATGGATGAAATCTGTTGCTGTTCTAACTTTTTTTTCTGGCTAAATGATTGGGGCAATCAAACAGAGCTGTATGAAGACACATAAAAAAAAAGTCACTCTTATTTGCAATAAATTTTCTTTCATAACTGAATTTTCTCTAGAAATCATAAGTTATGGAAAGGCTGGTGTCAGGCATAGAAACATTCCTTAGCTCAGAATCTCATTTTCCACAAGTGATTTGTAGAGATTCAGCCCTCCAAGGAACTCCAGTCAGTTAGGAGAGGAGCTGTTTGTGAATGCCAGCATGGATGTGGGATTACCATGGATGTGGGATGGCATGTCCCTACCCTCATCATTTGTAAATCCAAGTTTTGCCGTTTACTTTTTGCCTTTCCCTTGGAGTCAAGTGTCTCACCATGGGAAACTGGTGGAGATGGGAGTTGCCATGTGCCCCATGTGACGCCTGGGGTTTCACAAGGCAGCCATGGTACATCTTGCTGACTCGTGCTCTGGGCACACACATTTCTCAGAAACTGTTTAACTAGGACAGATCCCCATGGATCAAGCAGCAGAGGCAGCTTCTCTGTGTTCAGGGCACACTGGAAATTACCCTGTTGAGGCAGCCCTCTCATACTGGTGCTAAAAACCAGAAAATCCAGAGCTCAGTGAGCAGCTCACAACAACAGTTTGTCTTGCCTTTCTCTTTCAATTCTGTTAGTTTTCTTCCTGTTGTTTCCAAGGCAAGCCTACTCTACACTGTTTTTCCTGACTGTGTCTAAGTTCAAACTCAGATGGTATTTATTCTGTCAAAACCACCATTAACACCAGTGGAACATTTTTAGATCAAGAAACCACTGAACATCAAAAAAATGCATGAAATCTGTTGCAGTGCAGATGCACCATTTTAATTCAATACCAGTAAAACAACTCAAATGCGTCTCAAATTTCTATAATTTATGCTTTTCTAGCTTTGGTTTCATCCCTTATCCTTAGTATTTAAAAAAGAGAAAAAATGCAAAAACTTTCATGTTTGAAGCCAGGACTTTTTATGATTCAATAATCACTGCGGGTAGATTTTAAAACTGACCAAGGGAGCATCGCTTTCTCAGGACACTAAATCAATTTTACTAATTTATGTTAATATTTGAGCATGGAAAATACTTAATGATTCTCTCTTATCTAGTCCAGATTGATTGATTTCTTTTCCTAAGAGTGCAGTTTATGAAAATATTGTCTAAACTAACTGTGAGAGTGCTAGAAGAACATAAACTGTGTAATTCTTATGTATAATTTAAAAAGCAATTTCAAGGCTCCAGTTCTATAGCTGCTCAACATATAAAATTCTCACTTAGCTCTGCAGTTGGAGGAGATTCAATAGAAGTGATTTTACAATTGATTTCAGTAGGTGTTTTGACTACAAGGGAAGAACAAAATTGGCCAACAATGTTTGTAAAATGATTTTGGATTCTTGGGAGTGAAGGCACTACAGTGTAAATTGTTATCATTTTTATGAGCTGGAACACTCATTCTATCTGAAATTCTCTAAGAAATTGCTGAATTTTAAAGGATTTGCATCCATAGTCTCATTCTTTGCTCCCCCTGTTAAGAATGAGCATCCATGTAAACAGGAATGCCACAGTTGTAGAACTCACACTGTATATAATGAGAAGTAGTACAGGTCAGTAACAGAGCAGAAGAGGTTTTAGGGCAAATTCCTTCTTGCCTTGCCTTTAATCTCGTGATTTCTGCATTCCAAACATACACAGTGGTGACAGCTTCCCTCTGGGACTATTCCATAGTTTGAGATTTAGGTATTCTTCAAAATTATAGGGGATTCATGGTCAAAATCCTGCAGAAATAGGGTTTGTAACCTGTAGCTGTAGTAAATTAAACCAAGTCTGTTCCCTGGCTCAGAAGCCAGCTGGCATGATCTGCCCACATCTATGCTATTAAACTCTCTTTCCAAAACAGAGTGTCTGAATCCAAACTGCCTATTGGGAATGATCTTTGGCCCATGATAATTTCCAAATTGTTCCAGTGATTTTTTGGAAGAGGGCTCGCATTCACCAGCCAAAACCTTGTCAGGGATTTTGTCTTCTTGCAATTCAACAATACAGACAGCTGAGTTCCAGCCCCTGGACTATGTGCTGACTCTGCTGTAATTTTTTGGTCTAGATGTGCTTTCTATCTATTCCTGGTGCTTTTTATTTCCCGAGCACATGCCCTACCTACGGGATAACGTATCAATGGAAAGTGTTTGTGATCTGTCATCAGAATAAAACTATTAACTCTCTGAGTCCTTCAGTGGACAGATATATCTGATGTGAAATCCTGAGCTAGATGCTAGGGACACCAAACACCCCATTTTTCAGAGAAGCTGCAGGCAGCTCCTCACTCAGCACAAAGGGTGAGTTTAGAAATCTACCATGGATGGCCAGCTGATGCCAGGTGTCTAACTTCTAGCTACTGTACTACTTGGAACACTTACTCTCATGGCAGTATATGTACTTAAAAGGATTTGGGTAAAGTTGCAGTTTTTTCCTACATCATTCCTTAACTTTGCATGACTGATACAACTGCTTTAGTAATGTTTGCTTAATTGCATTTGTGCATGAAAGACTGTGATATCTAGCAATATTTATATCTGTTCATTTATGTAAAAAAAACAAAAAACAAAACATGCTCAGGAAAATGCTAGTGGGAGAACCCTGTGTGCAAGAGATTGATATGGGGAAAGCAAAGAAAAAACATTTTCGAAAAACTACTGCCATAGTTGCTCAAATATCTTTAGCATTATTGTAAATATCTTCCATTGGTATGTGATTTTGTATATATTTTGCTTGTCTTCCAAATGCAAAATACATTTGTGGAAACTTGATATTTTACATCTGACTGACTAATATAGTAGAAATATACAAGAATGTTTACTCACAAAAAGCACTTCTTCGGGGCTGGAAAAGTCTCAGGTTATCACAGCTATATCAGGATTCACATTTCAGACAGGTAGTTATCTGGGGGATGTGGTGATGGTATTTTTGATGTTATTTTCCTGTTTACAGACATTAACACTCAACAATTCTGCTTGTAGAACAATTCACAACAACTTCAGGCAAAATGAGGATGGATAGTTTTAGCAGTTTAAGTAGGTGGTTTTCAGAAATCTAGTTGAATTCAATGAATCTTTTGCAACACTATTGACTTCAATAACCCACAATTGAGGAATGAGTACAAATAGCTGAGGAAAACAGAAACTATTTTCAAGTTATGGCTGCCCATAGCCCAAAAAAGAGATAGTGGCAAATTTTCTAGGGGCAAAAACAGGTGGGCATTTCTCATTGATTTGCTACCCTTTTTCTACTCTTGAAAAAGAGTGCTACTGTCAGAGGAGCAGTTTGCTTCTGATTTCTGAAAAGTATGAGCACTAAAATTCAAAGAACAAGGTGAATGAAATTAGGTGAATGAAAGGCAGGCTTTAAAGAGATTTAGGGAATATTATTACAATAAGATTATGCAGACAAAGGAAGTCTCATCAAGTAAAGGCTAGGCTCAAGTGTAAGCTACTTTACAGACACAAAATCAAAGTTCTTATCGTACTGACTTGAGAAAGCAAATCCCAAGACTAATTTGTTGCATATTTATTTATGCATATTTGGTGTCTTAGAAAAAAACCCACCTAGCTGTACATGTGAAACACCAGAATGTCACTTTGGTATCAAACTTAGCCAGAAAATTATAACTGAGATCTAGATTTTCTTTCTCACGGTGCCTTTCTTGGACTATCTTGTTCCCATGTGCAAATGAATCCTACTTCATCCCCTGTGTACACTTCAGTATTTGTTAACCCTATATTTTGAGAAAGCATGACCTGTATTTTAAAGTATCTAGGTAAATCGATTTTGCTTAAAGATAATCATCATCATCTTTTAATTGAATTTGCAAAGTCTGAGCTATCATAGATATGCAAAAATCAGAGTAATGCCAATAAATGTGGGATTTCAAGGGAAAGGGCCAAAATCCTTTTATTCTGACTGTTGTAGGAATTATTTTTAGAGCTGGAGATATTTGTTAAGGGTGGTTTGCTTAGTGTGATTTCATTCTGGTTTGGTTTTGCCATATATTTGGGTGAGGGGTCTTGGGAGATTTTTTACTATTCTGTCAAAATGTTAATAGGCTATAAAAAGATTGTCTTAAAACTTACAAAACTCCAGGGACAACACTAGGTCCAACAGATGAAAATGTCAAGAAATTCTCAGGACTTAAAGTTGCAGATTTGAATGGACACTATATTTTAGCCATTTAGAATGGTCCAGCCAGCAAGCAATTTTAATGAAAATCCATATACATATGTGTATGTCTGTGTTAAGTCTGTAATGATGCAAATGTGCGTAGGTGTCTGTGTGGGTCCATGTTACCTGTAGTCCATGTTTTCACACATTTCTTCTAGGGTTAGATCTGACATTCAAACTTGAGAATACTGTATACAAACTGTAATGCCAAGCATTCTTTTTCTCCCAAACATGTGCTTCTATCCTTTCTTCCATAAAAAACTGAGCCAACACCCAGGCTGCACAATACCTCTATGGTGATAGTTTTAAGATGTGATAACTTCTGGTTTACCAATGCAAAAACACTTTCAAACACTAGATGTGGAAAATTCTCAATGTGTCTTGCAGAAATTCCCTCTGGCATTAAGACCTGATATGGAACCGAAGATTGACTTTCAAAGCAGTAATAACTGTTCTCACTCAGAGGGAACCAAAGAGAAGACTTCAGCCAGACACATTTGAGACAGCATGGGGTAACTTTAATCTGTTCTAGAAGATTTCTAGTTTGTCTTTGGTTAACTGTGATAGAATTTGAATAAAAAAAACTCCATAGGAGTTAAAACAACCAACCAACCTCCATCCCCCAACCAAAGATCAGAGTATCATGGAATACTCTCAGAGCAGTGTTTCAATATCCTCTAAAATACCTTAAAAATGCTCTTTGAAACTTCTTTGATATGTGCAGAAAGGATAGTGGTATGGTGACTGTATATAAAGATTTTATTTCATTGATTTACAATGATCAGTTTAAACTTCCTGTGTTTACTATGACATGTCACATTCAAACCCTTATTTCACATCAGTTACACATCTCCATTCACACAATAATATACTACTACAACAGACTCCTGAAAGTATATAGATTGCTTTCAGTGTTCTCAATAGGTCTGATAGAAACAGAAATCACTTATCCAAGAATTGCTTTTTGAAGAAATAAGCTATTCATTCAGCTAACTGCTGGGATAAGGAAAAAACAGGAAAAATGGGAAGAGCTGTCCTCAAGAGTCATACAGAATTCTCTGGAACTTTTTTAGTTATTGAGTTGACTCTGCCCAGATCTAAAGGTTTCTATCAGCTACAGCTGAAGTTGATTAGAATTTTTGTATTATTTCCTGGGTATTAAGGGTAACCAACATCCATCCCCCCCACCCAACGGAAAGGAAGGTATTATCAGTTGGCACTTTCAAGCCTGTGTAAGCTTGCAGAAATACAGACATTAAATACAATTGAGAGATGTGTCTTGTACATTTCCTGGGATATGGGAATATGTCTACTGGCAGGAGCTCTAGAAGATCAATTTCTGCAATAGATGGCTTGTATTAATTACAAATTTTGAATTTGTAACAATATAACTCCATCATTTCTATAAAACAATATTTAATATACAACAAACTTTCACCACAAAAACACAATAAAAACACCTTTTTATAGTTTCAAGAATTGATTACAGGTTTCTCATAAAAACATTTTCATAACTAGAATCTTAATACAGAATGATTTTTTCTATGCCAAAATACATTTAGATGGTAAATTGTTTGTAGAAAAAGATACAGAGAGAAATGGGGTTTGCTGGCATGTTATCCATTTTATTTCATTCTTTCATGGTCAACTTTAAAGCAAAGTTAAAAATGTTTGTCATAAAATATTTTATTGTTTTATCCAGAGTCTTAACCAGAAAAGAAGGAAGCTAATTGACTTATTCTGTGTTTCAGTGTCTCTCAGGTGTACCCAGAGCAGCACTTAGCACACACTACCTGGACCATAACTACCTGTTGAGGGTTTTTTTGAAAGATATAACATTCCCATTAACTTTCAGCTTTAGGTGCCCACAGAATGAGGAGTGGATTCACTGCAACAGCTGAATTGCATTTATCAAATGCAACACCAGAAAAAGAAAAATCCACATAAAACCACATAGGAAGATTGATCACACATTTTTATTAGAGTCTTTTGAACAATTGCATTATGTTGTTCCTTTATTTAAAAACTCTTGCAAAAAAAGACATTGGAGTGGACTGGTTTCAACCCTGAGCATTAACACTGCATATCAAGTACTGTAGTAAAGAAGCTGGTTAAGTTTGTAGCACTAGCACAAGTCACTGATATTAATCCTCTAGGTGATCAGGTTTTTACAAAAAAAATACATAGTTTTCAATAAATAATGCTTAATTTTACAACTTTGATACAGCAATGTCATACACTGTTTTGACACATACTAAACTCTGCATGCTATATAGTCTACTAGAAGACAAAACTTTGCCATGCATTTTCTTTTTCTAGTGCTAGAAAACACTTTGTCCTCCAGTGCATTGCCTCAAGCAGCCTTACCATCTTCCTTCCCTCACAGCAACAGGCCGTGCACTGGCATGCAAAAACCTCAAGAAAAGGTTTCCCCCCCACCATCACTCAGACTTCTAAACAAAAGTACTTTTCAGCTTTTCCCCCCAAGACCTGGAGTGGCTATGAAAACTAATTTCATGTGGCCTCGAAAAGTCTTTGAAATTACATATTTTAAAAGTGTCATGCTTGAAAAACTGCTCTAAAACATTCAATTTCCCCCACCTGTGGCCATCATGCAACATCATTGAAATGTTGTAACCATCAAAAGTCCCACATTGGAAAACAGGCCTCCATTTTAAAACAGCCCACCAAAAAATAAAAGGAAATAAGAAAAAAAGTATCACAGCATTTATGTAAAGACTCCAAAACGCCAACATATGTACAAGAGCAAAACCAGATACAAATTGTAAATGAACTAACAATGGCATATAACTCTTCTCCCTGGCTTTGCCAGGAGTTGAGGCAAGTTGGTTTTGGAGATAAGCAGGACGATGGAAACAAAAACAAATTGTGACAATGGGAGTTCCCGGATTAATCATTATTACTTGATCAAATTTCTTCAAGCAGTAAATCAATGTCTTGATTTTACTGGAAGTGTGAAATTACCAAAATCTAAAGTCTTATTCAATAATTCTAAATCAAATCTACTTCTGAACTTTCACAAGTCTTAGAATTTTGGCATCCTTGCACTTTTTCATCCTGCAAGATTGCACTTCACAGAAAATCCAGATGTAACTAACCACAAAAGAAGAAATTTGATTAATTAATAAGGATTGAAACCTCCATTCTCACACTTCCAGGTTGTTGTTCATCATTGAAAACCATTCACCCCTTCTTATCCATATTGCTTTAGGGGTTTCCTTGTATCTACAGAAGTCATTCCTTTTAAATTGCTGTCAATCACAATTTTTCTAAGAGTTTTTAAAATATTCCTATCTTTGCACTGGCATAAGTATTGGGTTTTCTAAGAGAATCTCACCCCAAAGAAGGTATTACTTTTATACATGAAATATTACGAACTTTTGCTTCCCTTTTTGTAAGTCATTCTACATTTTCTGCACATTTGTGCTTTATATTGAATATAAAAATAGGTCTTTAAAACTCTATTTACTTTAAACTCACTAAAAAACTACTTGCTTGTGAAATTCTCTTACAAATTCACTGCATCCATGTAGAGAAGATAAAACTAATTAGGCAGTTAATTGGTATAGGTAGTGTGCAAAAAAATTAAAAATTAAAACAATCACAGCCTTGGATGTGAATGAGGGGAAAGGAAATTAATCAAAGAAATACAACTGTCTAGTAGGGGAAATGTAAGGCAACCCATTGTATTAAGTTTTTGTTGTTTATTTTTTCCTGGCCTTTCTTACAAATGAAGGTTAGGAGGAGCTAAGACACCTATCCTGCCAGCAGCCCTTGAGGCAAAAAACTCCCATTAAGCTCAATGAGAATTTTTTATTTTTTTTAACCAGAGCAGGTTTAAGGCCTTACTAGGCAACAATTGTGAAGATGTAAAACGGAATTCATGAACTGTTTTGATTATCAAACACCTAAAACTTATATGGCCCTGACTTTGACCCCACACCAGTTTTCCCCTGGTGTAACAACAGAGTTGCACTTTCCTCAAAAAGGCAGGAGTGAAGGATCATACTGCACCCATCCAAATCACATTCAATAGACTTGAAGTTTCATCTGAATGTCAGTGAATGCCTAAAAAGCATGTAGCACTTAAAGGACGCTTGGAATGAGCCTTTCTATTACATTTATGAAAGACTGCACTTAAAGAAAGAAAATATTTCTTAATTGTGGTTCTTTTAAAAGGATGGGGGGAAAAAGAGTAAAAACATCAAAAAGGGGGAAAAAAGGCTGCAAAAAATGTTCACTTTAAAGATAAAAAGAATCAGCATGTTTGATTAGGTTTTACATTGAGTTGACATTCTCAGTGTTAGTAAAGAAAATGTCTTTCAACATAGAAAAGTTCATTTTTCTCCCTCCTATCACTGGGTTCTATTACAGGTAGAGTAGTATTGTACAGAGACAAATGCAAGGAATGTGGGGGAAAAGGCCACAGGAGATGCCAGGCCTGCAACAGGACTGCTCTAGCATGTCAACAAAGATTCCTAGGTACATTAAAAAAAAAANAAAAAAAAAAAAAAAAAAAAAAAAAAAAAAAAAAAAAAAAAAAAAAAAAAAAAAAAAAAAAGGAAAGAGAAACGGAAGGTATGCATATTATTAATCACAAAATAAAAAAGAGTAGCTAAGCAGATGCCATTTTTCATGAGTAGGTGATAGTTTTTCACTCTCACTGAGATCAGTAGGAGCTTAGGCATTCAACAGCATCAAACTTCAACCCTAACTATGCAGTGGCTTAAACAGAACACTACCTAATTTTTCCTTGAACAATATGCAATAATAAACTCTAAAATAAAAGTAACTCAAGTGTTTGGCCAAAAATAATTGTTTCCCTGCACCACATACCTTCACTCGAAATATTCCTCTGATCTAGTACAGCATAATTCCGATTTAGAAGAAAGAAAAGATATACTTCTGAGTGGGTATTATATTTGACTAAAGTAGACCTGTTGCTCTTTTAAAATATGCCTGACTGCTCTTTAATTGGATCATTTAAATCAGCTATCCTTGAGTAATATTTTAAATGGTAATTTTAAAAACAGCTTCCAAAAATACATGCAAGTTAAAACTTTTTAGGCTGAGACACAGACCTTATTACAATGCAAACTAAATGCAGCCTGTATTTGACCATAATCATTCATAACTCATTGAACATCTGTAAAGCACAAATGTTTAATGACACTGCCTATTATCACTTTAATAAACAAGGATGCATATCAGAAGAAAGGGACAAGAAAGAACAAGTCACCCTACCCTCATGATAGCTTGAAGAATTACTAAGAGAATTTTGGCTCAGTTTTAAGACTTAGAACCTGATCAACTTACTCCATCACCCTAGCCCAAAATGGGATTTTTGATAGCAGGATAGTGAATGGCTAGGCTAGAGCACTTCAGTGTATCTATTTTCTTTCAGTCTTTTGCCTTAGAAGAGATAAATGTCATTTGTTTTAAATCTGATTTCTAAGTTATTACATGGAGAACACACTAATCATTTGAGACCAAAAACTGAAAATTCAAGAAACTCTGTTTTATTGAGGACTATCCATTGCCAAGGATATCTTGTATATTGTAATTAAGTTTGTTTTAAAACACAGTTTCTCATAAAGAATTATCACAATGCAAGACATAAATTTGAGTTCCCAGATATGCTATATCTCTTTTCTGATAGCAAAGATTTAGGCCAAACAACTTTTATTTAGAATCATGAGTGTTTTATTATTAATATTATTATTAGAAAGAGATCAGATTATATTAATCATTTTACTACCAGTTTAACTAACCTAAAGTAAGATATCTCACCACTTAAATGCCTAAGAGTTGTCTTTGATTAAACATAACATGCATGCAGGTTTTAATGTTATGTTTTATTATGCCTTACAAATGCGTATGCAGGATTTTCATTTCAGCAAGTCTGAAAGCCTGTAGCAGTGGTTGCCACCAAAATACCAGCACAGTGAATTGTCCCTGTAAACAGCTGGGTCATTAATTAGCGACGAAAAAAAAAAAAAAAGTNGCGGGGGAAGGCGGCAGAGCCGAAAACACCCGAGGCGAGCCAGCCTGCCGCTGCCCGGAGCAGCCCGCAGCAAGCAAACCCCGGCCCCGCGGAGCAAAGCCGGTGGGAAAAAAGCACGAGAGGAGGGGGGAAAAAGGAAAAGNATTTACCAATGCCTATCAGATAAAAAAGTAAACTTCTTGAGAAACAAACTTCCACCTCGTGAGTCTGTTTATTGCCATCAGCAGCTATTTCAGAGCACGCAACTGAAATCCGATGGCTTCTAAAGTCCAGAAAAAGAAATAAAAGTTNAGCAGTCCTGACTCTCCTCCCCCCCTAGCTCTGATCAAGCACAACAGCCTACAACTACCGCTCCTCCGCGGCGAGGGGTAACAACGAGGCATCTCCAGCGTTACTGCTACAGACACTAATTGCGATACGAGTTTCTATCAGTTCCAGCTGATTTATTAAAATTGTAAAGATACAGACTTTCAGCATCAAAAAAAAAAAAAAAACCAAAAACCAGGCTATGATGTTGACAGTGCACAAGTCTGCTTTTGCCATCATTTGCTACAAAATATGCAGATGGTCTGTACTTTAGATTATATTGCACAACATGAGAAACTTTTTAAACTATGTGCCTTTTTTCTTTCTTTCTTTTTTTTTTGCTAAAATCGNCAAAGTCTGCTTACCTACAGCCGAAGCTCGTACCTCCCCCTCTTCCCCTGCCTGCCCGGAGCGGCGGGCGGCTCTCCGGAGAGGCCGGGGCCACCCCCGCGGGCCGAGCGCTGCCCGGGGCGCAGGAGATGCAGCACCGCTACCCTCAGCATCTCCACCTCGAGCCTGGCCCAGGCAATTCATCAGTAACGGGAGCGGGGGAGGAAAAAGCCCAGCGGGCACAAGACCNTCCAGTTTCATACCTTCCATCTGGGGCCCCATCCACATATCACAGCGTATGAGATACATAAAATCCTACTATAGTACAGTACATATACAATCTTTTAAACTAAGATAACAGCTCTGAGGTCTATATCACCATTTTCAATAAATCTTTACCTACAAATATTGAACAAATCTGAACTATAGCTGTACAAAAAAAGTGTTTGTTTCTTTTTTTTTTTTTTAAACCACAAGGCCTTTAGATGCAAGGATTATTTTTTAAAATTTTAATCCTTTTAAAACCAGGACATAACGTACCAACAAACTTGCATGCTAAAAACAGAGAAAAACAAAGAAAATAAAAGGGAAGAAGTGCCTGAAAAGTCTTACTGAAAAAACACAGCAAGAATGTTCCCTTTTCACTGTACAAAAATACGCCTGAAAATATATTAATTTTTAAAAAAGACTGAGGTCTGTTATGTATCAAAAATGTTTCAATACCTTTTTGTACTGAGGTCTAGGCTGTCTGGTATTCAATCAAGGAGGTATAAGGGAACAAGTTACAAAAAAAAAAGTTGGCAAGTAGAAATCACATTTGTAAAACCATAAACAATTTGATCTGAAAAGTAAACTCTGATCTTAAGTCAGTTCAGTTATTTGTAAGCGTTTGTACAGTCTGCATTTTTTCAAGCTCCCTGCAGCTTTGTTAAGAATCGGATGCATAGAAGACATCAGTTTTCTCCCTCTAAAAAAAGTTGCAATGGTCCCTTTCAGAAAAAAAAAAAAATCATAACAGTTCATTAAGATCTCTCACGGGAAAAAAAAAATAAAAATCCACAAACCCCCTTGAGTAACAGTTGTGCTGCCAAAAGACTTCTTTGCAGACCATCTTCCAGACTTCAATCAGAGACCGACAAGCTTCAAACAGCGCCTTCTGTATCATTTTTCCCCCAGTCCCATTTGCCTTTGCTGTTGTTGTTGTGATCACCAAACGTAATAAAAATTAAAAAACACAAAAATAAAATAAAAAAAATAAAATCACAACTCCCGGGCTCGGAACTAACTTCGAGATTTTTTTTTTTAAAGAAAACAAGACTTATTTTTTTAATCATTATCATCATCATCATCATTATCGCTGGCGTCGCGCCGCTCCAGCTCCGCCGCTCTCGCCGCCCGCCCTGGCCGCCGCCCCCGCTCAGTACGTGAACACCAGGTC
>VXBB01012761.1:8482-21147 GCA_013399915.1 Illadopsis cleaveri
TTTCCAAACCTAAACAAAAGGGGAAGTTTAAAAAAAAAAAAAAAAAAGAAAAAAGTGCTTTTCTGTTATTTGATCCTGAAATTGCTTAAAATGCCACTAATAGAGATGCCTTAATAAAAACCCAGTGCTCTTTTTCAATTGCTATCAATGCTCCAGAAGTATGAAGACAGCTCAGTGAGACCAGAGCATTACAGAGTTTGCTCAGAGTGGTATCAGTCACATTCACAACATGGGAAGATGCATAGTATTCTGACAAATACATCAGAGTTCAAGTATCTTCTCATTTTCCAGGCTCTGCCTGTCTTATTTCTAAAAGAAAAATTTTGCCTGGAAAGACATTGGAGGACATTATCCCCTGAAGACAGAGATAAAGGACAAAGTGAGAACAAGCCTGCAGAGTCCTCCCAAATAGGAATGTCTGTGGTGCATCTGAACACAGAGTTCCTGTTCTCACAGCCCATGAACAAATTCTCACATTTACTCTCTTGATTTCATTTTTTAGAGGAATAAGAAAATGGTAAAAGGAACACTGACCACGCAAAATCAGTATTTACTCTATCTCAAGCAATACTGAATAGCCAGAGTACTCTGTCAAGCTACATACATACATAAGGAAATGGTCAAAATTTCGGCATGTCCCATATTCAGGTAAAACTGAATAAATTCTCCATATTGCCGAATGCCACCAACATGTTTTTCAAGTGAAAAAGAAGACATGTTTGCAGAAAACCAAAGGTATGTCTGTATATTTACAAATTAATAGGACTCTGATATTTGAAAGACGACTTCTTTTTGCTCAGCATATCAGCGGTGTTGGATTAGATGGTCTCTTCCAACCCAAAGCATTCTCTGTTTCTGTGAATTCAATTTTATTGCTCATTTGGATCTGGTGTTTCTTGCCCCAAGAAAGCATTTCAAGATCAATCTCACAGGTTTTTTAATGCTCAATATGTTTTAGGAAACTAGGTTTGAGCAAGTAAACTTTCTACAACTCTCTGTAAAACAAAACACTGAATAAATGTTAAATTGGAAAGTACTTGTGAACTGTCTTAGGTTTTTGCATATCTGCATACTCATGTGCAAGAATATTTGTAGTTATAGTTACATAAATGTTAAAATCACTTCCTTACAACTGCAACCCAGAATTAGAAAATGACTGAAATTAAAATCATTATAATGGCTTAACTAAGCAAACTTCATTATTTGCAAGTAACTGACTGTGGTAGCACACCTGAGTGCAATTGACAGACACTATTCTTATAAGAGATTACAACAGACCTATTTTCACGCAGTAGAAAAAAGAGAGAGATCAGCAGAAAAAAATACTAGAATTAGTTAAGTCACCACCCTTTGTAAAGAGGTGCACACCAACTACTTCCAATCCCAAAACTATTAATGTGTTCTGCATTGATGTTTGCTCCAGCTAATAAAACCTTAGTTGGAGGAGAAAGAACCTCATTTGGAAACAGAAGGGCTGTGAGGCTTCTGTTGGGCTTACTATATCATGTCCTTTATCACTCATCACAAAGTGCACAAACTATTAGTATGTGTTCTCCCAACAAGGTCTGTATTTTCAGATCCAAAGACTTTATCCCAGGCCCTTAACTCAAGCCTACAGGGTTTAACCGAATATGCCCAAACAGCATTTGTAAATTTGACCCCCTGAAATAGCAGCTCAGTAGTTTAAATGCAGTGAAAGAAACACATTTTCCAAGAAGAAACTTCATTTGCAGTAAAATAGCTTTGCTCACGTGGCACTGCCAAACAAAAAAATTAGAGAGGGAAAAAACAGTCAAAAGAAAGAAAAAAACCCCTTTAACTTTTGTTCTTTCCAACTGTATGGAAAATCAATCGTCCTTCTGTGGAATTAATTTACTTTGTGCCCAGGTAGACAAAATTGAAAATTTAATCAATACAAAAGAAAACTTGTTTGACACATCCTGAGTGATAATGGCCAATGAGTTTGCTCTTCTGCCTCTTCTTTCCCCCTCAGAATCATTATTTTGTGCCCAAGAGCTACAACAATAATACTTAATAATAAATAGAAAGCTGTCCTACCGGAGTCACACCTGCCGGGCAGAGTTCAATGGCAGGACAGCATTCTAAAAAAGAAAAAGAAAAAGAGAAGATAAATTATGGAAAGGCCCCAGAGTACATCTCTGCCATGAGAACTCTTCTGATAAAATGCTATTTAATTACATTCTAGGTAAAAAGAGAAGCATATTTAGGAGCTAATGGCACCCTATTATTTACTGAAAGAAACACATAATTTTCCTGCAAGCACTAAAATAAAAAGAGAACAACTGTTCTGAAAGACAGTCCAAGTCTTCCACCCTCACTCAGCCATTCAATTACTGATCTACTTTGATTTGAATTTCCCTTCAAATTTAAGTTACTTTTTTATTGCAGGAATCTACAGTCACCTTAACAGTCCTAGAAATGAAAAAGCTTCTGTAACATGGACCATCCTCACATTTGGGCTACTATAAACCAAGAAAGATATCCAAAATCCCCTGGTACTCACAAAGAATCTCATCATATTAGTATCATCTTTTCCACAAAAAGGTGAGGATTCAAATACAAAATAGTGGCATGATTGCTGTCACTGTCACAGCAAGCAAGCTGTGTCAAGCAATGTCAAGTAAAAAGGCATTCTCACAGGTAAGTTTATGGTTCAGTGGGAAGACAGGATGAAACGTTACATATCTGTAGGATGACTCTATAAACATCTTCATCACTGAAAAGGAGAAAGGCATAATAGAAAATAATATTTAAATTTTGGACAGGCCATACATGATACATGACAGCTGTGGTTGTAAATGACAACACATTTTAATCATACTTCTTTAATAGGATTGGAAATCCTCAGCATATAAATCTACATGTATATAATATATATAATTAATCATTAATAATTACTCTAATCATATTCAATCTATATAATACATACGTGGCACACGAAAATACAAAATCATAAGTATTATATGTATATATGTACCATGTATATGTACCCATATGATATATATGTACCATACAAATGTGCGTAGCACTCTTAAATTTTAGGATGGATGTAATCTCCCCTAACTTCAGGTATCTATGAACTAGTCCTCCACAACTCAGCTGTTTACTCTAGGTCCCTTGTATAATCAACAGAGGGAAAGAACAACTGGTAGCAACGGAGTCCTCTGTATTTAATTCCATTTCATACAGATGTATAGTGGGGTAACAGTACTTCCAGAATTAGACTGGAGGAACATTAATTCGCACCACTAGCCCTCACTCCTCCATGATTTCTCACCTTGTCTTTGGTTTCCAAGTTAAATTGTTGCTACAGGGCAATTAGTTCAGAATCAAATGCTGATCTACAGGAAGTTCATGAGTGTGATATTAGCTGTATTTTGTCTCTGCAGATCTAACAAATATACAGGTCTTTCTTCCATACGGAAAGTTTGAGGAACAGTTTTAAACACAAAAGCATTGACCAGATTCAGTACCTTGACTGACAAATAACACCACCGGAAGTGATAAAATGAATTATTTTTTTGTTTATATGCTGTGCTGTGTTTTTGTTGACCTGAGTGGAATTAACATGATTCTTGACCTTAATTTTAAAAAGTGTTTAGTCATTTTGGAACTATTTTTGTTTGAATAAAATTTTGCCGTGTTGGGGGTTAGGTTTGTTTTTTGTTTATTTCTCTCTAAAGAATTTTTTCCCCATAAGTTACCAAGGAGACCAAATGCTGGGTACTTAACAGTACTTAACCGAAACAAAGAGGTGGCCAAACTCAGAGGGGGAGATAATGGGAGTTTTGGGGGGNTTATAATTGGAAAGGGGGGGGTGCTGCGTGGTTTACATTCTCCATTCCAAGGAAGGCTCCGGCTTTCCCTGGCAGATACCTGTCTTCCCAAACCAATACATGCCGTTACTGCAGTCATAAAGTCTCAAAGATACTTCCCATTTTTCTTCACAACCTTTTACAAGTCATTAAATGTTTCTCAAAGTAAGTTTTTGAAATATGGCAAGCCTCTGGGAAACTACTGTTTTGAAGATCATGGTAAGCAGTGTATCATTATGAAGGATTTCATCTCCCAGAATGCTGATCTAAGAAGATCAATAACTGGTTCCTTCTCCATCTTCTTGTTATTTTGTTCAATAAAAAAACCTCTCAGTTTTTAGCATTTTTATATTTTTTTTTATTATTATTCCGTGTTCACATTTGTAAAACTCCCTTAGTATTCTTCTCTCCAGACAAAATTATTAAAATCATTAGACAGGAGAGAGACTTGCTCCAGAGACTTGGAATTTACTTTTAGGGCAGAAAGTCTTGAGCCTTTAGACCCTATGTGGGTGTCTTGCTGAAGCACAGTCTCACAACACAGATGCAGGGATTCACAGGGACACTACCTCATGCTGACTGGGAATCCTCTGAGGTACTCTGAGGTACTCTTACCTACCCAGTACAGTCCAGACACTCCAAAAGACCTGGGAAGTACATCCTGGAAAGTAGCAGTATCCTTCTGATCCATTGCCTGAACAAGGACCTAGCTCCTGTGGAGGACTGCAGTGGAATAGGAAGCCTCCTTCCCCAAAGGAGAATTCAGTCTTCATAACACAAAACAAAAGCTGTAAAGCACCTGTATCTGAATAAACTACATAGATTCACATAGCAGAACTACTTAGAGGACCTCTGTTTACCGCAAAGCAACTTGCAAATGAAAACATAAATAAAGATTACCTGTCACAATCCTATGCTCTCTACAACTGAATGACCATGAAGGAAACTACCTAATGTATGAACTAAACCCATATATAATAGCTGAATGTCCATCTAGAAGAGCCACTGAGGGATTGGTCTGGAATTACAGCACAAAAAAATTCAAGCAAAGCTAAGGTGATGAAAAATGGGCTGCATTTCTTTGGTTTATAGGTGCAGAAGGGGAAAGAATAGAAAATTAATGTTGTGATTATTAAAAAAATGTGTAAACAGCCCACACAAAGGAGCCTACTTAAGTCTACCATTAAAATGCTTTGTGGTGATTTGTAGTTCTTCCATTTGCGCAGAAGAAAAGGATCCATCTTATTGAGGAAATTTGTTCAACAAAAGGTTTTATATTCAAGAAGAAAGGAAAAAAAACTATAAGAAACACTCCTTCTTGAGATCACTGAATCAGGGATTGTACATCAAGAGAGATATCCTCAAACAGGGATACTGGCACAACCCTTCCAAGTTCTCCAGTCTGACATTCTTCAAGAAAAGTAAAGTCAGGTAATATCAGCAGCTTTCTCTCACCATCTTACAAAAATTTTCCAAAAGTCAGCTCTAAGGAAGTATTCATCCTGTTTTGGTATCACCCAGGAACTGTCAACTCCTCCCTTGAACCACAGCATGAAAACCACTGCATGCTCGTTACTCTGAAAAAACATGTTTTATTTTAGTATTTCATTCTAGCTAGTACAGCAGTTCAAGAATGTGAATTTTGTCAAATATCCACTTAAAATTATTGAAAGTAAACAATTTTTAAAATGTGTGGGCTTCTATGGATAAGAGCTTAGAAACCCCAAGATCATTAGAGAACATTCTTAAAGTACTGCTGTCCCTAAAAGTATGTAAGAATGCTTTCTAACTCTGCAGACTGATTATGAAGCTCAAAGAGCATGAGCTCCAGGAGTTCAGATTATAAAATTAAAAATACAGGAAAATTTATTTAGTCATTTATTTACGTAATCACAAGCAAATCTAGCTCACAGCAAATGGAAAATTGCAGAAGGTTTCTAATGAGTGAAGCTTTACTCTATTTATGTAGAGGAACATATGGCTCCAGAAAAACTGGAAAAGAAAAAATCTGGCTACTCTAATGATGGGGTTGTTAACACAATTGTTATTTAAACACTCTGGCATTTCTCTTTCTTCAATTTCCTAAAGCCTTGCCAAGTGTTAACCATTTTCACTGCAATGCAGAGATCCTCCAGGCCATCACAGAATTGTCATAACTGCTAGGTCATCCTTTGTCTTCCTGCCATCCCCTGCTTTGTCAACTACACATCTTCCAGATTGTTCAAAAAACGAGACAGCAGTTTGACAGATACCTTTTGTTTGCAAAAGAATCCTAATTAAGCCTTGCAGAAGCCTTTCTTCTGCACAGAAAGAAACATTCTGTGGAAAACAATATTGAACCATATAATCAAGTCCTTAATAACAACAACTCCTAACTTTTATAAAAAGTAATACATTCATTCCAACATCACTTTATGGTGTCATTATTTATATCTTGCTGAGTATTATTTTGCAAACAAAATGGGCATCACTTCCTTAAAAAAATAAATTGAAAAATACTTTTAATATGCAACTGCAGAAAACCAGTTTTAAAATGTATTTGGAGCACACAATAATCAATAATTCTGATTTAGCTTGTCTCCTACTTATTACATCTCCAGCAAACCATTAACATTCACTTGGTTGATAGACTTTGTGTATTCCCATTAGTACTTTGGGGATTTTCCAAAATTCCCTACTTTGCTTTCTCAGGGTCAAAAGTCTTATAAGAAATTAGAGATTTTCGGCAGATTGTTTCCTATATCCTAACTCTTTTCTTCATACTAGCTATGTCCAAGAGAGAAAATTACACAGTTGTTCAGTGGTTTGACTTCCCAGCTTTTGGGAAAACCCAGCTTGCTGCAACCAACTAAGAACAGTTGCAATATTGGTATGACAGTGATGGGACTGCTGTGGGGTCCCCACTCCCAGGTACAGCAGAAAGCAAGCCAGCAAAGGGTACTGAGCACAGCAGCAGCAGCCTTGGGTGGGATGAAGTGCATACCCCATCTTTAGAGATTCTGGCACACAGTTCATAAAGTCAGGGAAGTCAGTTTCCTTCCTGTTAAACCATCATGCAATAATTTCTAAACTGCACTTCTCAGCAATTATGGAAATGTTACACATTCATGTCCAAATCATATCCCAGCTAGGAAGACATTTATATTTCCAATATCTGTGCTATGAATTTTCATATCTCCAGGACTCCTTATTAGGATGGTTAATCACTTTATTTTCCTTTATATTAACAGAAAGTTGACACCATGAAGTTCACTTTCTTTTTCATATCTGTTCTCTTAATACTGCCAAACTTTGCTACAGAGTGAGGTGATCAACAGACACCTAAAACCTTGCAAAAACACAATATTGATATGCAGCAAAGTTCTGATTAATGGATATTCCATAAACATCTCTTTGCAAAGAATGGAACACTTTCAGACCTTGTTTAACAAAACAAGTTCATAGAAAACAGCATAATAGTCTTCCTGCTTGTCATGATAATAAATTTTTAGATAATATAAATTTTTTAATCATTGCAGTAAAACTTGCAATGATGAACCTTACTCGGAACATGGGTTGTGTGTTTTAAAGGAAGTTGGCCTGAAATATTTTTCAGGAAGGGAGAGGGCAATAGATGCCTTTTAAGAGACTACAAGGCATCAAATTTAGGTCTCCTTCGGTCTGCTGAGACTCAATAAAATTACTTTCTCATGTAGTCAGCAAGCACTACCTTTCCAACAAGGCTGTGGGGTTTCTTACTGAAGTCTGAACCCCTCCACATGAAGTTTTCTTACATTAATGTTAGAGATTTCCTGTGTAGGGGAGCAAATATTTTAAGATGTGAGGAAACATGGACAGGTATTTTTAACTTGTGCAGTCTCCTCTGTAGTATTTAGGAGATGCTGTCTTTGCCGCTGGATTAAGAAAATGGATTTTCCCCACTCTACATGGAGAGCACTAGTTCCTGGACACAAGTCTCTCCTCTCTCCAAGTGCTAAAGCCAGGGGCTAAGCTCTGCATCACAGTCTATTGGTGGAATCCTCATGTCTAATCCCATGGCTCATATAGCCAGAGAAGTGACCTTAAAATCCTAAAGGTTAACAGAGATATTTCTTTCTATCTCACAATTCTTCTTGCATATTAGAAGATATGTGGTTGTACAACAATAGACATTACCAATATGCAGTAAAGTATCAAAGAAGGAATCACCAAGGGATGTTTCAGCTTCTTTTGGGGTGCCACATCCCTTCAAGAGGAAGCTAGTCCTACAAAATGTACCTGCTCTGTTGGGCTGAGGCAGAAGACCGAAACTGGTGGTCTTAACCATACCACTCCTCAGCATGAGTGAAAAACAATTGTTCACACTATTCAGTACTACCAGAACTACCCAATACCCATATCCAATAACATGTTCATTTCATCTCACAAACTGAAGAATTGAACTCATGATTCAGTTTCACCTTTGCAGTTCAGCTCCAGGTTAATATCCATTATGGTCAAAACAGAATAAAATACATATTGGCCATTGTATTAGAGAAGCTGAATGTGGGTCATGTGTCAGTATTGTTCTGCAAGAGTGCCCGTTCCCACGGAAAGTGTTTACTGAAGTAACAGTGACAACAGTAGCAAAAGTTCTTTAATATCACAACATAGAATAAATTTAAAGTCTGTCTCCAACAAAGCAACTAGCAGCAAAGGAAGGGGAGGAAAAAGAAGGAAATTAAACATAACTTCAGGCAGTAGACCTCTCTCAAAAAAGCCCCCACCCCACACACATGAAACAACACAGGGAGATGAGAAGACAGTGTGCACTGGGCATTGCAAGTTCTACAAATGGCAAGTATGCAGGAACTCTCAGCATATCCCTGACTAACTGTGCACTGAAAAGTGTACCCACACCAGGGGTCCCTACAGATCTCCCAAAATATTTGTAAACACACGGATCACACCAGGTTGTGACACTGAAAGAACAACATCTTTGCTAACACCAGGGCATCGCCTGAGGAGGTGTTTGGTGCAAGGCATTCCCACTTTGTGCCAGTGGTATTAAAGCAGAGGAGTTTGTGCTTTGCCCCTTCTGAGCCTCCAGTGACCTCCTGCCTTCATGCCTCTGCCCCAAGAGGCTGCAGCAGCCCCAGGAACACGGAACAGTGGTTGCTAGGAGAAGGACATGAGCTCCGTACTGAGCTTGCAAGACTGACTAAAACCACAGCAGATTTCTAGCTGCAGCTTTCTTTTCACACCTGGCAAGGGAAATGGAAATTCAGTGGAAGGAAAGCTTTGGCACAAGCAGCTGAGAAGCACTAACGTCAACATTCCATGCTCCAACTCTGCGATCCCTTCTGCATGTTTACATTTAATATTATATTAGGAAAGAGACTTTGTCCTCACTCACAGTTCTCTCTGCACACTCTTATAAAACACTCCTGAACTGCAGAGGTATAAAATCCACTCACAATTAAGGAAATAGTAATTTTCTTAGAACTGCATTTTTGCACAAATGGCAGAACAATAGTTGAGGAACTTTCAGCCTGTCAGGAAGATCTGACGCATCTTAAAAGAATAAACTATTTTTCTGTATTGGAGTAAGACATTGGCCAGAGACCAAGCATATTTCACTCTCTTTACAGCGGTATTTGGCACAGAAACACTTGTGAAAACAATGTCAATATGTGAGAAGTACAGGATTTTCTGTTGATTAAAAAGCTGAAAAAAGGGGTTAAAGAACTTCCAAGGAAGAAACTGGCAACAAAGAAACATTAAATGAAAAAGAAAAATACATGGGAAAAGGGACTAGAAAAGAATAGAGGATACAGAAGAAGGAAATGGAAGATAAGAGCCCAAAAGAAGTGAAATTCATCTCACTTAATTTCAGGTGCTTACCTTACCTTACATGTCCACATTGAGCTGTCAATCTTCCCTCTACAGTCAAAGGAGAGGTGGTCGTAATCCCCACCAGTGCAGCCTAGGGTTTCTTCCACTTGGCCAATATGGAAGCTCCCTTTGAGGTGAGATGAACAACACAAAAATTTTGCTCACAATACAGGCCACCTCTGCACAGATGAGAATGCATGACCTGTTCAGGGAACAGCACAGTATTCTATTGCTCATTCTAATGCAAAAGTTAATTCTGATATTCTTTCTTTCCGTCCCAAGAACAGAGACTCAGACATCAGACTACAATCAGCAAAATCATAATTGACTAAGACCAAATTTTTCTTCAATTATTCTTTGAAAAAAAAATTTCAAAATATACCTGTTATTTTTGATAATTTCTCAGATGCTGAAAACATAATACATTTTTTTGGCATTTCAGAGTGGACTGGAGTGAAAAGAATGAAAATATAATGAATTAAAATCCACATGTCATCTAAATAAACTGTACTAAATCACTCTGCTACTTTCCTTTCATATTTAGGAATATGTTTGCGTTGTGCAGTGCATCACTGTGCGAAGATATTCGGATTAGTTATAAAGCTGTACACCTGTGCATCATAGTACCACACACTGCCAAGATGCTGGAAGCAGGAAAGATGGGCTATTTCTGCTCTCTTCTTAGGGTATACCCAGACAGAATTTATCAATCAACTCAAATGGAGCATTGTCTTAGAGCGGCTGATTTTCTTCAGGTTCTATATGAAATGGTTTAAATAAACTTGGGTTCATGTGTTCATGAAGCATTGGGTATGGAGCTTAACTTTCAATAAAATAAAATGGATCGTTTTATCTTATTCTAACCATGTTTACTTCTTAATACTGTAATATTACCATCTTTCCATTGCTGACTAAAAGATGCTCTTGCTGCAGCTTGTGAATAACAATGGCGTGATTATTCTCCAGATTAGAGAAACACCTAATTCTAAGTTGTTATTCTAATAAAGAAGGTCTCCTTTACTGCAGGAATTCCCATCATCCATTTACTGACAGATTATTATCCTTCTGTGTCACCAAGAGGGCCATGGAGGGCAGTATCTCTAAAAAACCTGCTTAGTACAACATGGCAGTCAGATCAAGGATTTTCAACATTAAAAGCTGGGTGAAATTTAACACTTCAAGAATTTTCTCTCAAAAAAAAATCACATTGTCTAAAACAGTATTATTGTTGGCAATTTCAACAAAATTGTTGATTTTTCTTTCCGGCCCCAGAGAGCCAAACAACAACAAAAAAAATTGGTTTGGGATATTTGGAAGTGAAACTTTCCATTTCAAATAACTGTTTCAAACATATACTGTTCTGAAATAATTTATTTTGTTCTCAATAAAGTCAGAACTCTGCATTTAGACATTATTTATTCAAAATACTTCTTTAAATTCTCTAAAGCTATCTGATACTCAGAGTTTTCATTACAACTTGAAAGGGAAATGAAATGCCTGCATTTCCCAAATACTGAAAACACTGTTTTCCAGTCCACTGAGTTTAGCACAGATAACCAAAACCAGTTCTTTCCATGAAAAGATCTGCTCCTTTAAACAATGAGAATGATGATTCCCCCCCACCCCCTGACCTTGCAATTCCAAACAAACCAGCTCAGGAAAATTACTATAAACAATTTTTAATAAGGTACAGAGAGCAGGCAAGACAGTCAGAACCAGAATGTCAAATGGCTCCTTCTATCTGTGCTGGCCAAAAGACCGAGGAATGGCTCCTATAGAAAGTGCTGGCATAAACATAAACTTGCCCCTGTACTGGACTTTTACCACTGAATCACATAGCAGATGTGATTAGAATAGAATTAACAAAAAAATTGGCTGTTCCTTTTCCTGTTCAGTCTGTTCCAAAAGTATCCATGAAGATCCTGGTGGTTCCAAATAAATACATTAGTGAAACTAAAATTTGCTCTCATGTTTAAGATCAGAAGGGATTGCTAGAATACTTGATTTGAGTCTCACATGGTCACAGACAAGTACATTATGGATAAGACTCTGAAGAAACAACACATACTACACCTTCAATCTTCCTCATATAATTTCTAGACACATATTTTCCAGAAAAAAAACCAACCAAACCACAACCTCCAAAAAAACCACACCAAAAAACCCACACACATGTGGCAAAAACAAACAAACAAACAAACAACCTCAATGAATCAACAAAGCAGACAAATACAAATACTGCCAAAGATAAAATAGAGATGATTGGCCCTTACATATCTTAAACTTTCCTTTCTGAGTCCAACAAGGCAAGAGAAACTTCTTGTCCACAATAAAATGAGATTAAGAGGATTTGGCAGTTATTTTTTCATCATCTACATCGAATCAGGTTGCCTTAGAGACTTTTGTGTACCATGAAATAACTTCTGGAACATCCCATGCAGCTTGTTGTACCCTCCCACTGATAGACAGCTTGTAAGGAAAAGTTTGCTGACCAAGATATTAAATTACAACCAGTATAAATTACTGCTGCCTTTAGGAGCTGATTTCCCCCTTTTGAGCTTAGGCAGCTCTGGCAATGGCACACAGAGGGTGTGCTGGTTTAACACAGATGGTGAAGTGCAATAGATGAATTCTTTTAAACTGACAACCAAAATAGCCAATTGCATGTAAGGATCTACCTCTGGGAAACACACAGCCTTAAAAGTTGGAAGGAAAGCTGGGATCGCTCTCTTCCTTCCAGCTTCACAGGGGGTAAGGCAGTCCTGGCTCTCTCTCCTTTGGAGGTGGGGCCAGGACAGCCAGGCCTGCCCAGGCCCAGGCCTTCACAGGAGGCCCGCCTGGCCCGGGGACAGGGATGATGTGTCCCCATCCCGGCCCGGATCAGTTTTTAGCAGCTGTAAAACACCCTGCTGCTCCCCTATGGGAGAGGAGCTGGCCCAAGGCCTGGCCGTGGGCCTGGGCCCTTTCCCCAGCAGG